>OX359246.1:13768953-14346018 GCA_947179485.1 Allacma fusca | reverse complement strand
AAGTACTATGAAATGTAGCATAGTAAGCTTATGTAATGTATTAGTACATTGATCTGGTTAAGATGCAATGATGAATAACGCTTGTAACAGAATGCATTAAGACACGGAACTGTTAACATCTCAATAAATACTCTTGTTAATCTTTAGAATAGTAATTCTTGAATTCGGGCAAGTCAATTAATTAATTACACGTGTAATCTGCAACTTTCATAGTAAATCAAACTACATCGGGATTTTACTATTTATCAGTCACACACATCTCAACAGGTGCCTTATGTGTTAAAGTTATTGGTGCTACTCTAACTCTAATCTA
Organism: Allacma fusca; assembly: GCA_947179485.1. Lineage (NCBI taxonomy): Eukaryota > Metazoa > Arthropoda > Collembola > Symphypleona > Sminthuridae > Allacma > Allacma fusca. The sequence continues at coordinate 14,345,705 of OX359246.1, read as the reverse complement.
AGTTCTAGTCTATTTTCGGGCAATTCGAATGAGTTTTAGGCACTAAATCCGGTATGGATAAGGTATTGACTTCGGAGGTCACAGCTTGGTCATCGTGTCACTAAATGGAACCAAACTTGACAGGCAACTTATCTGGCCTTACACTAAAAGTGAGTGATGAGCTCCTTGACAAATGCTGCATACTGTACTGCTAAAACACTTCGTTGCCAAATGACCCGCTCGCATGCATTTGTAGCATAACTTCAATTCTACTACCTTTGCCCTTCTGTCTGCAACCGTCATTTTTAAAAATGCTTCGCAGTCCCCAATCAGGTGCTCCTTACTTGAGCATAATAGACCGCAAGCATTGACATTCGTATGATGAGCATGCACAATTTTCTTGCTGCTCCCCTGCTGCTTTTCCGGCATAGTTTCACTGATTGGCAACTTCTTTCCAAATTCCGATGAGCACAGAATAACAGCACGATCATCCAGGAACTCAATCAGCTCCGCCATCTTTGGAATTCTTTCCCGTCCAATTTTCGTTTCCCACAACTTATGTGTTTCGTTGTCCAACTTTGTAGTAATGAGCAACATTGCCAAGTCACTATCTTCATCAATCGGCCTTTCCAGTGCCCTTAATGCTCTCACTACCGATGAAGCAATATCCACCATCCTCCGCAGCTCGATTCCTGATTCTCTTTCAAGAATAGGCATATCGATTAGTCGATTTAAATGAGTTTTAATTAACTCACGCGTGTTATGGTATCTTTTGTTTAATGTGGCCCATGCTTCTTCATAGTTTGCATCAGAAATTGAAAACGGCTGCAACAATTCTGCTGGACTTCCCTTCAGACAACCTTTGAGATAACTTAATTTCTCTGCGCCCCTAAGTGTCGGATGATTATGAATACTTGACATAAATAGGTCCCTGAATGAAGTCCACTCCAACATACTACCAGAAAATGTTGGCGTCTCCAATTTTGGTAGCTTCACCGTCACAGCATGCTCCGATGCTCCATCAGACGACATCCTCCTTTTCGATGCTTGAGGTTCAGTGCCAGACATCCTTCCGATGATGCGCTTCACTGCCACCTTAACTTCATCGAACCGATCCGCTATTTCATCATATTGTTGAAGATGTACTTCCTCCTTCTCCTCCGGGCATGAAGACATAATTTCTTCAAATAATGAGTTGAAGTCCTTCCACATATCCGTAATTTGTTGATCAAAGATTCCAGCTGTAGCCGCATTCAAGAGTTGTGCCGTCTCATGATCAACCTTTGCCTTTACTCTTGTTAACTTTGACTTCAGCAACTTTCTTCTTGCGAGTAGAACATCCATTGTGTCAGTCACCACAATAACTCCTCAGTAAAAATATGATTCAGACACTATCCGGTTCGAAGGACCAAATGTTGAGGTGTGTGTGACTGATAAATAGTAAAATCCCGATGTAGTTTGATTTACTATGAAAGTTGCAGATTACACGTGTAATTAAGTAATTGACTTGCCCGAATTCAAGAATTACTATTCTAAAGATTACCAAGAGTATTTATTGAGATGTTAACAGTTCCGTGTCTTAATGCATTCTGTTACAAGCGTTATTCATCATTGCATCTTAACCAGATCAATGTACTAATACATTACATAAGCTTACTATGCTACATTTCATAGTACTTGCATTACAATTATTATTATAAAAGTAATATTCAATACTTTTGCTATTGTCAAATAACGTAGAAATGACAAAAATATCTAAATAAAATAATTTCACTTTCTTCAATTAAAACTAGTAGCAGTAACAATTACTACTGCTACACAGTAGCAAAACTATGCTATTTCACTTCTCAACAGCACCAAATCCGGTATGGATGTGATATTGACCTCCGACGTCACAGCTGGGTCATCGTGTCACCAAATGGAACCAAGCTTGACAGGAAACTTATCTGGGCTAAAACTAAAAGTTCTAGTCTATTTTCGGGCAATTCGAATGATTTTTAGGCACTAATTCCGGTATGGATAACGTATTGACTTTGGAGGTCACGGCTAGGTCATCGTGTCACCAAATGGAACCAAACTTGACAGGCAACTTATCTGGCCTTACACTAAAAGTTCTAGTCTATTTGCGGGCAATTCGAATGATTTTAAGGCACCAAATCCGGTATGGACAAGGTATTTACCTCGGAGGTCACATCTGGGTCATCATGTCACCAAATGGAACCAAACTTGACAGGCAACTTATCTGGGCTTAAACTAAAAGTTCTAGTCTATTTTCGGGCAATTCGAATGATTTTAAAGCACCAAATCCGGTATGGGTAAGGTATTGACCTCGGAGGTCACAGCTGGGTCATCGTGTCACAAACTGGAACCAAACTCGGCACACGTTGAATATATGTCTAATGAAAGCCCTAGTTCTAATCTGGGCCAGTTTCATCAGCGTTTAGAATATGAAACCGGTATCGACTTTCTTTGACCTCTTGAGGTCAGTATTCTGGAAAGTTGAGGTCATATCACGCTGAAATTTTTTTTACACGTTATTTAATTTTTTTTACACGTTATTTAATTTTTTTTCTTGTCATTTTTGAAGTTGTATTCCTAATTTTCACGGTTTGAAATTTTTGGTACCCCTTGAGCCCCCCTCATTTTTCGGTAACTTTAACCCGGGATATCTCCGAATCCTGCATTACGATTTCTTTGGGCCAATTATCAAAAATGATCTACTCTTCAAGTTGCACCCTCCAGTAATTTTCTTATAGAGATCGAACAGGGGGCATATTCTCGTAAGGATTGTGCGGTGTCCTTCATTTGTAAAAGTCAGGAATATTATACGGCTGGTACGACAATATTATCTAATTATATACAATCCTATTTCGGAGGATATACTTTTTTACAACAACGTAAGATAATTTAAGTAATAAACAATGATTGGTCTGGCAACAAATTTTATGTGATAAGATTAAATACCAGAATATGCACAATGATCTAGATACACTCTTAGCGGCAAAGTCGACTATTTCTCTTATATATTAATTACATATACCCAAAGAGGCGCAAGAACATTTTGCACACATGATACGATCCGCGACAGTTTAGCGTGGTCAGAATGAAATTCTGCTCCCGAAAATATTTCCTTCAACAGTATATAGTTGAGGAACCGACAGGGGCAGAAGCTATGTATTTCGTATCCTGTGATACCGTCACGAAATAACACGGGGACAATATTTGAGTCCTCAAATTGTCACGTCCCGAACATATCCATTCCGAAAAGCCATCATTCTAAGGAGTACCGTTTCGAGTGACAACTCCAAAAGGTGTAATCTAACAGGGAGAGCTATCTGAAATGGTTTAAATGGAATGATCCGACTTTGACATGTGTGATCCGACTCATTATGTCTGTCCCGACATACTCTAATGTCCAGTCCAATTCGACTGCATTCCTATGTAGGTTGAAGTAAATGTGACTGTAAACAAAAACATCGTTGGTTAAATTAATATTCACATACGACATCTAAAATATTGTAAAAAAATCTCTTATCCAGGAGGGCTAAATTGATTTCAGGAAGATTTCAGGGATTTCAGGAAGATTCAGGGCGTGCAAGACTATGGGACTCCAAGCAATTCGATTTTGGAGAACTATTTCTTTACTGCAAAATAAACAGTGCTCGGACTGGGTACCGAAACCGTGTACCCGTACCCATACCTGTACCCGAATATCGGGTACGACAAAATGCTGTACCTATACATTTACCCGTACCCGTAATGTACCCAAAATCTGTACCCGTACCCGAGTACCTATTGTTTGTACCCGGGTATTACTCGGGTACTGGAAGTTTGACCGATTTAAAATCCCCGACGACATTTGCCTGCCCAGCTGAACATTTTTAATTTATCAATTTTTTGACCTCAATTAAAAATGCCCGGGATTTTGGAAATTTTTCATAGGCGTTAAGGGTATCCTATTTCAATTTAAAAAAAAATCATTTAAGGCCTTTTGTGATTTATTTTTAATGATCACTGACGTCATCGTGTCACAAACTGGAACCAAACTCGGCACACGTTGAATATATGTCTAATGAAAGCCCTAGTTCTAATCTGGGCCAGTTTCATCAGCGTTTAGAATATGAAACCGGTATCGACTTTCTTTGACCTCTTGAGGTCAGTATTCTGGAAAGTTGAGGTCATATCACCCTGAAATTTTTTTTACACGTTATTTAATTTTTTTTCTTGTCATTTTTGAAGTTGTATTGCTAATTTTCACGGTTTGAAATTTTTGGTACCCCTTGAGCCCCCCCCCTCATTTTTCGGTAACTTTAACCCGGCATATCTCCGAATCCTGCATTACGATTTCTTTGGGCCAATTATCAAAAATGATCTACTCTTCAAGTTGCACCCTCCAGTAATTTTCTTATAGAGATCGAACAGGGGGTATATTCTCGTAAGGATTGTGCGGTGTCCTTCACCTTCCGTTACGATTTCTCCAATAAAGAGTACCGTGATTTCAAGAATTCATTTATTGTAATATTTTAGAAAGATAATAATTTCTTATAATTTTAGTTTCTTTTACTTTTATTAAAGAGTTCCGTGGTTTCGAGAATTCATTATTGCAATATTTTAGAAAGTTATCTTAACATTTATTTAACCAATATGTTGTTGGTAGTCATATCATCTTCAACTTACATTTAATTCCAATCGATTTGGACAGGTCAGTGCAGTATATCTGGGCAGCCGAAATTATTTGCGCAGTTGGATCATTCCATTCAAACTAATGTGGATAATTTGACCTATAAGATTACAGGTTTTAAAGCTGTCACTTATGGTGCTCTTTTGGAATGATGGGATTTTGGAATTGTTTTGTTCGTGGCAATTATGGGACTCAGATGTTGTCCCTGTGGTATTTCGGCACGGGATCGGGATGCATAAATCGCTTATTCTAAGAGGTTTTTCTTGTCACATAACATTTTTGACGTTCACAATAGATTACTATTTTAATGAAGTTCTCTTTTGGCGCAAAAATAGTACTGAAGTTGAATCCTATCGTCGTGCCAGCCCTCAATCTACCTGAAATCCCAAATGAATTTACCCATCCTGAAAGAAAGATTTTGTGAAAATGTTTAGATTAGGTATCATAATATTTTTTTAACCAAGTCGTCTGTTTGTAGTCAAATTTGCTTCAACCTATACGTTGGGAACCAGTCGAGTCGGACGGATCAGTACAGTATGTCGGGGCAGATATAACGACTAGCACAGTCGGACCATTCCATTTAACCCATGGTAGGTAACTCCCTCGATAAGATTACACCTTTTAGAGTTGTCACTCTATAAGGTACTCTGTAGGATGATTGCATTTCTGAATGGATTTTCTCGGGACGGGACAATTTTAGGACTCAAATATTGTTCTGGTGTTGGAATACGTTGTAAAGGGATTTATTCTAAAATTAACATTGCTCTGTAAAAGTATTTATCCCAATATTAAAATTGCGCTGTCTAGGAATTATTCGCAAAGTTAACATTCTGCTGTAAAAGAAATTTTCACAAAATTAGCATGGAGCTGTGTAGGAAATTCTCGCAAACTTAGCATGGTGCTATATAGGAAATTATTGTGAAAATAATTTTCTCGGAGAGGAAATCATATGGCTTATTGATTGGCTCAGCGACAACGCGACCCCCTTAATCCGCTGGAACCGGTTTGGAATTTTAGATGTCATTAAGGTAAATTACAATTTCTTCAATTTGAGGCCGTTAAATATCCACAACACTCAGTTTGTCCTAATGAGAGAAATTATGACGTTTGTTAATTGTTACCACTACAACTCGACCCCCTGAATTGGTGCGACACGATTTCAATGAAATCGGACACGTGCTTTAGAAATAATTGAAGTACATCTGTATTTCCCTATTTGAGTTTGCCAGATCACTGAATTTTCATAGACGGGGAAATCTCGAGGTTTGTTGATCGGTACAAACACAACTTGATTTCCTGAATCTGCTGATATAGCTTTCATTCAAATCAGATTGGAACTTTAGAAGTTATTAAGCTAAATGGGAATTTCTCCGATTTGAGGTCAATGAATAGCCCCGTCATTGAGTTTTTCCCTGAGTTGGAAATCATGAGATTTAACGATTTGTACCACCACAAACCGACCCCCTAAATCAGCCGAAACCAGTTGAATCGAAATCAGATTGGAAATTTTAAAATTATTAAGCTACATTATAAATTCTCCATTTGAAGTTAAGGATATTGACCGTAACGTTTATCCACATATACTACCAGACTTCATCAAACTGTGTCCAGTGTGGTAACAATAATAAATTTAATTTGAATGGGTACTTATACTAATTAAAATATCATGTAAGTATCTGGGCCCAGACTTTCATCAGCCAATTGTTGCCTGTTTCCTGGACATGGGGCTTTTTCAGCGTTTTTCTCAGGTCGAATATTATTGAAAATATTATCATTCAATATTTAATTATATCAATATCTACAAATTCTAAATAAATTCCTCCATGAAACGTGTTGCAGTGGAATCTCGTTGTAAGTCACCCTATATACTATGTAAGAGTGTGTTTTATACATGCAGAGACAAATATGTATGGATATTTCTATTTACTGTAATGTAAATATTTTATGCAAAGGCATCCCACTTATTTCTCAATACTTATTTTTTCGTCTATAAAAAGGAGAAATTAGAAATCTTATTAAGGATATGTTATAGCGATGCGATATCGTTCAGTGGCACTGAAATCAGGTTATGTGTATTCTTGCCTCCAGAAAATTTTGTCTTATTGAGTGCGAATGTATTTGGAAATACTCCCAGTTTATTTCTTTCTCTTATGCGGATATATTTTTATTGGGAGTAAAATGGTATTTTTGGAATGTGGAGGATACTGGAGCCCCTTTTGAATAATTGCTACACACAAAATCATCTCAAAATCAGAGTAGGCATAATAGTTCGTGTATCTTAACTCGTTTTTTCTATAAACAAATAAAGGTAATAATAAAACTACATACGATTTATGTCTATTTGGATTCAGCTAAAGAATTAATACATGGGAAATCTCTACCTCTCGCTATAAACAGATTTCCCAGTATAAGCGGACCGTTTGCACTGTATCCAAGCTTGTCGAATACGCGATTGCCTAAGTATTAAAAATTAAATCTCAACTTGACCTTTTCTATTAATAGTCTTTACCCTGGTTTCAACATTGTTAGTCTAATCTGTTAATCTCTATTGACAAATGTTTTATTTATAAATGCAACATTTTACCGATTTCATTTCCTCACCCTGGAACAAAATAGAACCGCTGCTGTGTAAATAAAATAATAAAAACAAATTTCAATTATTATATTGAAGTTCAAAATGACACCAGCTGAGTACTGCCCATCGCACTTAGCATTACATGTTAGCTTCAAATGATGTACAGGGCGTAAGTAATTTTTCCCTATCAGTCCCTAGAATGAAACGCAAAAATATACCTCATTTTCTGAAAAACAAATTTTCGAACTATTTCACTCTCGTAGCTTAGAAATTCTGAATGTAGTGGAAGGAACTGAATTAGAAATAACCATCAAAGTAGTTCATTCGGAGACTTTCAGGATTTTATTTTAAAGCCTGGCCAAGGTAGCATTGATTTCTCATTTTGGCAAGCTGGTAAAAATACTTTGCACTTTAAACAGTAATGTTAGATATACCTCTTCAGGTAATTTGGTGACAAAGTATATTCCTGAGAATAGTCTCTTAAGTATAGATATAGTTGATCAGGGAAGTTCATTTTTGAGAGTTGTTTAAAGGCTGTTTAGGCTCCGTTCTCTGTCTCTCATGAGATGAATTCACAAATTGTTCCCCGGCCATTATATTGGCGTACCATTAACCGATTGTAGAGAAAATTCAGCATAATTTTAAATCCGTTATTGAGCTAACAATAAGACAAATCCCCGTGAGCAATGTTACTAATCAAGCGCTGTGAAATGTTTAGAAGCATGAAATGGTAGATATATGAAAATTGCCAAATAAAAATCTTTACTTCCTCAAATTTAAGTTCCGGAAAATGAATTTCCCAAATTTGCTATCTGTTTATGGGGCTGGGTCTCTGGGTTTTAATTATAACAGTTTTCAACGTTGAGTTTTTTGCCATATACAGCTCCCCGAAAGTCAATGAAAACTCCCACAATCTGATGTTACACATATTTAGAAAACAAATTGTAATAAATTTGAAACGCTTAAAATCTCAGGTATACAAAATATCCCGACTTTCCGCGGTGGATTTCTGCGTTGGTTTTCTTAACTGGCACACTCTCAGTATAGTTCTGAATTTTAATCAAGGATGGGAATCGGAATTATATTCGAAAATTTGAGGATTTTAATTCATATTGGAATCCCAACTAATTCCCAGCAAGTATTTTAATTCAAAATAGCATTCAAAAATATTTTTGGAATCGGAATTGGTATTCAAATATTTTTTACTGAATTCCGATTATAATAAATTATTTTTATCACTGGCACATTCTTATTTCATCAAGTGTACATACTTGAATATTTCAAAATTGTCGCAATTTTTTATTTACAACGTAAAGCTAACCAAAGAGCATTAGCGAACGTTTATTCCTTCATTCGGAAATGAACATGCTTCCGCATTCTACATCAAATAGAGTTGAATTATTAGCACTTGTCATAGGCTTTTAACGGTTGTGTTCAAAACTATTGTTTGTCCTACAAGTTAATTACTCAAGTAATTTAAATCGTTGATACTAAAGATATTTTATGTAACTAAAAATAGGCTGAAAGAAAATAAGTAATGTTAGAGTTCAAGTATCAGTTGAACGTGTTTTTCAGCTCTTTAATTGATACTTAATGACCATAGGGGAAAGAAGCTTCCCAAAATATTAATGATATCATGTTTCTTTGGTTGAACCTTTTTCTTAATTGAATTCTTTATATTTTCAGAATGGTAGCAGTATTCAAATAAATATTCAAATCGAAATTCATATTGAAGGAATACTCAAGGATATTTAAATCCGCATTAGATTTAATTTTTTTAAGTGTTGCTATAGGTATTTTAAATCGGAATTCTTAGCCGTGAATATTTTTTTATTCGAATTAAAACTTATATCTTTCCGATTTCCCATCCTTGATTTTAATTTACCGACCTTACTGGTTTTATACTCGTCTAATGTAAAACCAATTAGCAGGTACGAATTAATAGAACAATCAATCGTAGTCTCAAGTTAATCACTCCCAAAGGTTTGTTTGTACGATTTGATCAAATTCACAAATAACCATATTATAAATTTTTCAGTATCGTTTCGTATCTTCCAACTCGGAAAACAATTCTCAGTTCGAGAAACGTTTGTGATGCTTTATCCATACATTGTTGTTGTTTCCAGTTAAATATTAGTGCTTAATGTTTCATTAAATGCATTGATTTTGAAAAGGAATCATTATAGTATTAAGTTTAACGTTGCAATAAATGCATGGATAATTGTTGCAGGTATTATCTGTTGCTGGTACTACATAGTAGAAATGTGTAATGTGAATTATTATGACTGTTGATGTCGATGATGCTGATACGTAATGGACTGTGCACGAAAGGTCTGCATAGTCGTTTTTACGACCATTCAAGCATATCAGATTGAGCTAACATTTCAGTTATTTTGACGTTGAAAATTTGCTGTTATAGTTATGATTAATTTGTTACAGTGGAGTGTGTTTCCTATTTTGTTGTTCACACTAGCCAACCACTTGATTGTTCGTACTTTATAAGGGAAGTTTGGCACAGCCGCGCGATAAAAGATTCATTAAAACATTTCTGAAGAGGAGCCCTTTAAAGCGGTTGGGTTTTGCATTGGAAATACAATCAAGTAGATGTATCACGAAGTAATTTCAGGAGGAAAGAAGGTTCAAGGCTATTATTATATGTTCTAAAGAACAGGTTAGTTTAAGGATGTAGCTATACAGGTTTACCTACATGAATACTATAAGAAAACACTCAATTTACTAATTGCATTCTTAGGCAGATTGCGAGTGGACAAGAGTACGGGGGTGGATGTTCTCTATGGGAATGCAAGTGTGAGTAGCAGTGAGAAACAACCTACATCTATGATGTCCCCGGCCCAAACAAATGACAAAAAACAGAATATTATGCAGCAAAGGTGCTGAAAACATTTCTATAATTTTCAAATACACTACTGACTTATGTCATCTCACCCATTTCTTGTAGTTTTATGTAGTAACATTCAATTGCTTAAACAGATATCAGAACTGACAGTTTGGCAGTGCAAATACAAAAGTTATATTTAACATTATTTGCAGAGTACCTCCATCCACAAGTCTTCAAAAGTGCAAAAGCAAATGAATGGCACTTTCTTACTAGAAACGCATGTGGTTAGATCAAGGTTATTGTTTTCAACTCTTTGACAACTATACGTACTTCTAACAGTGCATTCACGAGGGCGAAAAATAAAGTTCCTACATTTTGTGCCTTACTGACACCATTTTAATCATTGTAATAGTCGGACAATCATAATAACAGATTTGGCCTTAAAATTCTAAATAATTTATTTTATAAAAAAATCCCGAAAAATGCAGCAGCTAATCTTATTCCAAATTTTGATTGCAACAGCGGTCCCAATTAAATTGAACAATCAGTATTACAAGAGAATCGCGAACGCTCACCCTTTGGCAATATTTAGACCATGTACGCTAAAGCTCGTAACAACTTGCACAAAATATTGTGGTAGCACTTTTTCCGACTGAACCAAATCTCCTGGTTTTACAGTCACCACTCTCTTACCCCAACAATTGAGTGGGAGATCTATGCAAATGAAACGAAAGCATCGAATAACATAATGTTTTCCCTACTAACTACACGATTCACAAAATGCTTTGTGATAGTTCACCTCCAGGAATGGGTTGACCTGGAAGGAACGAATATGTTATTGCATTTTCCGCATTTCACATATTTGCAGCATGATCACCCAGACTATGTGGTAGTACTGACGCGTAACTCAACGGAAAGTCATTTACATTATTTACAAAACGCGACACTATGGTTCTACTATGCATTAGTCTCCCATGCCAAAATTATTTTCATCCCAAATGGCAAGTACTCACAGCTCTTTGTATTACTTGTCTTAACAATGTGGCCAATCTCCATCAAGACCAGGTATTTCTGAATATATCTAACATGGATCTTGATCATATTGACAAATTTGCCTCCAATATATTCAGCAATTTGCTAAAAGCACCAGTAGCACAAAATATACTGCTGTCATCAACAGGCTGTAGTCCTTTAATAGCTTCCCGGATGCTGGCAGGTTCTTGTGCACAAGAAATACTTGGATCAAAATTAAACTTCACGCCTTCTTTAGTGTCTTTTAATGAGATTAAATTCGGCAATTTCTACTACTCAGAGCCCATTCATTGTAGTGTTGTGGCATTTGAAATTATATCTGACCGGCATATGGCCAGTCAAATTGCCAGTTTCTCTAAAGCCGTCTTGTCTTGAACTGCTGAAATCTTTGATAGTTTTACATTCCTTTTGGTCAGTTCTGAGCCCGATTTAATGCATTCAGGATTATGGGAAGGAATGGACATAATCACATGGGGGCTAATTGCATTATCCGGAATTATAACTATTCTTGCGCTAAAGTTTACAGGAGGTTCAAACGTGCCGACTATGAACGCTTAAGAGGTCGTAATATGCTTTCTGCTGGAACAAGGCCAGCTGCCTTTAAGGAAATCTTTGCTGGCTGTCGTGATGAGGGGGCATTTATTATTTCAATTTGGGCTGTAGTTAGTACCGTCATTAGTAATGGTTATAAAGGGAACATGTTTTCCCTCTTAACCTCCGTCTCTTTGCCCAAAATCCCTGAAAATTGGGAGGAGATCGTAAAGTCGAAGCGGTTCCTTGTAAGTCCAGCTTACTTTTACTTTCAGACCAAAATGGGCGGTGATTCCAAGCATTCGCTGCTACACCAATCAATTCTTGAATTGCAATCCGAAAGGAAACTAAGTGAGAGGCTGGATACGACATTATCAGAGCTGAGGCATAAATTGGTATTTACTAAAGCTAACAGTTCTATTATAGCTTATTCGCAAACGTCTCAGGGAAAGGAAATTGATCTGCCGTCACAACCTCAGCCTTTTAGACTACCAGATAACTATGTTTTCATACAGCAAGACCGTCATTTGAGGCTCTACTCAATGCTGATGAAAGTAGCAAAGAACAAGTCACTAGTACTTCAAGGTCCTATTCAGGATTTATTTTTGGAGCGAATCCCTATAATGATTGTGCGAAATTTCTTTAAAGAAAATTATATTTATATATAATTATATATATTTAGAAAGATACATTTAGGATGGTCTTTGTGAATTATTGGTTTGGGCTACTGATATCACTGGGCGCCTTTCTCTACGAGATGTACGGATGTAGGGCGTAGAAAATGTGGAGAAACCCAAGAATTTAATCTTGAGCACTAAGCAATTGTGTCGTTGAGTATAACCAAGTGCAATACTTGGATCTAACCGTCTAGGTAACTTGGTCTCAGTTCTTTGATATAATTTACGGTTTTTCAAAGTTTGTGATTTTGCATTATGTACACTTGGATTATTTTCGAGAAAAGTGTGGAAGTACTTTTAAAAAACTTGAATAACTTTGGTCTCTGGGGCAATCTGAAGGCACATCTCTGTTTCAAAATCCTGCTCACAATTTTGACGGGATATTAAAATTCTTTTTATTTAGTGTTATGACCGGACCGAGTTGGTGTTTCTCATTTACTTTACCTCATTTAAAAGCTTTATATATTTGATATACAATCTGGGGTATTGCTAAAAAAAATAGAAATTCTAGTCGAAATTTTGATGGGAACCGATTTTTCGACCAATAATTTTTATCTTCAAAAGGAAATCATCAGCGAGTTGGTCCTTCTACCTGAGGACGAATTATTTTTCAATGAAATTGTTAAAAATCAAATTCAAGTTCCTTAGTGTTAAGAACGATTGTGCTTCTAAAAAATTCAATAAATGTTGTCTTGGATGTCGCATCTTGATGAAACGCACCAACAATGTGGAACTGAATGAACATTTATTTGCTTTAAACCCTAATTCTTTTGAACATAAAATTGGAAATTTTAACTAAAATTTAATTTAAAATCTGAACGGTGTATTTAAATTCACCGATTCATCTACCCAAAATTTTGGAAATTTCGTAACAAAAAATTCCTAGAAGTAAAACTGCCTCTTGAATAATTTACTAATGTTACAAACACTTTCAACTTTGTTTCTTATCAATTTTCGCATATGCTGTAGATGTAGATAGCGTATATTTCCTGATATATCTGTAGATATTTTTTAGTAATTACTTAAAGTAAAGTAATTTTAATGCCATAATTACAAAACTAATAATAATAATTATTGCAGTATGTTGAATAAAGCACTGAAGCAGTTTCAATCACGTTTTTACATATTTACACTACTAGCGTTATTATGTATGTATATATTTGACAATGTTACATAAATAGTAAAACGTATGTGCTTTCAAGTGTCCATTTTGGTTTAGCTCAAAGGTGCTCTTTTACATATGTATCTTTCCCATAAATATGCACTGTATTCATCTGTAAAATTTTAGCAATGGAATCTTTCAAGCAAGGAATACATGTTATAATTACATATGGACTGTTGTCATTGAAGGACTCGTTCAAGCACAAAGTATACTCTCTACAGATTATAGAGAGATCTCTAAAGATATTCTTGCAAGCTCTTCATGTATCTCAAAAGCATACTTCAATATCTGAGGAATGAAGTCCCACGAATGATTTATGTTATTGCAACACTCAAGCATACACTCAAGGGGTTTAATAATAACTTTCTTGCTAGCTCTTCACCAAACTTCGAAAATGTATTTCAGTACAGGACAATTCAAGGTCTAACTTTCTGATTTATTACTAACATCTACGATAGCAAATACTTTATGTAAATTCGTAATGCGGTGCAGTATTGTTTTCGAACAGACCCGAAGAATTGTAAAGTTTTTCCTTCAGATCGTTCTCTTGTAGTAATTACATAAATGAGTTCATATGAGACAATTTTAACAAGTCAATCATACTATCCAATACCATGTGGCTGTTACTTTTTTACCAAATTTTAATCGTGACTGGAGTACACATCAAATTGAAAAATACATACAAAAATAAGATTATAAACGCTCAAGCTTTCTCCGTTTTTAGTAACTGTATCATAAAGCTGATAACAGTCTGTACAAGAAATTGCAGTCCAAAATTTTCCGACGAACTCTCCGAAATCGCCAGTTTCTACAGTTACACAACACTCACTCCAATTATTGGATGGGATATGTTCAGAAAGAACAAAACTGATTTCTCAATAATTATACAAAGTATTTTCACCTGTCGCTACACGATTCACAAATTGCTACGTACATTGCCACACCCAGGAACTGATTGATTTCCCAATTAATAATAAAACTGAGAATTTAATTAATTTTCCATACCACACTTACCTCCAGCATGAGAACCCACATTATGTTGTAGCGCTAACTAACATAACCCCCCAGGAAAATTTGTACTATTTGAAGAAAACCCTTACATGGTATTATTACTTTCTTACATCATATGCCAAAATTATTTTCCTCAGAAAAGGAACGTACTCCCAGCTGATTTGTATTTCATGCCTGATTGAAGTAGCCACTCTACAACACCAGGAGATATTTTTCAGCACAACCACCCTGGATCTAGAAGGCATCGATAAATTAGCAAATCATATTCACGCAGACATGAGGAAGGCATTAGTAGCTCAAAACGTGAAGTTACCCTCATCTGGTTGCAGCCCTTTACAAATTTCTGATGCGCATGTTGGTAATTGTGTTCAACAGTTACTGAGGGGAAAGTTCAATTTTACAACTGTGCATATGTCCGACAAAAATATTCATTACGAGAAATACATTAGTAAACGGCCATTCCATGCAAGTGTCGTTCTTTTTGGATGGATATCTGATCATGCTGCAATAACTCGTATAGCAAACTATTCTCAGGGTGTCTTGTTCGACTATGCACTTACTGCTGAAATCTTCCGTAGTTTTACATTCATTTTTGTAATTTCCGAGCCTAAAATATTACACTCAACACTATGGGATGGATTAGACATTACCACTTGGGCCTTAATTGTATTATCAGCAGCAGCAACAATTCTTGGACTAAAAATTGTACGAAATCGAAATATAAAAAGACTTAAAATTTCGGAAATGGTAATATTGTTTCTAGTGGAGCAAGGTCAACTGCCCACAAAAAAGCCACTGCAGATACTCGGAATAAAAGGTACCTTGTTAATTACATTCTGGATTTTTCTAAGTAGTGTCATTAGCAATGATTATAAAGGAAATATGTTTTCACTGATGACAACCCTCTCTTCGCCTAAGATTCCAAACAATTGGAATGATATTGTAAAATCCGATCATTTTCTAGTGTCACCGGCGTACTTTTATTTCGGTTTAACCAACAAAAGTTTGAAACACTCTCTGTTGCATTCAAGAATCAAGTATCTGCAGACCAATGTGAAACTAACCCCAAGGTTGGGAAAAACATTGGCAGAGCTGAGCAGTAAATTAGTTTTCACTAAAACAACGAGCTCCGTGATTGCTTATTCGCAAACACCTCAAGGAAAAGATTACCATCTACCGTCCTCAAATCAACCGTTCAAACTACCAAATAATTACATTTTTATAGAACAAGAGGGATTCCTGAAACCTTACTCACTACTGATAAATTTTTTTAAAAACAAGTCTTTAATACTTCAAGGTCCTAGCTTGCAACTTTTTTGGGAGAGATTTC
Organism: Allacma fusca; assembly: GCA_947179485.1. Taxonomy (NCBI): domain Eukaryota; kingdom Metazoa; phylum Arthropoda; class Collembola; order Symphypleona; family Sminthuridae; genus Allacma; species Allacma fusca. Next base: position 14,329,888 of record OX359246.1, on the reverse strand, counting down.
CTGTAATCATTGCCCGGAACTTCTTCACAGAAATGTACACGAAAAAGCTTTTTCTAATTGTTGAGTCCGGCTTATGGCCACTTTGGCTAAGGTATTCTGATGCGTACAGTAACCTGCTGGAGTTGAAACAGTATGTTGGTTTATTTAGAAAAAATAAACCGGAGATCCGAAATGACAGCCAAACATCTGATTCAGCACCGGCTGGTAAAATACGAAACAGGTATAGCCTATTTGGACTGATTTGGGGAGATGCTAAGGCAGTTAGAGATATGACAACCATAGTCGGTCTAAAATTGGACTCATTTACGGTTGTTTTTTCCTTTTACTGGCTGGGAGTGCTAACATCTCTAGTACCTTTCCTAGGTGAGTTGTTCGGACGGAAGTTGTGGGACAGATGGAGGAAACCAAGAATATGATGCATCAGAGAGACTGCAACTTGTGTTAATAATATGAATGTTGTTCTAAATGGGACAGGATGATGTTTATACACAAATTATTTTATTTACAACCCAATACATCAAGGTAATTGTGAATATTAATGTTTGGTAAAAGTATTTAAATATCTGCATGACTGTGACAACTTAGGGTTCTATCTAAACGCCAGAAGCAAGTTAACAACATTTGTTGTCACAAAACATAAGAATATGAGAGTGGAATCACGCTCAAAAGAGTGAAAGTCCCCAATTTTGATGGTCTGTTCTGGTATGGCAGCAACCGTTTTTCTAAAATAGAGCCTACTTTTAAACATAGTGTTGCTTAATTGATCGACGGAATTCAGCGTGGCTTCCCTAAGCTCGTTGATTTTCCCCCTCATGCGGAAGGCCCTTTCAAACATCACAAGGAACGCGAATGAAGTTGTAAGCCCAATGAATAAATTTGTGGCAGCCTTAACTGGGAAGGTGTCAAAGAATTTCAGAGCAAAAAATAGATGAAAAATTGAAACAACGAGGCAAGCTAATTTGATTGCAAAGTTGCAAAATCTAAATGTCGTATTAAAAAGGTGAGTGAAAACCTGGAGTTCAATACATGCCTTCACTGCGGAATGGCAGCTTTCCATCGAATAGTGGACACCGGAACTGAAATATTCCAAAGTTGTTATTTACGGCATTTACGATAGACTGAAAGTAATTACTCCCTTGGCTTGCTTAAATCCTTACCTCAATCTCAATATTTCCTGCTCAGCTCGGAGAAACGTAGCTTGAAAAAAAGCAGGAATTACGAAAGTTAGGGGCAAAGCCATGGAAAGTGTTAAAATCATGAGTGATATTTCCAATCCTAAGAGACCATAGCACGTGTACAAATTTTGATGGCTGGTGGGCAGAATGGAGTAAATAAATAGATTTTGACTCGGTTGCAGAATGTATAACACTACAGTCATGTTTAGTAAATGAATCGGCATAAATGGAGAGGAGAGGATTAAAAGTTCCTGAAATGTGTGATTTCTTATATTGAATCCCTTCAACTTTTCCGATTTTCCTGTAAATGTCAAAAAAATTGAAATTATTACTGGAAAATAATTACTAATCCTGATAACCTCTTCGTCGCTGTAAAATGTAAAGGAAGAAGATACATTTTCTTTTTATAACGTGGATATATTTTAAGATTAAATTTCAGGAAGTAAATCTTATTTACCTAAATATTGACGCAACTCATTCAAAAGGATAACCGTCACTTCGGACCACTGGGTAAAAATCTGATATGAAATGGATAGCATCACTGAATCTACAGTAATATACCCCAAATGCAACGGAAATTGTCCCACATCAAAATATTGACTGGGATACAGCAGGACTTGAGCCAGGCGCACGATTTTGAAACTTAAGTACAAAATCCGTAGGGAATAAAATACTTTAAACAGGAATCGTCTCCATCGATTTTTTTGAACTTGAAATTTTGTTGCATTTGAATCCGAGTAAAGTGGGAAGAGACCTATTTTAGAGCTTATGTAAAGGGCGTAAAAGCACCAGTCTGCTTCTTCCTTAGACAACATTTTTTAAATCTTACAGATCCTGGTGAGTCTCCTGCACTGAGATGACTCACTCTCTGAACACTCAGTTCAAATGTCCAGATGAATAAAAACCTTAATATACGTATGCTTTGATGAACACTTTTAAAATTACAAAAGTAAGATCGACACCACAATTTTATTTGTGAAATGCTTAGTTTCTGATTGATTCAAATACAAAGGGCTAGGGATTTACATATTGGAATTGAGGATTGAAACGACTGCATTTTTAGAGTATACAAGGTTAAAATTAGAGAGTTGTTACGAGCAATTATCTATCAACAGTTTATTTTTAAAAAGTGAAATGTTGAGATGATATGGTTACGTTAGTGGTTGGTTACTCGTCATATGATGAAATTTGGGTGTTTACAAAATATTTATGTGTTTAAAAAATAATTATTATTCAAGATTCTGGAAAATAATACCCATGCAAATTGGAGAAACGCTCCACCAATACTATCCGATGAACTTACTCCAAAAGCTTCAAACAACAAAAAATAATATGATTTACGTACTTGTTTAACAGCTAAATTTAAAAAACGTAGAATAGCAACACAACCTTGTGATTGAAGTTATTAGGAAATTATATTTTAGTTCAGCAACAGCAGGCCTTAGCTTTTAAACGAGTGCATATGTAACTGAAGTTTTTAAATACCAATTTGCAAATACATGTTATCGCATTAAAATTCTACTACAATTAGAACGCTCGTGGCTGGGTTGAAACAACTATTTTAAATACTATTTGCGTCAATGAAATGTAATTTTAGGAACCACTTTGCGCAAATACCTATGTTAAATGCTCGCTTCAATGAACCCCCTGTCTATCTTTTGTAATGAACCACCCTGGTTATTACCTGTGCTGAGTAATAAAGGCATGATCGAATATAAAAATACTGGAATAAACTGTATATTTATTCAACAAAAACTCAGAATAGAATTAATTATAGTTCCAGATACAATTTACCGTGAGGTACAACACAATTCTCAATATACTATACAATTTGACGTCTCCCCTAGACTACATACGTCGCTCCAATTACGTGGATAATACTCCAATATATTAATTACCGAGATCTATAACAATTCAAGATCACTCTACTTGGTAGCTATACAAGATTATGATTATACCATGTGTATATGGCGCTACAGTTAGTTACAGACTCATATAATTCCTTATAAAATAATTATATACGTTTGGGGGTATTTGGGGCGATGGTCTGTTTTACCCCTGGAAGTAATTTCCCTGGAAGAAGTGTCCTGGCCTATAGCCTAATTATCCCTACAGGACAGCTCTGCTCTGCGCCTCTAGCGTAGAACCTCTCCAGAGCTATTATACCCTACCCTATAACACGGGAAAGATGGTGTTATAGGCTAATACATGTCTTGGAAGTGGGCTTGGACTTATACGCCACACAACCGAGAAATTAATGACACATACGTATAGAAAAGAATTATTTATTTAATATACGATAGAGCAAAACACTAGGAAATGCATATATGGCAATAATATAGCATAGGCTAATATTTAATGCAATAATATGAAGTAGAAATGACGTAGGTAGAAAAGTATGCCCAAGTATGTACCCATATGAATTACCTCTAGGAGAGTAATCTCTATAGGACTGGCTGTTGGAAGTACCGTGTCTGTAAAAGGAAAAAACACAAAGGGTCTATGCCTTTCCCATAGGCTTTGCAAACGGCACTTAAAGTGGTAATATTTTCAATAAAGTTATAATGAAAATATTACCCCAGGATTGAATGTGATAGGCTGGGTAGTTTTAAGGTGGAAGGGTTGGGGCACGTAAGTGGACGCAACTTGCGAAAGAGTCATAGGTGGCTCGTATGGGGACATATAAGAGTAGGGTTATGTGGAGAGACGTGAAGGAAGAGAATAGTGTGGTGGGGGTAGCTCCGCCTCCGTGGGAAAGTAAGATAGTATAGCCTGAGTGTGAGTGAGAGAGAGAGTGTGTGTAGTATAGTGGGCTATGGGTTTCCAGTACAGGCAAATCATTTTAATTTTCTGTTTTTATAGTTAGGTAATATTAATTAGTATAATTTATAACACTTTCGTCGAATGATACAGAAACATGTCACACCAAATATGACGAATGCTGGCCTAAATTGGAGTCCAATTTCTAATTAAATCAATGAGAATGTTAAAAAATCTCCCAAACAATTTTACACTGTTTTGGTTTCAGGGCTCACGGATCATTTAAATTACGTAAAGTGTATAACTTTAAAATATACCGACAACGTAAATATTACATTGATATCAATTACTGATATGCAATAATAATTATTCAATGATCTCATCAAATAATTCAGGTCTGTTTGCAAAGGAGGTTTCGTCCACATCGGGAGAAATGACTACAGTAATGCCTATTTGCTAAAAGACTTCAATAAGCTGAAACATCTTGATAAGGTATAGCTTCTTCTGTCTTTTCCTATGCTTTAAATTTATAGAGATGTAAATAAGCACTTCGTAGTAGTTGTGGTCAATGTTGTTTTACCTCTTTGAAAACGCGTGTGCATATAAATAAAATCAATCATTTTTCCTAGGTGAATGAGCCGTTGATTTTCAATTATATTTCCCATGAGATGAATATTTCAATTGCAAACATTAGCACAAGTTTTTAACGCATTGGTTGTAATGCGACCTTTTGGGCTATGAAATATTTACATAAAAGATTTTATTAAATCTTCCTAGACTTTCCTGAGTTTTTCTCACTTAATTACGCTTTACATGATCTCTAATACATGACACAAATTGATTATTTGATATTTTATTAATTTACCAATTTACTAATTCTATGCATACAATTATATGCACAAGGTTTCCTTAAAAGTTACCAGCATATTGATGCATGCGAGCTTCTCTGGATCTGCCCGCAACTGATGATTTAAAGACTCTAGTGTTACTATACTTTCCATAAGCTGTAGTATTGTAGAATATGAGACGTTATGACAAACCTGATCTCGTTCATCAAAATAAACCCCCGCTCTCACAAGTTCTCGAAACTTTTAAGCAATGGCTAAAGGGAATAAGGTTTTTAGCAAATACCTCGTTGAATCCATCAATAATATGTATATCTTAAATGCTTAACACCATTAGATTGAAATAAATAATTTGCTCGAAAAGTATAGAAAATGAGAACAGAAGAGTAGAATTACAAATTCACAGTTTTGACTTTCCATTTCTTAGCAAACACTAAACCTACCATAAAGTCAGGATCGACGGTTGGCAGTCCGATTTAAACATTATTTTGCGAACTGTTTTTGTCTATTATTTTATTATGTGAGAAGATTATTATGAATACGTCCCAGTAGCTCTCTACACGCTTTTAAATTTTTACAGTAACTTCAAAAGGTGGAAATTATTGATGGCTCGAAAACCAAGATCACATCTTTACATACACACATGAAAATTCAACAAATATAACACCCGTTAACATCTCGGTAATGTACCCAATTCACGTTTGAACATTTGTTTGAGTTCCGAAAACGGTGGTCGATTCTGCGGTACGGTCTCCCAGCACTTGACTAGGATATTGTGTCTGAAAAAAATGCATATTTAATATTCAAGGAGGAGAACATTTTGAAACGAGCCCCTTGTTAAGAGAATAAAAACGTTACATTGACTGTGTGGCATGTGAAGGTCTCTCCATTCGTTCTGCATCTTGAAGTCTTTTCCAGGCTTGAAAATTCCATTCAAACCCAGGGTATGTGTCGTTCCCAAGTGAAAATATTTCCCAACGTGTATTTATGGCACGCGTAATATTAAAGCCTTTTGTTGGTTTTAACCATACAGTTAATGTTACTTTCTAGAGGTTGAACTTCGTAAGTTATTGAACATGCTTTATAAATTGTGCCTTTTTATTCTATTTATTCGTTTACAGTTTAAATTAGATTTTTTTAAGTATCGGCATTATTAACTAATTCTTTTTCAGTTGGTATTTTTTGGTGTTTCTGTAGAATATTTTCGATATTTGACCGCATATCTATAAACCACGGACATAAGTACTTGTTATTACTTAGTCTTGCCGTGAGTACAACACAACGTAAGATTACGTATGAAAGGTGCTGATGATTTAAAATGGAATGCTTCATTGCAATCGATCGCATGTACAGATATGTAGTACATGCAGCCTATCTCGTTCATCGGCAAGAATATTTTCAGCTCAGGCAGGCAAAATATCTGTAACGAAAGGTATACAAAGTAGGAAATATGGAAAAACAATCGAGCGAAAGCAACTTCTGTCCTACACTCTTAAAGCTGCTGAAATGGGAATTCAAATTCTATTGTGAGAATGTGTCACCAGTAGGCAGGACTTTCGTCATTGAATAACTCAAGCAACTACTCTGAAGAGTTTCATTTGAAATGATGGGTTTCGAAGAGGATGTTCGTCAGACTTGAAACCATACTTCAATGCTAACTAAAAAAATAATATATTGCCCCCTACATGAGTTACTGCATTTCTTTTGTTCCCATTCATTTGACAATGGCAGTCTAAGATTAAGTTCGGTGTGTTAACTCATGTTTCGCATTTTTATTCGTAAAATTAACACGGAGGTGAAAGGACTTGAGTGTTTTAAGGTAAAACTAGCGCGTGTATTAACTACAAAAATGCAGGGTACCTTTGAGGAAACAGGTTGATGTTACAAAATCATTATATGTGCAGATACAAGTGCGATGGTCAGATTTCGATGGTGTTGCGTAGAATTATGTCAAAGGACTGATAAAAATCAACCACTGAAAAACCACGTGATTAGAAAGAACTCAATTGCAGTACTTACTGGTGAACTGATTTTTAACAAAATTGTTAAACCGTTTTTAGCAAATTCCGAAACCAGTAACGTTTAATGGTAAGACGCAAACTTATTTTTCCCAATAAATTAAAATGCTGATTTACGGTTTGAATCAGTGTTGCGACCAAATGCAAATAATATTTGAAAATTCAATTTCAAATGCGAATCAAACCAAATACCATTATGCATTTTCTAATAAATTGGTTTATCGAATCAAATTTGGTTGTTTTTAATTTGAATTTGGTTTTGAAATACGGATGATTTTCAAATCAAATATGATTTTATCATTTGAAAACCAAATCAATTTCGATTCCAGATTGACTTAAAGCAAAATTTGAATTTGAAATTGGTTTTGAACTTGGTTTTTAATTGTATCGCATAAAGTCTAAAACATTGAAATCTTTTGGACTATTGAACGATCGATTTGTGGATTACTTACAAGCATTGCATTACTTGCAGTTACTGACAATTACTTGCCACGTGTTTCTTACGATTAAAGTTACGATCACGATTTCACTTGATTTCTAATATTACTTTTGCAGCATAACGTACCAGGTAACAAACTTATTATAAAATAAAATTGAAATTGAACACGAAGAAACTCAAGATACAGCAGTTGACGAAACGCAAGTAATTCATGCTCAAAATATACACATACATCGCTCACGACCATTTCAAAATCAAACATTAAGTTAACATACACAAGCAATTACTTACTAGTGTACAAACAATATGTTAAACAATCAACATACTTTTACTTAAAGTTCTTGAATGCAAAGCCGGTCCAAATTTTTAAACAAGAAAAAAATGAGTATGTATTCAAAAGACAAGTAAACAAGTTGATTAGTATTATTTTTACAGTAGAATTTTTTAAAGATCCCAAGTGCACCACCAGTAATACGCTGGCACACCTAATTTAATTAAGTGCTTTTTTGTCCTTTCCTTTTTGATTCATGCTTTATACATGGTAATTTAGGACTATTAAAACATAGTGGACATCCCCGAAGAAATGCCTACTAATGTTGAACCTAAACACAATGTTCTGTATAAAAGTCAAATTGATCGGCCTAATCTTGATTCAATGAATGAATTTGAAGCGTATTTAGCTTCGTCCAGTGCCGCTTCCTCATCTATGACCAACGGGGTGCTTTGGTGGTGGAAGTTTATTATTTAAATTAGAATTAATACACAATAAATAAGTTAAGCTATTTTGGCAGCTTTTAACTTCTTTTACGACAATGAACACTCATTCCATAATGTGTCAAAAATATTTAGATTTGCTTAGGAGCTTCAACAACTGGTGTGCTTACTCGCAACAGGAACCGACGTATTGACTGAGAAAAGAATGGCAATGCATGCTGTTACTACTTAAACTTCTCGCTTAATTCGCCTGTAGGGGTAGCTGATACTTGAAAAACCAAGTTCAAATCCAATTTCAAATCAAATTCAATTTCGAATTATTTGTTGACTTGAAATGCAAATAAAATTCGGATTCAAATGAAACACTGCATTTGGTTTTTTCAAACCGGTTATTTACTCAATTGATTTGGGTTTTCAAATTCAAATCAATTTAAGAGGCGTTAATAAAATGCATTTGAAAACCGGGTTCAAATTCAATTTCGGATTTGAAAATATTTGATTTGGTCGCAACACTGGTTTGAATAGTCGCATACATGGGGCAACGCTTAACTATCACCAGTTCGCACTTTGTGTTTCACCCACCAGAACACAGAGGGATATGTTAATTAACACAGGGAACCAGGTAGAAGGACCTTCCGTCTGGTCAAATTTAGGTGAAAGATCTGGAAGTTAAATAATCTGTAAAATTTTGGTGGAATGTCAAGCGGAAGGTCAAGTGGAAGGTGAAGTGGAAGGTGTAGTGGAAGGTGGAAATCCTGGTGGAAGGTGGAAGGTAATTTTGTGGTCGGGAAAATAGAATTCAGCCCCGGATTTTAACCAATAACGGCCAGGCCATTTCTTGCCACTTGCCAACCCTGAGTATACTTGGAATTTACAGCCTCGTTTCACATTTACACAGCCTATAATACCAAATGAGTATAAGTGATGCTATTTATATAGGAGAAATTTTGCCGGTCATTTGAGCATCCCATATAGTGTGAGTCGACAGTATCATAAAATTAGATTGTATGGAATATTAAATACAGAAGTGATTAATGGACAAATGATATTTTAAAATTCTAGAATAATTTTTTGTCAGCTACTTCACTTATGTATATCTCAAAAATGTACTTCAGTACAATTGATAATGTCTGACATTCTAAAAAGTGGACGAAAACCCAAAACTTCGAGCAGTGTTATTTTCCCAGAACCCCACTACAAAATACAGTTTAGTATTCCGATCAAAATGTGGCAGCTTCTTTTTTGTCAAATTTTAATTGCGTCCAGTGTTCGAATAAAATTGAACAATATTTACATTAATAAAATTCAAAACCCTCAGGTTTATTCAGTTTTTGCTAACTGCGTTATAAAATTAATAACGGGTTGTACCAAAAATTGTAGCCTCAGTTTTTCTGACGAGTTTTCTGAAATCGCCAGTTTCTACAGTTACCCACTGCTCACTCCGATAATTGGATGGGATATGTTAAAAAATGATGAACTCGGTTTCTCAATAAACGCCGACTACAAAAAAAATTTCCCCGTGACTGTACGATTCACAAATTGTTATATACATTGTCACACGCAGGAATTCATTGATTTGACATATCATGACGGAACAACAAATTTAGTTTTGTTACCACACTACACTTACTTGCAGCGGGAGAGTCCAAATTATGTGGTAGCACTAACAAGAACATCTCCCCAGGATCATTTAAATTCATTGAAGAAAAAACCAACTTGGCATTACTACTTTCTTGTGTCGTATGCTAAAATTATTCTACTCAGACATGGCAAGTACTCGCAGCTAATGTGTGCTTCATGCCTGAAGGAAATAGTTACTCTGCAATACCATGAGGTATTTTTTGACATAAAAAATCTGGATATAGACGGTATCAATACATTAGCATATCATTTACACTCAAACCTGAAGCAGTCAGCAGTAGTCCAAAACCAGGTGATGCCATCCGGTTGCAGTCCTTTAAAACGTTCTGGAGTGAATGCTCGCTCTTGTGCCCAATATTTTCTTGGTGTGAAATTGAACTTCACTCCAGTTACGATGTCGTATGAAGACATTACGAACTTAAAGTTCATAGAATCATTTCCCATTCCTTGCAGCGTGATTCTATTGGAAATTATAGCTGATCGGTTCACAACAGCTAGGATAGCAAACTACTCTTTGGGTATTTTGTACGACTATATAATTACGGCTGAAGAATACGGTATGTTTAAATTTTTGGTGGTGATTTCCGAGCCTGGTTTCACACATTCGGCTCTATGGGAGGGAATAGATATTACCACTTGGGGATTGGTATTATTGTCAGCAGCAGCAACCATTTTGGTTCTAGAATATGTCCGCGGTCATAATTTTCGAACTGTTAGTGCTTCAGCAATAGTGCTTTGTTTTCTGGTGGAACAAAGTCAACTGCCGTCACGAAAGTCTTTACAGACTCTTGGAAAGAAGGGGGCATTTTTATTTGCAGCTTGGGCTTTGTTGAGTATCGTCATTAGCAACGAATATAAAGGAAATGTATTTTCACTCCTGACGTTAATCTCGTCACCTGGTATTCCAAACAATTTGGAAGACATTGTAGAATCAAATAAGTTAATAATATCCCCAGCTTACTTTTATTATGCGGCCAAAACCAACGGTAGTTCCAAGCACTCGTTACTCCACGAAACAATCAAAGAATTACAAGCCGAGGTAAAATTAAGTCAGCGGCTGAACAATACTTTGTCAAAGCTGGATAAAATGCTGGTTTTTACTAGCGCAAACAGTTTCCAGATAGCATATTCGCAAACGCTTCAAGGGAAGAATATTCAACTTCCGTCATCAAAACAACCGTTCACACTTTCAAATGATTACATTATCATGGATCAAGAAAAGGAACTGGGACTGTACTCACTCCTGATGAAATTGTCTAAAAAACAAGCTTTGGTACTTAAAGGTCCTAACATTGAACTATTTTTGGAGAGAAACCCTTTAATTATAACAAGGAACTTCTTCACGGAAATTTACACCCAAAAACTTTTCCAAATCGTTGAGTCCGGCTTATGGCCACTTTGGCGGAGGTATTCGGATATTTACAATAAATTGCGGGAGATGAAGAAATTTATTGCTTTGTTAATGACAACGAAAAAAGATCTCAGCAATGACAGGGTTGCAACTACCCAAGCATTGACTGGTGAAGTTAAAAGCAGGCACAACATACTAGCACTAATTTGGGGAGATGCTAAAACGTCTGGAGAGACTAGTGCTATGATGGGTTTAAAATTGGACATGTTTCCAGTTGTATTTGCATTTTATTGGCTGGGAATGCTTGCATCTGTAGGATCTTTTGTTGGTGAACAGTACGGATTCAAGATGCGGGATTGGTGGAGAAGCCTAAAAATGATGCTTTAGGTTTAATCTTACATATGATTGTAGCTATAATTACATATTTTCAAATATCAATAAAATAACATTTAAGCAGCACAACTATATACATATACATAAGTCACTATGAGCAGAAATTGGAATAAGTGGTCATTTCGGACCACTGGGTGCAAATCTGGTATGAAATGGTAGCATCACTGTATCTAGAGTAGTAAAAATCAAATTCAGTGGAAACTTTGCCTCACCGAAATATTTACAGGGACAGATCAGGACTTGATCCAGGTGCACGATTTTGAAACGTAATTACAAAATCTGTAGGGAATAAAATACTTTAACCAGGAATCGTCTCCGGGGATTCTTTTGAACTTGAAATGTTGTTGCATTTAAGTCCGCGTAAAGTGGAAAGAGACCTATTTACAGTTTATGTAAAGGTCGTACCATTGGACTTCTTTGGATAAAATTTTGAAAATCTTACAGATTCTGGCGAGTGTCTTGCACGGAAGTGACTCACTCTCTGAACACTAAGTTCAACTGTCCAGATGAATAAATACCTTAATGCGTATGTTTTGACTAAAACTTATAAAATTACAAAAGTACGATTGACACCAGAATTTTATTTGTGAAAGGTTCTGATAGATTCAAATATTAAGGGTTAGGGATATCCATACATATTGGAAATGATAGAACTGGCGCTTTTGCATGATTTAGAACAAATGAATTTGGAATCTAATTTCAACGACTGCATTTTTAAATTAAACAAGAATAAAATTACAGAGTTGCTAAGAGCGAAATATCTAACAACAGTTTATTTGTTTAAAAGGGAAATGTCGAGATGCTATGGTTACGTTAATGGTTAGTTATTCGTCATATGTAGAAATTTCGGAATTTACAAAATATGTTTGTGTTTAAAACGTAATACAGGATGCCAATATGGTACGGTTTGAGCAAGAATTTATGTGACAGTTAATTTTCCCGTACCTCTCCTGAGGTGGGGTTTTTCTCCGTCATCATATATCCAAACACAGATGTATTGCTATATGTATGTTAATATATTTATAATAATAATAATATAACTATTAATAAAGAAATCCAAATATCTATAAGCAGTAAGTAAGGAGCCCTATATGAACTATTAACAATTAGGGGCTGTTCAAGTAATATGCAACGTACTACTGGGTGGGTTGTGGTAAGCGCAGACGTTACGACGCGCTACACGGGATGGGTGGGTGGTCCCAATGGTCAAACCCGTGCATATTGCGGTAGATAAATGAGCTTGTTGGAATTTACTGGGTGATCGGAGTTCTTTTCCTCCCCCTTCAGCCCAAATAAGGGTCAATGCGAAATCAAAATGTTCCCACCAATATGTAACTATGTTTTTCCAAATTGTCTTCATCACTCTAGCTATTATATATATAGAAACAACGAACAAGGGAGTGGAGCAAAGTCGGATTTTTGCCGGGGGAAACAAAATTTATACAACTTTGGAATTCGTACTCAACTTTCAAAATTATTTTGAAGTGATATTTTGTCATTTGTATTCTCTTCCCTATTTCTAGAAGCCCTCAGACACGTGAGCAATCTCGGGATTTATGTACAAACATTTGTGCCCATAAAAACAAAAAGCGAGGTCGGAAATTCAGCTTTAGTAGAGAGGATGATTAGCAAAATCAAGGATTTCTGACCTAGTCGTTTTTTCATGAGCAGTCAGGCTTTCACAAAAAAATATTGGAAAGCTGTGATTGTAGAAACTTTTAGGGGTTACATTTGAGCAGATTTTAATAACACGCTCTAAAGGCCAAAATACGAGTCCTTTGGTTCTCAACAGTGCTGCGGACAAGTTCAAGTAATACTTGAGTTTTCAAGTCAAGTTCAAGTTCGGGTCAAGTTCAAGTTGGCCAATTTTTTTACTTGAATCTTTCGGGTCAAGTTCAAGTACGTACTCGTCTTGACCATGACATTCTAAGACAAGTCAGGTTCAAGTACAAGTAAGAGAAATTTACTTGAATCTCAAGTCAAGTTCAGGGTCAAGTAATGGAAAGAAAAAACTTGACCATGAACTTGAGATTTCATGGTCAAGTTCAAGTAATTTTAGATTGCCTATGCCGTAAAGGACGGAAGCAATGTCCAGAGTATAATGTTTGCACATGCCATAAATCAAAGGACAAAATTCAAAATCAGAGTCCGTTTTATGAAGGTCTTGTTTACCAGACGTTGCTCATCGTTAGTTGTTGCAATAACCTCTCCACGAAATGAAAGAACTATCTTGATAATTCATATTGTTGCTTAGAATATTAGTTTCAACTTGTGTAAATAAATTCCAGTATAAAATGAGCTTGGATGGCTCTTTACAAAAAGCGTTTAATAAGTAAGTAAATACTAGTTTATTAAATTTTAAATTCAGAGTACTCGTAAGGCTCAAATAGGTATATGTATATATGCATATTTGAACATTTTATAAAACTTGACACTATGTAAAACTCGTCAGATATACAGTGCAAGTCCGTTATAAGGGCTCAGCTTATAAGGAAATATCGATATCATTTTTTTGACCCCAACTTACATTTACGCAATGCTTTAGACGCTTTGTATAAGGGAAATTGCTTTATAAATTATATAGTCCCTTATATCGACCTTTTACTGTATTCAGTATACGAACAAAGTTGTCCTCCAATGGTTTTAAATAAAAAGTAGCAGTAAAATTGTTTTTTGAATGCGTTTTGGTTTTCAGTCTGAAGGAAATAATTTGCTGATGTAAGTTCGGCTTATTGTGGTCACGTTTAATTTTTTGTGCTACTTAACTTGAATTGTCAAGTTCAAGTCGCGTTCAAGTCATGGTCAAGTCAAGTTCAAGTCAAGTTTGGAACTTTAATTACTTGATCAAGTTCGGGTCATACAAAAGTTACTTGATTACTTGAACTTGACAAGTCAAGTAATTACACGAACTCGAGTTATCAAGTTCAAGTTGTGTCTTGAAAATTACTTGAAGTTTCGTGGTCAAGTCAAGTTCATGGTCAAGTTTTGAAATTACTTGACCCGATCGCAGCACTGGTTCTCAATTCAGGCACTCTGGAACGTTGGAAAAAGTGGGGAGACAACATTTTTTAATTAGTTTTAGTTTCTTTGTTTGTGACCATATACAAACGTATATCTGTACAAATAAGGTAACTCATAATTTTTCATATATTGTTCATAACTAATCATATGAACAGGTAAATTATAGATCTTCTAACTTTTAAAAACAAATTTAGTTTTAAACGAACAAGCTTTCACAAAAGACACAAATCTCATACAGTAGAAACTTTTTCTTCAAACCCCTACAAAATTTTATGAATTTCAAATAGAGGTGTCATATATTTATTGCACTGATTGCTAACTAGATACGGGAATGGTTCGACCTGTTCTTTGATTTTTGATATGGTCAGGTCCAAGCAAGATCTGAACCGCAATCTTGGTCCAAGGAACATTCTCTTTTAGATTTGCTGGTTTAGAAGTACATGGCCTGGTTCATCTGTTGGACCAGACCAAATGAACCAAAGTTTGAGGCTGTGAGTTGTTTACAGTAAATTTTTCTCCAAATAACGTATATTTAATGGTAATTATTATTATTCTGAAAAAAAATCCTTTGGTGGACGGTGGACGTTTTAATACTCTGTTGTATTCTTTTCAATAGTATCAGCGGGAAAAAACTTTTCGAGTTTATAATTTGCTCTGACCAAATTGTCCGTTATGCTCCTAGTACACGAAGGGTATTAAATGTCTGCTCCGAAATTTTGGAATAGATTTATTGGTCTGACATGAATTTGGAAGAAAGTTTAAAGCACAAGTTTCAAATAGTTCAAACTTTTGACGCAGAACAATATTTTGGTTTAGATCTATCTGGTAAGGGGAGGTCAAATTGTTCGAC
Source organism: Allacma fusca (assembly GCA_947179485.1). NCBI lineage: Eukaryota > Metazoa > Arthropoda > Collembola > Symphypleona > Sminthuridae > Allacma > Allacma fusca. The sequence continues at coordinate 14,314,681 of OX359246.1, read as the reverse complement.
AAAGGTATTGGGAAAGAATATTCCAAATTTAAAAAGGTCAACAATAGCAAATAATGATGGATATAAAAATATCCTCTAATTCCTTGATGATACGCGTTGTGTTGAATTCCTAAGTTACTATTTAAATTATCACCCTATCACATAATATCAACCTGAAAGTTTATTGCAATACTGATAAAATGGGTCGCTTTAAAATACCTATTTCGGACTACATAGTCATGAACCACAACTTTTACTAATTAATTTTGGTAGTTGCCTAGATGAACCGATCTCCACAAGTGAAGAATATACCAGGATTAAAATATATTTGGCAGCACAGTGTAAATACTTTGTTTAGAAGAAATCGATTCTTTCATGTTTCTTAAATACAACTAATAGCTATTTGTCATTATTTAAAAAAAATAAAGCATTGTTCCAGTCTTAACAGCAAAAACTCAGAAAAGGCTTATTTGATTGTTGAAAAGTGGGGGGGACAGCAGTATAGTGTCTCCCCCCCTGACGTTTTTTGGGAGGGACAATGTCCCTCCTGTCCCTCCTTATTCCGGAGTGCCTGGTTCTCATGGTTTCAATTTTTGACTCGGAGAATGATATTGAAAAATGAATCGAATTTGCGGTAAACACAAAATTCTAAATATTTGTCAACACCATCATCTACATGAAAGAATGGTCAGATTACAAATTCTGAATTTTTGCATTAAGGAGTACTTGAACAGCCCCGTACATATAAATTTATCCTCATTAAAAGCCAGCAAATAGGTTTTTAGAAAGGGAAACTTTCTTATACATCCTTGCAATCCGTCCGGGCCTAACAAGTTTGTAACCTCTCTATATCCGGATCAGAAAAACTTAACGTAATTATTGTAGTTGTACATACCAAAAACATTCCCTATTCAATGAAATTGTGCTTTTCCGTGCTTTCGACCATAAACAGCCGAAAAGTTAATTGTAATTAATTAAAACCTTCAGAAATGTTACAGCGAGGAAATGCAAACGCCACGTAGAGGACGAATAATAAACTATACGCAATAGTTTGACATAACACAACATTTGTCCAAGCAAAAAAAACAAAAAAGATACAAGCAATAGAGTACCACGGAGAAATACCTTAGTATTTAAAAATAATAGTACTAAATCGTTTAGAAATACCTTTACGAGTTTTACTTAACGAGGGTTTTCTTGTCTCTTTACGAGTTATTTATTTAATCCCTCAACGTAAATACTTTCTAAACTATTTCCCCCGGGTTAACTAATAACTTTTAAAACAGTTGCCTGTGCACAAGTTTCACTTTCCTGCACTTAAATCGGTGCAAATTGCACGAATTTTTAAAGGGTAGTCTCTAGATGTGCTTACATAAAATCGCATGTAATAGCGCATACAGCATTACCTCTGTTGAGATCCACAATTGTCTCCACAATTTTGGTATTCCATGAGACGGACTGCGTGCTGTTCAGGGAATTCACACACTTAATTAGAGTTGATTGAATTGACTCATGTAGCTCATTTCCTCTAAATCTCAGAACAATCTCAAAATATCTCTTTTCTAGAGGTAAACTCCTATTTGTGGAATTTCTGTTACGTCATGGTTTCCACTCTGATTCTACATGGTATGGAATCGACCCGTTCACTACCTACCAAAAATATATACCAGGAACAGAAGTAAAATTTGAACTATTCTTGAAAATCAAAACAATACAATAAACCGCTGCAATGAATATTGTCAAGGACTGAAGTGGACGAAACAATCGATAAAAAAGATACAGATGTATGGCATAAAAGTGTCCTTTTGCAGCTGCATGTAAAAAATCTATTAACTCGGATCCTTAGAGCCAAGTTCGGGTTGACGAAAAAAATAACCTGATATTTCAGGTGCGAGTCGGGTACAGATGCGAATCTGGATTTCTTGCTACCTGAAAGCAGCTCTGTCCTTAATACTTCAAGGTCCTAGCATGGAACTATTTTAGGAGAGATTTCCTGTAATCATTGCCCGGAACTTCTTCACAGAAATTTACACCGACAATATTTACCTAATTGTTGAGTACGGTTTACGGCCACTTTGGGGAAGGTATTCTGATTCATATAGTACCCTGCTGGAGTTGAAAAAGTTTTTTAGTTTATTAAAAAAAATCGTAGATCCGAAATGACTGCCAAACATCTGATCCAGCACCGATTAGTGAAATACGAAGGAGGTATAACCTATTAGGACTGATTTGGGGAGATGTTAAGGCAGTAGAGATATGACGACCATGGCTGGTCTAAAATCGAACTCGTTCACAGTTATTTTTCCTTTTATTGTCTGGGAGTGCTAACATCTCTAGTACCTTTCCTAGGTGAGTTGTTCGTACGGAAGTTGTGGGACAAATGGAGGAGACCAAGAATATGATGCATAAGAGTTACTATACTGCATCTTGTGTTAATAATATGAATGTAGTTCCAAATAGTACAGGATGATGGAAATTATTTTATTTACAACCCTATACATCAAGGTGATTGTGAATATTAATGTTTGGTAAAAGTATTTAAATGTCGGCGTGACTGTGAAAAACTAGGAATCTATCTAAACGCCAGAAGCAAGTTAACAACATTTGTTGCCACAAAACAAATGAATCTGAGATTGGAATCACGCTCAAAAGAGTGAAAGTCCCCAACTTTGATCGTCTGTTCTGGTATGGCAGCAATCGTTTTTCTAAAATAGAGCCGACATTTAAGCTCAGTCTTGCTTAATTGATCAACGGAATTAAGCGTGGCTTCTCTAAGCTCGTTGATTTTCCCCCGCATGCGGAAAGCCCTTTCAAACATCAGAAGAAACGCGAGTAAAACTGTAAGCCCAAGAAATAAATTTGTGGCAGCCTTAACTGGGAAGGTGTCAAAGAATTTCAGAGCAAAAAATAAATGGAAAATTGAACTAACGAGACAGGAAAATTTAAGAGCAAAGTTAGGAAACCTAAATGTCGTATTAAAAAGGTGAGTCAGAACTTGGAGATTAATACAGGTTTTTACTACGGAATGGCAGCTTGCCATTGAATATTGCTCACCGGAACTGAAATATTCACAAAGTTTTTATTTACTTTAAAAGTAGTTAATCAGTTGACTTGACTAAATTCTTACCTCAAACGTAATATTTCCTGCTCTACTCGGAGAAACGTAGCTTGAAAAAAGGCAGGAACTACGAAAGCTAGGGGAAAAGCCATGGAAAATGTTAAAATCATCAGTGCTATTTCCAATCCTAAGAAACCAAAGCATGAATACACAGTTTGATGGCTGGTGGGTAGAATGGAGTAAATAAATACATTATGACTCGGTTGCAGAATGTATAATACAACGATCATGTTTAGTAAATGAAACGGCAGAACAGGAGAGGATAGGATCAAAAGCTCCTGAAATGTGTGGTTTCTTATATTGAATCCTTTTAACTTTTCCGATTTTCCTGAAATTGTAAAAAACAATATAATAACAAATAAATATCAATCCTGAAAGCATCCTCTTCCCTGTAAAATGTGAAGGAACAAGATGCATTTTATTTTTATTAGTTGGATTTCTACCAAGATTAAATTACAGGACGTAAATCTTATTTACCCAAATATTGACGCAACTCATTCAGAAGGATAACCGTCACATCGGACCACTGGGTGAAAATCTGATATGAAATGGCTAGCATCACAGCATCTACACAAACAAGCCCCAAATGCAATGGAATTTGTCCCATATCAAAATATTTACTGGGATAAAGCAGGACTTGAGCCAGACGCACGATTTTGAAACTTAAGTAAAAAATCCGGAGGGAATAAAATACTTTAAACAATAATCGTCTCCAGCGATTGTTTTGAACTTGAAATTTTGTTGCATTTGAATCAGAGTAAATTGGGAAGAGACCTATTTTAGAGCTTATGTAAAGGGCGTAAAAGCACCAGTCTGCTTCTTCTTTAGACAACATTTTAAAAATGTTACAGATCCTGGTGAGTGTCCTGCACTGAGGTGACTCACTCTCTGAACACTCGGTTTAACTGTCCAGATGAATAAATACTTTAATATACATACGTCAGTCTAGACGAAACGTTTAAAATTACAAAAGTATGATCAATACCAGAATTATTTGTGAAATTGTTAGTTTCTGGCGGATTCAAATATAAAACGCTATAGGGATATACATATTGGAAATAGAAAAACCAGGGTTAAAATTACAGAGTTGTTAAGAGTAATTATCTAACAACAGCTTATTTTTTAAAACTGAAATGTTGATATGGAATGGTTACGTTAGTGGTTGGTTATTCGTTAAATGGAGAAATTTGGGTATTTACAAAATATTTGTGTGTTTAAGAAGTACTACAAGTTTCCGGAAAATTATACCCGGGTACGTTTGGGAAACGATTCACCAGTACAGGAAAAACTCGATATAACGGATGGCTCTACAACGGATATTTAGTTACACCGGACAGATTTATTTGTCCCGGCAAGGCTCCCATATAACCAATGCTAAAAATATTGCATACAACGGACATTTGTATACCGAAAAATTAGTTATAACGGACACACTTTGAAGCCCTTTGGAAACATTTTGCATTCATATAACGGAATTTAAGCGGAAATTTATTACAAAATATTCGATTGGCTCCCTTTAACATGTAATCGTTAGCCAAGGCAATTCAAACGTTTGTTACTCATATATGTATGTAGCGTGAATGGTCATATTGGGACCAAATCGTTGCACATACATTTTGGTTGAATGAATAAGAACTCTTGAACACTTACGTGTTTCATCTAATTAGTTTAGATTTATGTCTTGCAACTTGTTCACAGTGCTAAAATGTCCGAAAAATCAAACCGAGTTTAAATTTAGGAGAAAAAGCAAGTATTATTAAAATTCAAAGTGGGAACTCTCAAACTCAACTATTCAAAGATCGTGCTCTAGCATCTACCAGAGTGAATGATATTTTGAAGAAATTGTTTAAGTGTTCACGTAAAAATGGACTTATTAAATTATTGTACTTCTATATTTAATAAATTCAATGTTTCTACAGTTGAGTAATTATTATATTATTAGTCTGGTGTTTCCATGTTGTATTTCGATGAATTTAAGTCAATATTCCTAATCAGCCTTGGTTGTCATTTCGGAAATTATATAACGGATAAAATCCGTTATGTGCATACAATGGAAATTTTGTATATCGGACAAATTTTACCGGTCCCCTGGAAATCCGTTATATCGAGTTTTTCCTGTATATCCTCTCCGATAAAGTTACTCCGAAAGCTTCGAACGACCAGAGATAATAGGAATTACGTACGTGTTTAACAGTTTAATTTCAAAAACAATGAACAGTAAAACAACCTTAAGATTGATCTTGTTAAGAAATATCATTTTCCCATTATCCCATTATCCCATTATATTAATAACTGTAGTACAACTAGAAAGCTCGTTGCTAAATTGAAGCAGTTATCTTCAATATTATTAGTCAAAATGAAACGTGCTTTTAGAACCCATTTTGCGCAAATATCTGTATGTTAAATGCTCGCCCCAATGAATCATAAACTGGAAAAGTACATGGAAAACAAGTTGGATTGTCAATTAAATGTATGTATGTCCCATGAGATGAACATTTCGATTCCAATCGTTTATGCAAGTTTTTACAGTAATATATTGTTTGGGAAACAACCTTGAACCATGATATGTGACAAGAAATTTTGTAATAAATCTTCCTGGAGTTTCCTATGATTTGTCCTCACCTCATTACGCTTTAGTAAGTGATCCCTAATGATTGGCACAAATTGATTCTTTGAAACTGTACTAGTTTACCCATTTACTAATTATGTATAATTATAATAATGTTCGCGAACATTCCTAGAACGTTATCAGCATATTCATACATGCTCGTTTTTTCCCTCTATCAGCAGCTAATATATACTTCAGAAAGTCCTGTGTTACCATACTTACCATAAGCTCTACTATTCTCTGATGTGTGGCGTTATGACAAACCTGATCTAAATATTCGCTAAAAATGAACCCCTACCTCCGATAGTTTGACTTTCGGCTAAATGAGAGGAATCTAAACCACGGATATAGGGAATTAGGGTTTTATTAACTACCCCTTAAAGCAATATTAGCTCTTGGATGTTTAACATCATTAGATTGAAATGACAAGCAAAGAAAATGAGAAAAAATAAATAGAATCAAAATTCAATGTTTCGACTTTCAATTTCTTTTTTCTACAAACCTGCTGTAAACCTAGCAAAAAGTTAGTATCGACGGTTGACAGTTCGATTTAATCATTAAATTAATTATAATATTAAATATATCCCAGTATCTCTAGATTCTTTTAAATGGTTACAGTAACTTTAAAAGAAGAAAAATTATTGGTGGCGCGGACACAAAGATTCTTTACATTCAAGAAAATCCAACAAATGTAGATAATAAATTTAAAACTAATATCTCCGTAATGTATCCAATTCACATTTGAACATTTGTTTGAGTTCCGAAAACGCTGGCCGATTCTGTGGTAAAGTCTCCCAGCACTTGACTAGGATATTGTGTCTGAAGAGAATTCAAATGTAATATTAAAGAAGAAGAGCATTTTGAAGCGAGTCCAATTTTAAAAGAATAAAAACGTTACATTGACTGCGTGGCATGCGAAGGCCTCTCCATTCGTTCTCCATCTTGTAGTCTTTTCCAGGCTTGAAAATTCCATTCAAATCCGGGGTATGGGTTGTTCCCAAGTGAAAATATTTCCCACATTGTTATGCCATAACTCCAGACGTCAGATTGGATGGAAAATTCTAAATCTCGAAGTGATTCTATGGACATCCACTTCAAAGGAAGAGGGCACTAACAACAGCCAAATTTTTAAGGTTAATTGTGCCAAAGTTTGTTTTTTGAAACTGTGACAATTTCCTGAAGAGCTATAATTAGTTCCTTTCTGAAGCAATGAACGCTTACTTCCACCCTTTGTACGTAAACGGAGTAGTGTTTGAGTTCTTTCGCCAAACCAAAATCTCCTACTTTGGCCACGAGCTGGCGCGTCAAGAGGATGTTTCTGGCAGCCAGGTCTCCATGATACACCTTGCATAAACAAGATGTTTAAATATGCCAATACATTTTCCAAGGAAAAGTTCTGAATATATTTGGCCTAATATTAACATTCTCTTCCTGTGGCTTCATATTCCATGGAAAAAAAATTGTCTCGTTGTTAATTTATAGTTTGACAAAGTCAGCTAAGAAAAACCACATTGTTGGGGAAACACGGGTAAAAGTTTGCTTGAGGTATAATTTGTGAATAGTATTAGACACATAATTAATTACTTCAAAAGAGGTTTCACTCAAAAACTTTAGAAAACTATTGATAAATAACTTCAAATTCTTGCAAACAATTTTAATTTCACACCACGAATGTAGGACCCGGATTGGAAACATTAACTTGTAAATAAATATATAGTGTAGTGCCTTTTAATAAGTACATTTTTGGAAGCGATAAAATCCATTCCTGTTGCAATCTCTATTGCCCATCGAATTAAGTCTTCAGAGCACAGTCTTCTCGAAAGATCATTTTCGTATTCCGGCGTACTAACATATGTGCATTGCTCATATTTCAAATTGATTCCCGAATTGTTATAAAACATTTAGAAATTTCTCAAGAATTAAATATATGACTGCACGAATGTTTTCAAACAGTTGTTAGACGAGAAAGCGGATAAAAAATACCTGTCAATTTTATGATCCTCAGTAGCATCCTCACAACGATTGAGCTGATCCACAAACACTTCTCGCCTCGCACGGATATACTCCAATAAATTACCGTTCTCACAAAACTCAAATATCAGGAATACGTCCTCTGTGAAGAAACGTGAAATTCTGTAGGGTCAGGATTGTCAATAGCCTTTACTTATACCTGTGCTCTTAAGGATCTAGACATGCTGTACAATTCCATAACATTTTATTATGGGTATGTTTTACTGGTATATTTTTCAAAGGAATCGGTTCATAAACACAGATGTTATCAGCGATTTTTTAAACTAAGTCAGATATACTTTGGTTTAGCAGAGAAAGGGAAACTTTTTAGAAGACCTGCTTGACTTCATTGATCCGACAGGTTAGGATATAGTTTGAGAATTTTACGCCATTTTGGAAGAACGGGGCCATCCTGCGTTTATGACGCTTTGATGACTTTTTGGTTTATCCCATTCATTAAGTATCCTGAAGAAGTCATTAATCCCGACGATTCTCCATGACCGCGTCCCTTGCATGAAGGCAAAAGCCCTCAATGGCTTTTGTTACACAGCAGAATTGACTTTGTGGAAATTCAGAATACCCCGGAAGCTCTTCCGAATTAAATCCGCGTGTAAACACTTGGGAGCTAACTTGAAATACTGCGTTGAGGTTCATCTAATTCGAAAACTTTCTAACAGCAACGCGAACGTAAGTCTTCCAAGAAGAGATAATCCAAGTGCTGAATCGATTTTTTTGATTTTTGAACCCTGATCATTGACTTCTGAAATTGTTCACCGATTGCTTTGAAATAATTCTGTCTCGTTCAGGATCAAGTATACAAAAATATATATTTTTTAGCTATGCAGCATCCTTATAACTTAGAAGATCAAGCCAACTCAAGGTTATTGACAACCAGAGCTATGCAGTATTTTCAAATACAGTATTTTAAAATACGTGTTTTCAGACCACAAAGTATTTTGTATTTCAAAATTGTCATCTGTGGGCAAGTATTTTGTACTTGGTATTTACTTACATTCAATGACATGTGAAATTTATTTCAAATAAAGTATTTGGCTCAAAATACTTTTCACCTGTAGGATTTCTGACTATGACATTGTATGTAGCTTGTATGATGTGCAATATCTGTGATAATTCTATTTTAGCATTGGAATAACATAAGTTGGAATGAATCCCTGTACTACATCAAATACGTTCAGGTTCTCGGTATTACATATCGTCACTGAAGAGCAAAGTGGTCTACGCGCGCATGCTTTTGTACAGCACAAATCATTTTGCCTCTTCACCAACAATATTTACGGTACACCGAAGACCGACTTTTTTTTTCCAATTTAATTTTCAGATTAACGACTTAATTTATAATTACTTATAATGAGCTGACCTATTCGGCAACAGTTGAAAAATGTGTTACTCATGTGCCTTATTTGCAGTCTTTGAAGTGATTAGATATCTGATAATGTTTTAAAAGGTTGCTTCTTAAAGCAGTTTGTGTTCTAGAAACCAAAAAGAGTGAGCATTAGGTAGGTATTTTAAGGAAAATATTGTATTTAAAATGCAGTATTTTAAATTACCTACGATGTATTGTATTTTTATTTGTATTTTAGCAATGTAACCTGAGGTATTTTACTTTGTATTTTGTATTTTCCATATTTTATTTGAGGTATTTTATTTCGTATTTTGTCATTGAAGACCAAGTATTTTGCATAGCTCTGTGGACAACCCAGTGAATTAACTCTACACAAACTTACGCTTCCTTAATCTCTCAGTATTTGCGCCAACTAATCCAACAATGTTAGCGTGCTTTCCCACAAATGACATGATTTTCAGTTCAGAGAGAAGAGCTACAAAATATTTCTCATCTGATGTTTTGTCTACAGTTTTGATAGCGACATATCCTTGCCCAATTTTGCCCTTCATCACTTTCCCGAATGCTCCTTTACCAAGTAGTACTGGTTCTAGGAATTAAAATAATAAAAATTGCAATCCACAATGTAAACAGTTCTGTTTTACTTATACAAAGGTGTTTGGGATTAGATTAAATAGCAATTAGGGCTATTAGCCAAAAGGTAAATTTAACCTTAAAAGTACCTATAGGCTTTGCAGTACGTCAAAAATTAATTCAAGAGGTTATTCTGAGAATAAATTTGTTCCCCTTAATTCCCACTACTGTAGTTTTGCTGTAATATTTTCCTGCAGAACAGTGTGCTTAAATAGTTGCGTTGGTCGAATTTCTGGTAACTCACCAAATTTGATTTTGTCTCTTGGAACTTCTAGACGCACATCATAAGGCAATACTATCGCAGATTCTGGTTTATTGATTGTGCTTGACGTGCCAGAACCGTTCAAAAAATTGTCAACGTCTTCTGCTGAAATGAGGGTTTGCTTGCCTTGTCCTCGGATTTTGCAGTAGCAGAAAATGATTATAGGCAGCAGAAGAACGAAGCAACCAGACATTCCAGCTATGACATACATAATAGGAAACCAGTCTTCAGGAGATTTTTGTGTCGGCTCTGGTCAGAAATAAATAATTTTTTACGACTTGGTTTTTATTTACAGTTCAAATTTATATTATCGAAGAACTTAATAAGCAAATCATACAAATACAAGTACTTGAAGCGCCGAGGGTGAAAAGGTACTTTTCATATGATGTTTTTTGGACCATTTTTCCTGTTTGAAGGTGAACTGTACACGTGACATTGATTTCACTTGAAGACTCGTTAGTCATTATTGGGCAGATAAAATTTTCTATGTAGCTATCCCAAACTTCAAATCTCGTTGTATTACAAAATTCTATAAATGTACAGACTGGAATTTTGTTACTCCAAACACGCTGTGCGTATTTACTAGTTCTACTCCAAATTGTTTTTAACCACTACAAATTTCAAACATCTTACACCACATTTTTTAAAAAGTGATTCAAATTATATTACCTTCTGACGCGTCAGTACTTGAGGATGTATTGTAGATCGCATTCCACTCAAAACCTTCCAGCGCAAGAAATTTTGGCGCTGAGCATTTGAATTCAAAATTAACCTTTGGTATGATTGTTCCGTTGATTTGCTGTTTCGTAAGAGAAACTAGAGCTGAGGAGTCCCTCTCGATATCCGAAATTATATCTAAATATAAATGTCTAATAATTACAGAAGTTTAAAGGATATCAGGAAACGTCAATAAGAAACAGCTTACAAAGAGGTTTCCCCGTGCCATCAAAATGCTTTTTAAAATAGGGCAAATAGAAAATCTGGTCAGAAACTTTGCAGGTAATTATTCCGGAATTGGTTGACACTAGCAGTTCTTGGTGCTGACAAGGCTTGAGAACTGAATCGCAAAAAACTGGTCTCCATGCTGCGGGACAAGGTTTCTGTATTATCAGTAAGGGACATTTATTAGTGTAGGATACTGTTTGGAATGAACTTTGATGGCTTTTTAATACACAAATGTTTCAGCTAATATGATACTTACGCACCTCAAATTTAAAAGCTGCAAGGTGTTCGCAGTTAAGCCAATTATCGCACTCATAATACTTGATACGTGATACTTGAATAGAGTTATCACGAGGTGTACTAAAACAGTTGTATTGATAGCCGGATGAGTCGGATGCTAGTATTGTGAGGTTTGAGCACGACGATGGATGCGATACTTTATTTTTGCGTCCAACTGCTGAGTCGGGTTGTTTCTCTAGTATCATATATCCAAAAACGGATGTATTGCCTTAGATAAAGAAATCCAAATATACTTTTTTGATTGTTGTCATTGTACATTTATATTGGGTTTTTTGCATCATGCGTAATAAATAACTATAAGCGATAAGTAAGGAGCCAGAATCCCCATATGAACTATTAACAATTACAGGCTAAAATTCTATGTAATATAGCTCGAAGACATTTGACAGTACCTCTGTTCAGATCCAAAATTTTATCGACAATTTCGGTATTCCATGAGACGGACTGAGTACTGTTCAGGGTGGTCACACATTTAATTAGCGTCGATTGAATTGAATCATATAGCTCATTTCCGTTAAATCTCAGAACAATCTCAAAATATCTTTCTTGTAGAGATAAACTCCTATTTGCTTGATTTCTGTTGGTACAGGATTTCCGTTCCGATTTTACATGGTATGGCATTGCCCAGTCCAATTGTCCCTGTCAGTGAAAGTAAAACATTTTTAATTGAGCGTAAGTCATACTTGGCTATTATTTAATGGTACATGGTCCCGAGATCATTTAAGTAAATTATTGCAATTATTAACTTGAAACAAATATTTGTGTTACCCCATCCTGTAATTTGAAAGACACGTTCCAATGAATGGGCTGAGGAGACACGCATTTTATTACAAATTTACTGACGTACGAGATAACAGGACTGACATAACTCAAGTTGTAACAGAGCACATTTGCATCGTGTAAAAAAGATTGTTCTCGACGAGTTGATCTACGATAGTGAGCCAACGAAGGGCTAAGAACAGTTGAGAATAGTAAAAGAATTGCTTTTGTAGACGATATCATTATATTTACTGCTACTGGAAAATAACAAATATTATTTGCAAATATCACATGGGTTTTTAATTATGAAAGAAACGAATTCCCAAAAGTCAAAGCATGGGCAACTTTGAATTTCCGGTCCTTTCCCAACATCACAAGTTTTATCCAAACAGTTATTACAGTAAAAAAATCATGTGCTTAATATTTCGATATTAACACTAAACGCAAACCTCTAATAAATGTTTGGCTTAAGTTCCGGCGAAGAATACTAGAATGAATTTCTTCATCAATTTTCCCTGTGATTTATAGGTTGTAATTTCCTCCAGACAGACGATTCTTGCGGCTTCTATAAAATACTTTGAGGGGTTTGAGGTTAGTAATTTTTTTATAAATAATCTCTTATTTTGTGATGCTCGCTAGACGCAACCAAGAACATACAAATCAGTCGGAGGTCAAAGGATTACGTAACAAACCGAAGAGGAAAAAAGATTGAACCGAAACTAGAATGCCAAGGACTGACAATAATTAATGGACGAACGAAAACAGACAGCGAAGGAGAATATACATACATTTCTACAAACGGAAAATCTGTAATCGACTTGTGCTTAGCGGATAAAGATGCACTAACTCTACCTTGGCCAACCCCGAGACATTCATAACAATAAAAATTGTCGCTTTACAACGTTCGGCACCCCTGAAAGGATACTACTGCGAAGGGAAGCGCAGCCGATGTACTGTTTGTAAATCTGGGATTGTTGCTAATGCTGATTTTATTTTAATGTGCACTTATATTTTCACTTCATGGAAGTATTTTGAGCTACTATTTGCAATCAATATATTGTATCTCAGCACCGATTTCAAACAAAATCTACGTCCGAGTTCTTGTGAATATCATGTTTCACTGTGTAAAGTTTGCTTACAATTGGATAAGAAATGATGTAAGAATAAACGAGAATGAATTTATGAACCCAGATAATTTTGGAGGTCAAAAGAACGACCATATGTCAGTGTACTTCTTGGTCATACGCTTCACAGTGTAACGTTTTGTTAAAATCGGATGAGAATTGCCATAAAAATGCATGGAAATGCATTCATAACATAAATGAAATAATGTTTTGCGGTCAGACGGATTGACCGATTTCGACCAAAATGTATTCCAAAGATCCCAAGCGTAATGCCCTTAGCCCTGTAAAGTTTGGTAGAAATCGGTTCAGTAGTTTCCTAGAACTTGTGTCCGCGGACGTGCGGACATCGGGACAATCTGGACAATCAAATAAGCGCGCTGCGCTGCCCTAAAACCCATCGACGATTTTTATAATTCAATGTGATACACAGGGTACAATGTTATAAATTACTGTAAAATATGAAGCAGTGCTAATACATGTTATGTTAGGTACAAGAAAGTTTTTAATTTCAAAGTAAATTGCGCGGCGATTAGTAGGCTCAAAGTTATAATCAGGGGTTAGCCCATCCTCTATCGTTGGATAATGTACCAATAATATTTTTGAACACACGCGTTTGCATCTACCCTTGAAACTGCGTCAACGCATATTTTGTAGATGTATGTATTAGCGTATGTTTATACCTGACGTGTTATATAACATGTAACAAAATGGTTGTTTGACTTCATTAGCGTTAACTATTGCTTAGTTTTGAACTCGTGGGCCTGTAGAGTTTTGCAACTTTTGTGCTGTTTGTTGCCAGCCTGAGGACTCGGTGACCTGTGGAGATTTGCAATGTTTGTTTTTTGTCACTTTGAGGACTCGGTGGCTTGTGGAGATTTGCATTGTTTGCGTTGTTTGTTGTCACGTTGAGGATTTGGTGACCTGTGGAGATTTGCATTTTTGCTCTGGTCAGTTGTTTTCTGGATTTGGTGACCTGTGGAGATTTGCATTTTTGGTTTGGTCAGTTGTTTTCTGGATTTGGTGACCTGTGGAGATTTGCATTTTTGCTCTGGGCAGTTGTTTTCTGGATTTGGTGACCTGTGGAGATTTGCATTTTTTGCTCTGGTGTTCTGGATTTGGTTTACTCTAGTGATTTGAATTTTCTGCGTGTATTACAATTATATAATGGATCGACCAAGGAGAAATGTACCTATGCACAATTATCGTAACCTGCATCATTTTGGATTCGGCGATGACCCTGTTCAGGAATTCGAAGAAGAGGATGAGCCAGAACCGGACGAAAATGAAGAACGCCATCAAGACTTAGGAAGTGACGACGACGACCAAATTGATGAAGAATATCTAATTGACGAGGTCACATGAATATATTATATTCATAAAATATATATAAATATACAAATAATAATCTTCATAATTCAAGCTATTTGCAATGTAACGATAGTATTAATAAATTATTATTTTACAGGAAGACGATGATGTAGCAGCTGAAGATATCGAGCGTTTTGACGAAATTCTGCCAGATTGCCTAGAAGCACCAGACAAAACGTTATGGTTCAATGACCCTATTGAAAATGATGACAATCTTCCTGTTGATTCATACACATGGCAAGCTTGCCTGAAATCAAATACAAATGATGCTATGAATATGCTGGATTTGTACAATCTCATGCTTTCTCCTAAACCTGGCGATATACTTTGGCAGGTGTGTTACTGGACCAACCAGTATGCAAAGCCAATTGTGGACGATTTCATAAGGATGAATCCCACAACGACAGTCAAGCCCTGGAAGCCTCTCACAGTATTGGAGCTCAACGCATTTCTAGGTCTTATTTTACTGGCTGGGATTGAAAAGGGTGTTCACCAGCCAGCTCACGAGTTTTGGTCTGAAGATGAAACAGTAGGTTGCCTTACACACATTTACATAAATGAAAAAAATAATATTTTATTTTGTAATTACTAGATTCGCAGACATCCGTTCCCAGCTACTATGTCAAGAAACAGATTCAAATCCATTCTACGATTTTTGCGATTTGACGACACTTGGGCGCGAAAAGCCCGAATAGCAGCTCGAAAAGCTGCACAGGGAGGACCTTCTAAAAAATTGAGCTATGCGATGCCACCTCCAGAAGATAATTTTGGCCACATTCGTGAAATTGCTCATAAAATCATAAGCACTTTCTACCATCTCTTGGAACCAGGTACAATAAATATTTTAAAACTGCTTCTCAGTTTTCATAATATATATTTCCATTGATAGGTCGAAACCTTGTTGTTGACGAACAAATTGTGAAGTTCAAGGGACGATGCGGCTTCCGGGTTTACATGAAAAGTAAACCCGGAAAATATGGCTTGAAGTTATGGGTTATAGTCGATCTCCAAACAGGGTTTGTTTTGGACGCTCAAGTCTATTTAGGCAAAGAAGGGGGATCACGAGAAATTGAACAAGGAAAACGAGTGGTTCTCGATCTTGCCGAAGTTTATGCCGGTAAGTGCACACATGGTTACATATATTATGTATACATATAATATGTATACATTATTATTTTACATAGAATAACTCTTTTACTCTATAAGGTACTGGTCGGAACATCACTGCCGACATTTTTTTCGTCTCTGAAGTTATGCCTGGAATTGCGAGAGAAGAATTTGACCTACTTAGGGACAATAAGAGCTACAAGAAAAGAAATTCCAGACAATATTAAAGATTTTAGAGGCATAGCAATTGGAACCTCTCAATCCTGGTTCCACCCAGATTCAAGGACAATGGTAACCAGGTTTGTACCAAAACAGAACAGAGGTGTTTTTATCATATCATCTTCTGATTATAGCCATGAAGCAGGTGAAGTTAGTGAAGAGGTTACAAAGCCACCGGTTGTAGAAAAATACAACCAATCGAAATATGGAGTCGATGTAGTCGACGAAATGATTGCTTCTTACTATGCAATTTTCCCAACAAAAAGATGGCCAGTCCGGGTATTTATGTTGTTTATTTAATAAATAGTATCATTTGAAGTCCACATATTTATCGTTATTGTATCAGTAGTAATAAGTTTTAAAATTGGCTCTGTTTTTGTTTTTAGCTTTTCCTTCATCTTGTTCATACGGTTGCCTACAATGCTTACAAGCTATTTATACTCAAATTTCCAAACTGGAGATCAAATGACCGGTCAAAACGCCGAATAGCTTTGCGCGAGTTAGTTCGGTTGTTAATTATACCGCATATATTGCGACGTCGACGGAATCTAACAGGTATACACCTACAAGTAAGGCGATCTTGGGACATAGTTCTGAATTTACCAGTGGTTCACGGTAAGTCAATACTAAGTATCATTTATCATTTATTATTTATATATTATCTGCAATCGCAGTTTCGTTTTCATAATTACCAGAAAACTTGAATCGTTTATTGTAATGTACTAGGCGAGCCTGATCAAAATGTATTTCCGATGGGTCCTGATTTTGACCAAGAAATTAACCCTACTCCAACAAGGAAATTAGCTGCTGGTGGAAGTCAACACCAGAGAACAAGAAGACGATGCGAAATCTGCGCTGGAAACTGTGATCAGCGCAAGATTTCCGACGTCCAATGTTGCAGATGCAAACGATTTGTATGTGGAGACCATCGATTTGAATGGTGCGATATATGCACTAATCTTCGATACTGAGTTCGTTACCATGTAAAACTAAACAACAATTATTTACACATTAAAATTAATTATTACATCTATTTGTATTGATAAAATAAAAGTCAATTTTTCAAAACTATTTACAAAAATAAGATCACAATTTGCATTTTCATTTATTTCCAATATTTTCAGAACGTATTCACGGATTGCTGCATTTTCTTAGTACAATTTATATAATCCACAAAATTAATTGTAAGTAACAGTCAAATTGAAATTAGAAAATAAGGCAAATAAAATGATAATAAAGGTCAAATTTGCCATACCATAAGTTTTGAGGTAAATTTTGGTGAACTTCGAGACAATTTCCGAAAATTTCAAATACTTCTGAAAACATTTTGAAAAGGTTTGGGTACATTTTGATAACAGTTTTAAAAAAATTGAGAAATGTTTGAGCATATTATAAGCACCGTTCAAAAAACATTGGGCAATATTTGGATATTTTCATCAAACTGTTAGTAATTCTGAAGAAATAATGCGTACGTTTTGAGTAAAATTTGAGTAAATTATATGTAAATTCTGAAGAAATGTTGGTAACATTTTGAGTAAAATTCGAGTAAATTATATGTAAATTCTAAAGAAATGTTGGGTACATGTTGAGTAAAATTTGAGTAAATTATATGTACATTCTGAAGAATTTTGGTTACATTTTGAGTAAAATTTGAGTAAATTGTATGTACATTCTGAAGAAATTTGGGAACATGTTGAGTAAAATTTAAGTAAATTGTATGTAAATTCTGAAGAAATTTGGGTACATTTTGAGTAAAATTTGAGTAAATTGTATGTAAATTCTGAAGAAATTTGGGTACATTTTGAGTAAAATTTGAGTAACTTGTATGTAAACTATGGGTAAATTATGAGTGAATTATGAATAATTTATGAGTGAATTATGACTAATTTATGAGTGAATTATGACTAATTTATGAGTGAATTATGACTAATTTATGAGTGAATTATGACTAATTTATGAGTGAATTATGACTAATTTATTGGTAAATTATAAGTAAATTATTAGAAAATTATGAGTAAATTATAGGTACACATGGGTAAATTTTCGGTGAATATGGGTAAATTATGGCTAAATTATGGGTAAATTATAGGTAAATTATGGGTAAATTATGGGAAAATTATGGGAAAATTATGGGAAAATTATGTGTAAATTATGGGAAAATTATGGGAAAATTATGGGAAAATTATGGGTAAATTATGGGTAAATTATGGGTAAATTATAGGTAAATTATGGGTAAATTATGGGTAAATTATGGGTAAATTATGGGTAAATTATGGGTAAATTATGTGGAAATTTTGTGGAAATTTTGGGTAAATGTTGGGTAAATGTTGGGTAAATGTTGTGTAAATGTTGGGTAAATGTTGGGTAAATGTTGGGTAAATATTGGGTAAATGTTGGGTAAATGTTGGGTAAATTTTGGGTAAATTTTGGGTAAATGTTGGGTAAATGTTGGGTAAATGTTGGGTAAATGTTGGGTAAATGTTGGGTAAATTTTGTGTAAATTTTGGGTAAATGTTGGGTAAATGTTGGGTAAATGTTGGGTAAATTCCGGGTAAATTTCGGGTAATTTGTTTAAAATATTTTATGTGAATTCTGAAGAAATGACGGGTAAATTTTGTGGAAATTTTGGGTAAATGTTGGGTAAATTATGGGTAAATTGCGGGTAAATTTTGTGTAATTTATGGGTAAATCTCGGGTAAATTTCAGGTAAATTTTGGGTAAATTTTGGGTAAATTATGGGTAAATTTTGGGTAAATTATGGGTAAATTTTGGGTAAATTTTGGGTAAATTATGGGTAAATTTTGGGTAAATTATGAGTAAATTATAGGTACACATGGGTAAATTTTCGGTGAATATGGGTAAATTATGGCTAAATTATGGGTAAATTATAGGTAAATTATGGGTAAATTATGGGAAAATTATGGGTAAATTATGGGAAGATTATGGGAAAATTATGGGTAAATTATGGGAAGATTATGGGAAAATTATGGGAAAATTATGGGTAAATTTTGTGAAAATTTTGGGTAAATTATGGGTAAATTATGGGTAAATTATGGGTAAATTATAGGTAAATTATGGGTAAATTATGGGTAAATTATGGGTAAATTATGGGTAAATTATGTGGAAATTTTGTGGAAATTTTGGGTAAATGTTGGGTAAATGTTGGGTAAATGTTGTGTAAATGTTGGGTAAATGTTGGGTAAATGTTGGGTAAATATTGGGTAAATGTTGGGTAAATGTTGGGTAAATTTTGGGTAAATTTTGGGTAAATGTTGGGTAAATGTTGGGTAAATGTTGGGTAAATGTTGGGTAAATGTTGGGTAAATTTTGTGTAAATTTTGGGTAAATGTTGGGTAAATGTTGGGTAAATGTTGGGTAAATTCCGGGTAAATTTCGGGTAATTTGTTTAAAATATTTTATGTGAATTCTGAAGAAATGACGGGTAAATTTTGTGGAAATTTTGGGTAAATGTTGGGTAAATTATGGGTAAATTGCGGGTAAATTTTGTGTAATTTATGGGTAAATCTCGGGTAAATTTCAGGTAAATTTTGGGTAAATTTTGGGTAAATTATGGGTAAATTTTGGGTAAATTATGGGTAAATTTTGGGTAAATTTTGGGTAAATTATGGGTAAATTTTGGGTAAATTATGGGTAAATTTTGGGTAAATTTTGGGTAAATTATGGATAAATTTTGGGTAAATTATGGGTAAATTTTGGGTAAATTTTGGGTAAATTTTGGGTAAATTTTGGGTAAATTTTGGGTAAATTTTGGGTAAATTTTGGGTAAATTTTGGGTAAATTTTGGGTAAATTTTGGGTAAATTTTGGGTAAATTTTGGGTAAATTTTGTGCGCCTGTAGTCCCTTATATAAGCTAGGGGCAAGAAAAAGGATCGGTTACACACTGTACAATAAAGTGACAAACTTTTCAGGGTAACGAGTACATCAGATGTATGAAAACGTTTTCAAAATTTTGGGAAACTTGTGGGACCCCTTGGTTTATTTGGATCAAGGTTTTGATCTGATTTTGGCTATAATTTAACCAAAATTTGGTCAAATTGTGTACAAATCTAGAAAATATTTGGAAACATTTTTGCTCATATTTTATCCACACCGTTGCCTTAAAAATTTGTTGCGAACCATTTGTCTCGGCCTTGGCCCAACCAAACAATTTGACTTTGGCCGAGGTTGAGCTAAAGGATGTTTACGACTTCGAAGTGATGGAAGCCCACGAATCGGATCATATGCCAATCTTACTAACCAGACAGAGACAAACAACAACCCAGAATAGAAGCATCACTGTCAAAAAAATCAGTTGGAACAAAGAACATAAGAAAACCTTCGCAGATATTTTAAAAACAAATCATCATGACATCAAACAAAGAACTCGAGGAGACATAGAAGAACTCTCCAAAGAATTATACAAATACGCGCGGCAAAGTGGCTTACAAGTTGAAAGACGCTTAGGTGGACAGCAACACAATACTCGACAAAGAATGCAGAACCCATAAAAAGAAATGCAATAAAGAACTAAAGTTATTACGGAAAGATCCTACCAATAACCAAATACTACTAAGCTATGTGAATACGAGAAATCAATACAAGAAATATACCAACAAAACTAAAGAGGAACACTATGAAGCACTGAGGAACAACATAATAACATCTAAGAACTCAGCAGAATTCTGGAAAAACTTAAATTTCTTCAGAGACAGTAAGAGAAGCCACGCAAGCAACTCAATTACAAATGAAATCTGGGAAGAACACTATAGAAAGTTATTCGACGGCGAACACAATCAGCCGAGGAAAAGTAGAAACACAGAATACTATCCATTTAGCTTACAGGAACTTGGAAACGCAATGAAGAAGCTATCAAACAATAAAAGCCCAGGCACAGATGGAATACCTAACGAAGTCTGGAAGTACCTTCCACAGGAAATAAGACCGTGTCTACTAGACTGTTTGAACAACTGTCTGCTAAACCCTATACCACAGGGATGGGGGAAATTATTATTGCACCAATATACAAGAAAGGAGACAAAGACTCCCCAGGCAACTACAGACCAATCTCTCTAGTAAACACAATAGTAAAGCTATTTATCATACTACTATCAAACCGTCTCCACAACTGGATCGAAAATAAAAACATTTTGTCGGAATCCCAAGCGGCATACAGAAAACGAAGAAGCTGCACAGACCACCTTTTTGTACTGAACACACTCATACAAAAAGCACTGACAAGCAACAAAAAGCTGTACTGCCTCTTTGTGGATCTGTCCAAGGCGTTCGACACGATCCAGAGAAACAAGTTATGGGAGAGATTGAACACACTAGGAGTATCGAACTACCTCCTGGAGAAAATCCAAGAGATATACAGCCTGGCAAAAGCGAAAATACAAACAGCTACGGGATATACAAACTACATGAACATACTAAACGGAGTTTTGCAGGGAGAAACGCTCAGCCCAACGCTATTCACCCTATTCATAGACGAGATCACAGAAATATTTGCCAAATCCAACACCAGAGGAGCAAAACTACTCACTACAGAAGTGGCAATCCTGCTATATGCTGATGATATTGTGCTAACAGCGGACACCGCAGAAGATCTGCAAACACAAGTCAGTAAACTAAGCAAATACTTCAACAAAAACGATCTAACCATCAACCTAGACAAAACAAAGGTGGTAATATTCGGTAAAGGCAAAGTACCATCAAAACGAAACAAAGTAATGCCGATGGAATTCTACTACGATGGAAAGAAAATAGAAATCCTTAACTCATACAGATACCTGGGAGTGGAGTTCCATAGAAATGGAAAATTCTTTCAGCACTATCGGAAAACCCTTGTGAAAACTAACGCCGCCGTGGAGACTCTGCTAAAAACCATCAAGGCAACAAGACTAAACAAGATAGAAATCATCATTAGACTTTTCAATGCTCTAGTAATTACGATTCCATTATATGGTTTTCCAATATGGGGCATGAACTTCGTAGAGGAAATTGAGAGGATCCAAACAAAATTCCTTCGGAGAATCACCGGAACATGCAACCTCACACCAGGGCACGTCCTAAGACTGGAAACTGGAAGCCCATCAGTACGAGCACTAATCGCCAAAGCTGTGATTACAACAATGTATAATTCAATCATCTCAAAGCATGCAACGACAACAGCAAAGGAGTGCTACAAACTACAGCTGAATTCAGAAAATGAGGAACATAATTCACCACAATGGAGAGAACTCTTCAAATCAATAAACTTAGAAGATGAATTTAAGAATCTGACTACAGAATATCTCCAAACAAACAGCATCAAGCTATGGAAAATGATCGATCTTCACGCTACAAATAGGGATGTGGAAGATATGCTCAGAACAGAGAGTCCACACTATATAAACTTAAAATCACATGTATGGATGGAAAACTTCTATAGAAAGGAGTATAGCTGGGCACTTATTAAATTCATCCAGAACTTAAGACTCAATAAACCAAGAGTAAATGTACAAGGCAGAAGCATAAACCTAAAGGCAATAATGTACAGATGGAAGCCTAAATGTAGACCAAATGACGTCGCCTGCTCCTGCCTCAAAGAACCAGAAGATTGCTTCCACATAATGTGTGAATGCGAAACCTACAATAACATTAGAATGAAACACATCCCAGAAGCTACTAACCTAAACCGACAGAACTTCATACAATATTTCCTCGATAACGAAGACGAACCCAGTTACATAAAAAGAGCTTACCTATTCTGGACGGAAGTAATCAGACTAAGAAACGCAACGTAAAACTAAACGCTAGGACACAGATAAGGTTCATCGCACAATAGTACTCATCCACAAGACCGGTACGCGAAACGTAAGTAAAAAGGAAGCGTATGCTAGTCTACCCAACAAAAACTAAGTTGTGGAAATTGAGATAACTCGCCCTCGCAACGTCTTAAGCTACAAAATGTAAACCATATAATTAACATGAAAAGAAGTGTGGGTTTTTGACGGCCCTTGTTATAGCAGGGAACCTTTTTTACCTACACCACAATTACTTATCCATTTATTTATTTATTTATTTACTCAATATTCCAATTTACCATGAATTTTGTGGCCAGATAAACCTTAATTGTACTAATTGTGATGAAAAGCGGGTTGTAAGGGCTAAGGCCATATCGACCCTTAATAAATCTATCTATCTATCTATTTTGTGATGCTTCCCGTGAATTTGCGTCAGTGAATTTCTTTGGGACAGCGACATACGTTTTTAATAACATCACATATTTGACATTCAGCGTGATGTAATAGCAATGGAATATACACAGAAAATATCTGAATTTACATATACTCAACATTTCCCATGCACAGTGGGTTGATTTCGAGAACATGGACATTTCAATTCGCAGATTAATCAGTATTCTTTTATTTTTGAGGAAAATTTTTCCAAAAATTCTAAATTCCAAAACGTGTTTCAAAATTTGCAATGTTTTACATTTCCAAGCACTTCTTCGTCTATATGAATGAATGAACAGTATTTCTGGATTTTTAACATGTTGGAAATTGAAGTGTTACTTAAAAATGTTCGCCAGTTTTTGAAAATGAAATTCTCTTATGAGATTTAACATTTAAATTTAAGTGAGGCAGGGATGACATCTTCAAAACTTTGAAAAGGGGTAAATACCTTCCGGGTAAATTTTGTAAAGAAAAATGATTATGAAATTATCGGGAACACTAGAAAAATTTTTTGCTACGAGAATCAGATTTCACCTTTGGTGTCAGTACGACTACGTTTTGGACTAACGCTTTTCGAACAGTTCGTCTGTCCATTGCCCCAATGCTGACATAATTGACTTGTTCTGCCATATTAAATAGTATACTATTTACATTATGCATGCAACAATTCATTCCTTCAACTAGTTCGTTAATTGAACTTTTCTGAAATATTTCAAGATTTGAATGAAGTTGAGTGAATAAACCTATCAATTTATGTAACGAATGAGTTTGAATCGAACTGTTTGGCAAATGCAATGAATGTGAATGAACGTGAATGTATAGGTACGATTAAGAGATCTGAATTGAACTGAATGTGAGAATACATATTGCGGAAATCTGATTTAACGTATATGTTCCTAATGCTTAAGCGGACTCAAACCATCAAAGAACTAAATAATATCGGCAGATATGCCTGGAAATTTCTAATTTTCCATTAAAAAAAGATTTAAGATTGAAATAGGAACTTTAAATTAAATATTCATGATTCAAATGAATGGATTCACGGGACTGATAATATGAACGTAAATTGAACTTTCTATTTTAACGTTCAATTTAAGTGAACGTGACTGAACGCAAAAGGACATACTTGTGAATTGAACTGAGTGTGAATTGTATAACCAACAACAATAAACGAGTGTGAGTGAACGTTGCGCGAAAGAAAATCAAATGAACTGAACTTGAGTTGAACTTTTCCCCAAAGTTGCATGCATGATTTACATACTTCGTCATACAATGCACGTATGACGATAACATTTTGTAAAAACATGTCCCATGACATGATAATTCCGGAAATGTGTACAACGTTTTCAAATACCCTACATGGAAGACCTTCAAAAATTGAAATATCCACTTTTTCAACCCAGCGTGCAGGGATCAATATGAATGTGATATGAGAAAACTTGGCTAGTGTAAGTAACTTTGGCCAAACTATTAAAAATAATATATTGGAACACAGGAGTTGAAGAATCCTCATGGTTCTAGCTAATTGCATACTAAATATTTCACTGGTTGTTGGTCCATCTCTAACTGCTACTGTATATGAATTATCAATCTACCACGGGTTATTGTGAAGATTCTAATGTCCAAGACTATACACGCCCTTACCAAAAATATTATTCTCAGTGAATAAATTGCTATAATTACGATAATGATTGTAATGCATGTATTTATTTTAATTTAAAGTGAAAAAATATATACGTAATTAATTACATTTATAACTTCGCTTACTTCCTCAAAAGCAAGAAATGATCGAAAAACGTTCGTGTCTGCATTGGTTTTCGCTCTGTGGCTCAATGTTGTCCACTCATTAATCACATGAAAATTATTGAAGCTTTCTGATTTCATTGGTTGTGATAAAAACACGGGTAAGCAAATATATTGGAAATATTTTGGGATTAAAAATTATAAACACGAAAGGAAAAGTCACTAGAGATAATTAAATTTGTAATTGTGAAAAACAGAAATCTTTAGTTACAGCTTTAGTAATATACGTTCCAGTTGAAATGCGAAACTCTCTCTCACATTCGACGTTACATAACTAAATCATGCTTGTTTACTTCTCATTCAGTTCAGTTGATGCTACCGATAGAAATAGAATACAGCTGCAGTTCGCTTGTGTATATAGACCACTATGTGTATAGACTATTTATATTGTGCCATGATTTCTTAAAACAACCTTGAATGGAAAACATCAGAAGTCAGTGTAGTCTCAGAACGCACAGGATCGATGCAAACTAGCATTAAAAAAAATAAACTCAAGCCCAATTTCATTCCGATCCCATACACCCGGAAAATCGAGTAGGGGTTCCCATTTACTAGAGATGCAAAAATGGCTTCAGATAGACAAAATGTCGCAAGGAAAAGCACTTAAAACAAACCTGCGCTCAAGTTCAAGTGGTACTTGACAAGTTTGGGTTCATGAACGTTTCTACTTGGTTGAATCGAGTCAAGTTCAAGTATTTGCTGGATCCGAACTATTAACTTCAAGTCGGCCCTGGTCCAAGTGCAAACCCACAGAATTGAATTGAACTAATGATCAAGTTCAAGTTCGATTCTGGGCATGGGTTTTACTTGAGCCCGAACTTGCACTTTCAAGTACTGATTCAAGTATAATCCTAGATCCAACTTTTGCTTCCTTTGTGCGTTTTCCCCTCAGTTGTTCGCACTTCTGCAAGACGCATTCGGGTCTGTTTTTTTGAAAACGGCCACCTGTGAATGCAACCATTTTATGAAACACATTTATAGTGCCCAGTAGATGAAACGTTTGTTTAAAAAAATAGTCAAACCTTTTTTCGGTAAATCCGAATAAGAAGGTTAAAAAACCGAAAAAACCCGAAAACTCCAATAATTTATTGTAGCTATACCGGTTTGAATATTACAACTTGGGCTATCTCTAATACATTGTCTAACCAACTACTACACTCGTGATTTTTTGGTATTGTTGAATCAAAATTTCTGATTTTTTCAAAAAATCACATGACAATTTTGAAATTTCGGGATTTGTTTTGACTGCCGGCACACGCAAATGTGCACTTTTTGAAGACTCTAAACTCAACGGAAGCAAGAGGCTTACATTGTTATTTTTTTAAAAATTGCTCATTTGCTTATGCCGGCAGTCAAATCGGGGAAAATCCGAAACGGGTAATTTATATGCATACCTAGTTAAGGCGTTGTGCACATATTACCATGCAGGCATGGATTTTATACGTATACATTCAGCCAGCATGCAAGCAGAGCTTGTAGGGGACGAGGAGTGGTGGTTCCTGGCAACGTAATACAAGGGCAGCACCTTCGCCGTAAACTGAAAGCCCTATCATGCTCCATTCTTTGGGACCGTGCCGCAGCTAAACTAGTCCCAAATTCTTTTTTAATAGTTTATGATTGGTTGGTTTTAGCCCAATAATATTTGACCTAAATATTACCAACACTATTTAAAATGTATGTATGTACATTATATTTACATACTCAAAAAAATGTTTCACTACTGGAATGGCTGTATTGAAAAAAATCGTCGCTTCGCAACGATTCAACGCGCCCCTCACGGGGCGCACTGCGAAGGGCAGCGCAGCTTTGTAGAGGTTTTTAAATAAAGTAAAATTTGTGTAGAGAGGATGATAGTTGATCGGAGAATATGTGCCAAAATAATTTATGCACAAAATGATACAAGAACGTAATAAAGAACATGAGTTGTGACATTTACGTTTGGAATGCAGAAGCAATAAAATCCATTTTGAAATAGTCTTACCTGTACCTATTTTGCACTTCGTCATCATCAGTAACATTTTCAAAATCTTGTAGCAACTGAATGTAAAGTAACTGTGTAAGCTTTGGTTGAAAGCCGATATAAGAAATGGCATAAAAATGCATAGTAATACATATATGACCTTTTATGAAATAATTTTTTACGGCCAAACTGCGTGACCGATTTTGACCACATTCAGCAACTGATGTGCTTATGGTATGTAAAGTCACTATATAAAGTTTGGTTGAAGTCTGATAAGAAATGGCATAAAAGTGCATAGTAATACATATATGACCTTTGATGAAATAATTTTTTACGGTCAAACTGCGTGAACGATTTTGACCACAATCAGCGACTGAGGTGCTTATGGTATGTAAAGTCACTATATAAAGTTTGGTTGAAGTCTGATAGGAAATGGCATAAAAATGCATAGTATAACTGGAAATAATTTTTACGGTCAAACGGTTTGACCGATCTACACTAAAATGTATCCCAGAGGTCGCTAAGGTACGATTCTTTGCTTCGTAATTTTTGGTTAAAATCGGTTAAGCAGTTTCTGAGTATTTGGGGTCGAAGGCAAGTGACCTGAGATGAAATAATTTTTTTAGGTCAAACTGATCGACCGATTTTGACCAAAATCTATCCCAGGGTACTTTAGCTCATTACGCTTTGCTGTGTAAATTTTGGTTCAAATCGGTTGGGTAGTTCGTGAGTATTCGTGTTCGAAGTGTCGGACGTACGGACGTACGGAAGTACGGAAGTACGGACGTACGGACGTACGGACACCAGGACGTACGTCCATCACAGTTGCATAAGGGCGCTGCGCTGCCCTAAAAACAGACCCATTCTAGAAACCATGGGGGTTATTCTCGAACAGAATTTGCGATATCGCAAGTTACGACTTCGTAAGTACTTACGACAGGTGTCGTACGATGCCTCTACGATTTTCAAATTTTAATATTCTCAAAAACGATCGCAAGTATATCGTAGCTACGATCACATTTACGAATCGTAAGCATGTAACGGACGCTCTGATTGGTTGTCAAAATTTTTGAATCTTTAGCCATAAAATTCTTCCCATTTGTCCTTTCTGTCAGTTTCACGTAATGTTTTTCTCTACAAATCAATTTAACGTTTAAGGAGTGAAACTGGCAAAAAATATAAAAACGAATTTATCACAGCACCCTTCACTTCCCCTCCACTTCCCCTCCACTTCCCCTCCACTTCCCCTCCACTTCCCCTTCAAATACATAACCCCTCCACTTCCCTTCAAATACATAACCCCTCCACCACATCTCCACTTCCCCTCCACTTACCCACTTCCCTGATATATGATCAACTTCCATTTCAATTAAATTACCCCTCCACTTCCACTTCAATCAAAGGAGTAGGGATAGAGAATGGAGATAGGAAATTTATGGGAAGGGTAACAGGAGAGGAAGTGGAGGGGATGGGGAGGGGTTGGGGAGGGGATGTGGAGGGGATGTGGTGGGGATGTGGTGGGGTCTTTTAATGAACCCCGCCATATAAAGAATGCTTGATCGTAAGTACCTACGACTGCTATTTAGTTGTCGTAAAGTTACGACAACTTTTGCGATTTTCTGAGAACTTGCGATTTTCAAAATGTTTTGAGAATCCCAACTATCGTAACTCGAGAGTTGCGACTGAAGTTACGATCGTAAGTCTTTTGAGAATAACCCCCCATGCTTCCAGAGATATGCACAGAAGCTGGATCTCACTTTGATTTGGAGTGACTGTTAGGTATTCTGTAAATCGTCGCGCTTAAAACGATTCTTCTAATGTTTCATCATTTTTGAAAAACCGTTGAAGTAAATTGTCCATTGAGACTGTAACACAAGGAAAAAACCATGAGTGTGCCTGAATCTGAATTTAATAAAGACGACGGAAATTTAAAACCCTAGCTCCCCCCGTTGGAGTGTTTGTGCGAATTCATACTATAAAGTTGTAAGGTTCAAGTACTTGAAATCCAAGTTCGGGTTCAAGTACTGGTAAAATAGCAAACAGGTATAGCCTATTAGGACTGATTCAGGGAGATGCTAAGGCAGTTAGAGGTATGACGACCATAGTTGGTCTAAAATTGGACTCGTTCACAGCTGTTTTTTCCTTTTATTATCTGGTAATGCTAACATCCCTAGTACCTTTCCAAGGTGAGTTGTTCGGACGGAAGTTGTGGGACAGATGGAGGAAACCAAGAATATGATGCATCAGAGTTACTGGACTGCATCTTGAGTTAATAATATGAACGTAGTTCTCAAATAGTGCAGGATGTTCGAAATTATTTTATTTGCAACCCAATACATCAGTGTCAAGGTGATTTTGAGTATTGTATGTTTGGTAAAAGTATTTCAATATCTGCATGACTGTGAAAAATTAGGGATCTATCTAAACGCCAAAAGCAAGTTAACAACATTTGTTGTCACAAAACATAAGAATCTGAGAGTGGAATCACGCTCAAAAGAGTGAAAGTCCCCAACTTTGATCGTCTGCTCTGGTATGCCAGCAATCGTTTTTCTAAAATAGAGCCGACATTTAAGCTCAGTCTTGCTTAATTGATCAACGGAATTCAGTGTGGTTTCCCTAAGCTCGTTGATTTTCCCCCGCATGCGGAAGGCCCTTTCAAACATCAGAAGAAACGCGAGTGAAGCTGTAAGCCCAATGAATAAATTTGTAGCAGCCTTAACTGGGAAGGTGTCAAAGAATTTCAGAGCAAAAAATAAATGGAAAATTGAACTAACGAGACAGGAAAATTTAAGAGCAAAGTTAGGAAACCTAAATGTCGTATTAAAAAGGTGAGTCAGAACCTGGAGTATAATACAGGTTTTTACTACGGAATGGCAGCTTGCCAGTAAATATTGCTCACCGGAACTGAAATATTCACAAAGTTTTTATTTACTTTAGGATCCAAGTAATTAATCACTTGACTTGATTAAATTGTTACCTCAAACGTAATATTTCCTGCTCCACTCGGAGAAACGTAGCTTGAAAAAAGGCAGGAACTACGAAAGCTAGAGGAAAAGCCATGGAAAATGTTAAAATCATCAGTGCTATTTCCAATCCTAACACACCAAAGCACGCACACACATTTTGATTGCTGGTGGGTAGAATGGAGTAAATAAATACATTATGACTCGGTTGCAGAATGTATAATACAACGATCATGTTTAGTAAATGAAACGGCAGAAGTGGAGAGGATAGGATCAAAAGCTCCTGAAATGTGTGGTTTCTTATATTGAATCCTTTTAACTTTTCCGATTTTCCTGAAATTGTAAAAAAAAATATATACTAAACAAATAAATATTAATCCTGATTATCTCCTCTTCCCAGTAAAATGTGAAGGAACAAGATGCATTTTCCTTTTATAAGGTGGATTTCTACCAAGATAAAATTACAGGACGTAAATCTTATTTACCCAAATATTGACGCAACTCATTCAGAAGGATAACCGTCACATCGGACCACTGAGTGAAAATCTGATATGAAATGGCTAGCATCACAGCATCTACACCAGAGCTGCGCACAAGTACAAGTAGTACACGAGTATTTCAAGTCAAGTTCGCGTTCGGGTCGTGGTCAAGTAAATAAATTTAAAACCATGAACGGTTCGGGTCGTGTTCAGGTATTTCATCGACTTGACCATGATTTCTTACCTCAAGTCAAGTTCGTGGTCAAGTATAATTATTTTACTTGAACCATAGTACCTGGTCATGTTCAAGTAAATATTAAAAAGTACTTGACCACGAACTTGAGTTTTTCGTGTACAAGTTCAAGTAATTTTGTTTGTGCAATTCTTCATGGCTGAGGGAGTTTTCAATTCACTTACGATTCACTGTACTAAATGAAACTTAAAACGGCATTTAATACATCACTTTAAGCGGCATTTGTTAATTTGTTCGTGTACACAAATACAAAAGAAAGCTCAACATTCATATGGCTCCGTGGAAATTGATTTAAAAATGTTAGCACCCATGTTTATAATAGTATGTGACAACAAAACCTAAAAGGAGTTCTGTGTCCCCGAAAATGTCAACTGAGTCACCAGACCCACCCGGTACACGAAATCAGAGTAGATCTGCAGTGTACAATCGTTCTACATTCATTGAAAGGAACCAAAAATACAACTATTATTTTTAGAGGCGGTTGCTAGCAAAATGCTGGGTGAAACCTAGTGTGTTAGAAACCCAGGTTCGCTTTCATTAGAAATATAAATTCAATAAAACTTAAGTATTTTGATGTCCAATGGATTACTTGAAAGTACTTGAAAGTTCAAGTTCATGGTCAAGTTCGGGTCATGGTCAAGTCAAGTTGAAGTTGGACCCGAAACGCGCGTATAAAATCATGGTCAAGTAATATGAGAATTACTTGAAAACCCGAACTTGTTTCATTCAAGTATTACTTGAACTGAAAATGTCAAGTTCGGGTAATCTTGAAATACGTACTTGAGAAGTCGGGGTCAAGTCAAGTTCGTGGTCGGATCTTTATAAATACTTGACCCGAGCGCAGCACTAATCTACACAAACAAGCCCCAAATGCAATGGAATTTGTCCCACATCAAAATATTTACTGGGACAAAGCAGGACTTGAGCCAGACGCACGATTCTGAAACTTAAGTACAAAATCCGTAGGGAATAAAATACTTTAAATAGGAATCGTATCCCGGGATTTTTTTGAACTTGAAATTTTGTTGCATTTGAATCCACATGAAGTGGGAGGAGACCTATTTTAGAATTAATGTAAGGGGCGTAAAAGCACCAGTCTGCTTCTTCCTTAGACAACATTTTTTAAATCTTACAGATCCTGGTGAGTGTCCTGCACTAAGGTGACTCACTCTCTGAACACTCAGTTCAACTGTCTAGATGAATAAATACCTTAATACGTCTGTTTCGACGAAACCTTTTAAAATTACAAAAGTTTGATCAACACCAGAATTTTATTTGTGAAACTGTTAGTTTCTGATAGATTCAAATATAAAGTGCTAAGGATAGCGTGTTTTAGAACAACTGAATTTGCAATTCGTTCAACGACTGCATTTTTAGAGTCAACAGGGTTAAAATTACAGAGTTGTTAAGAGCAATTATCTAATAACAGTTTATTTTTAAAAAGTGAAATATTGAGATGGTGTAGCTACGTTAGTAGTTGGTTATTGGGTAATTGGGGAAATTTGGGTATTTATAAAATAATTGTATGTTTGAGAAGTAATACAAAATTCCAGAAAATTATGCCCAGGTACGTTTGGGAAACGATTCACCAGTAAATCCTATCCGATAAAGTTACTCCAAAAGTTTCAAACAACAAGAGATGATAGGAATTACGTACGTGTTTAACAGTTTAATTTCAAAAGCACAGAACAGTAACACAACCTTTAGATTGAAGTTATTAAGAAATGTTATTTTAGTTGAACAATATTTGCATGTATATTACATATAATTATGCATACGTAACTGAAGTTTTTACTTCCCAATTTGCAAATAATTACATATATTTTCCCATTATATTAATAACTGCAGTACAACTAGAAAGCTCGTGGCTAAATTGAAGCAATTATCTTCAATACTATTTGTCAAAATGAAGCGTCCTTTTTCGAACCCATTTTGCGCAAATATCTGTGTGTTAAATGCTCGCCCCAATGAATCATAAACTGGAAAAGTACATGGAAAACAAGTTGGATTGTCAATTACATATATGTATGTCCCATGAGATGAACATTTCGATTCCAATCGTTTATGCAAGTCTTTAATACATTGGTTGTAAAACAACCTTGGACCATGATATTTTGACAAGAAATTTTGTATTAAATCTTCCTGGAGTTTCCTATGAATTTTCGTCACCTCATTACGCTTTAGTAAGTGATCCCTAATAATTGACACAAATTGATTCTTTGAAACTGTGTTATTATACCCATTTAGTAATTATGCATATAATAATATTCGTGGAACGTTATCAGCATATTCATACACGCGCGTTTTTTCCGTCTGTCAGCAGCTAATACTTCAAAACTACTGTGTTACGATACTTTCAATAAGCTCTACTATTCTCTGATGTGTGGCGTTATGACAAACCTGATCTAATTATTCGCCAAAATAAACGCATCATTCCGAAAGTTTGACTTTCGACCATATGAGAGGGATCTAAACCACGAATATAGAGAATAAGGGTTTTATTAAGTACCCCTTGAATCCTTCAAAAATAGCTCTTGGATGTTTTTAACATCATTGGATTGAAATGACTAATTTGGACGACAGCAAAGAAAATTAGAAGAAATTAGTGGAATCAAAATTCAATGTTTTCACTTTCAATTTTATCTTTTTACAAACCTGATGTAAACCTAGCATAAATTCAGGATCGACGGCTGACAGTTCGATTTATCATTAAATTAATTATACACAGGTGAAGAAACCCATGGTTCTAGCTAATTTCATAAGTATTTCACTGGTTGTTGGCCCATCTCTAACTGCTACTGCATGTGAATTATCGATCATCCACTGGTTATTGTGGAGATACTAATGTGCAAGACTATACACGCCCACACCAAAAATATTATTCTCAGCTAATAAAGTGTTCCCAGGAAACCGAAGAGTCGCAAGAAATGTTTATCAACAAAAGTTGAAGAATTGAATTTCAAATTATGACTTGACAGTGGCATTGCGGTTAATGAAGTCCAACAGGATGTTCTCTAGATTCAATCATTGCCAATACTCCGGCACAAACCTTCATCACCGAAACGTAGGGACTCCGGGGTTATTTTTCGTTTATTTTTTGGTTTAAATGCACAATTGAAGGGGAATGTTACCAAAATCGCGTAATATTGGAATAAATCAGTTTTTGGAGAGAAAAACCACCGCTACGCGATAATTTAAGGCTTCGCTTAGGGTGGCGTCAGTTACCGCCGTCAGAGTAGGATAAAATTTAGTTTTTTGTTTTCGAAATTTCAGATATTTTTTAGAAGAAACTATTTTCAACCACACAGGGCCGATTTCAACCACATAGACAGTAACCATTAAGTTTTACAGAAGCAATATTCACAAAAAGTTTCATTGAAATCGATTCAGTAGTTTTAGAGAAAACAGTCATTGAACAACATGAAGTCCAAAATTTCAAGAATTGTTTTCGAAAAAACGATCAGGCCGATTTCAACCAAATACAAACGTTTGATACAAGTAATGGCCATAAAAAATTCAATTAAAATCGGTTCAGTAGTTTTTTTGCTTAATCGTGCGGAGGGACACATGGACGTACGGACAAGGCTATTTTATATACTAGGGGGCTGACGCCACCCTAAACTAGGATTGGAAGTCTCAACGAAGTTTGCATCACACAACCTTTTTAGCGGAAGCGCTAGCTTCTCTTATGTAGTAATTTTGTTGAAACTTTCGGTACACACAAACATACGTGCTTCCCAGGCGAATACCTGGGTTTGGTTTGGAGTTGAACATAATAATATAAGGTTTTTTAGATCTCAACAACTTTTAATATACGACTTTAATAAAAATTGATGCACACACTCTTAAGGTATAGAGATCCCACAATAACTGGATGGGATAAACCGTTCCGTATTTAAATGTATAAGTTGAACAAAATATGTTTAGTGAAATACATCTTCTAAGAAAACAAATGCAGTGTTGGGAGAGTAAGAAAGCAACATTATTCTTAAATTCATCCCCTTCCTTAAATGCATTACCCCAAATTTTTACACAAAAGAGGTGCAACATATTATTAAAAGTTTATAAGAAATTATTTTAAAAAAAGTTTAACAGTCGAGGTTCTTGGCAAATCAATTAATTCTAGTGGCCTTGTGAAAGTAAAAACGTTTTCAGTTACCATGTACACACATATGAACTCCGCAGGGCACTAGCATTATTTCAAAACAATTACCAACAGCAACATTTTTTCCGGAGTGCCTCACTAGTTTTGATACAATTACATTGCGCATTAAGCTCGAACTGTGGAAATTTGAAACTTCACAAAACTGATTGCAAAGACTTAAATGGTAATGTTGAACATGTTTCGAATTAATCATTAACAAAATTAATTATTTGAAAATGTAGGTTACTAAAATAGTATTGATTTCTTGAGACAGGACAATACTTCAAATCGGACAGGAGCTCAAATAATATTAGCCATAAGAACATATAATAGTCTATTATATACTGCCATGAATTCAGCAATTTGTCAACTCAACGAATCTGCAGTGTACGAAATTCAAAAATCGGGTGGAAGGTAAAAGATGACTGGATTTGCAACAATAAAAAAGTACTCAAAACTGACGGAATATTTTTATTAAATTACAATTTGTGTTACAATTTTTTCAAACATTTTGCCAGGTTACGTTTTGTGCAAATTGTACCCGGATGGTCCGGACCCAGTTTCTTAATTTGAAATTTGAGTACCTCGTTGTAAAGGATTTGCGCATCGTTATATTTTCCTTGATTCCTAAAAACTATTGCTAAGCTATGTTTTGTAAGAATTGTATCCGGAAGTTCCGGACCTAGTATTTTAATTCTAATATTAAGAACCTCGTTGTAAAGCTTTTGTGCGTCGCTGTATTTCCCCTGATCATCAAAAAATGTTCCTAAGTTATGCTTTGTACGAATTGTTTCCGGATGGTTCGGACCTAGAATTTTAATTTGCATTTCCAGAACGTCATTGTAAAAGTTTTGCGCATCGCTGTATCTTCCCTGGTTTCTAAAAACTATGGCTAAACTATGTTTTGTACGAATGGTATCCGGATGGTCCGGACCTAGTATGTTAATTCTTAATTCCAGAACCTGTTTGTAAAGATTTTCTGCTTCGTTGTATTTTCCCTGATTTCTTAAAACCATTGCTAAATTGTGTTTTGTTCGAATTGTATCTGGATGGTCCGGTCTTAGTATTTTAGTTCTCATTTCCAGAACGTCATTGTGTAGTTTTTGCGCATCATTATATTTCCCCAGATCATCAAGAACTATTGCTAAGTTATGTTTATTACGAACTGTTTCCGGGTGTTCCGGACCTAGTATTTTAATTTGCATTTCCAGAACCTCGTTGTAAAGCTTGTGCGCATCGTTGTATTTTCCTTGATTTCTAAAGACTATTGCTAAGCTTTGTTCAGTACGAATTGTATCCGGATGGTCCGTACCTAGTATTTTAATTTGTATTTTCAGAACCTCATCGTAAAGTTCCTACGCAGCGTCGTATTTTCCTTGACTTAGGATAACTATAGCTAAGCTTTGTTTTGTGCGAATTGTTTCCGGATGGTCCGGACCTAGTATTTTAATTCTTGTATCCAGAACCTCCTGGTAAAGGTTTTGCGAATCTTCGTATTTTCCCAGATCATTGAGTGCGTTTGCTAAGCTATGTTTTGTACGAATTGTGTCCGGGTGGTCCTGAACAAGTATTTTAATTTGCATTTCCAGAACCTCGTTGTAAAGTTTTTGCGCATCGTTGTATCTTCCCTGATTTGTAAAAACAATTGCTAGGTTATGTTTTGAACGAATTGTGTCCGGATGATCTGGACCTAGTATTTGTGTTTGCATTTCTAGAACCTCATTGTAAAGTTTCTGCGCATCATTATATTTCCCCTGATCATCAAACACTATTGCCAAGCTATGTCTTGTACGAATTGTATCTGGATGGCCCGGACCTAATATTTGCGTTTGCTTTTTCAGAACTTCATTATAAAATTTTTTTGCATCGTCGTGCTTGCCCTGATTTCGGAAAACAAATGCTAAGTCGTGTTTTGCTTTAATTGTTTCTAAATGGCGGGAATTCCGTAATATAGTTCGTTTTTCAACGAGAATTTCGAATATTTTGATCGCAAGCTTATAGTTTCCTACGTCTTTCAATTTCCCTGCAAGAACGTTTTGAAACTCCACGAGTTCTGCGCTTTCAGTCTCACGTATTTCGTCGTGAATTCGAATTACATTATTGAGCAATTCATGTACGTTTTCTGAATTTATTGGCGTTGTTTCTACATATTCGCTCAAAGAACTTACTATTTCCTCAAATGTGAGTTGTATTGTTCTGTTGTTCGAGATCAATTTGATTGTTTGTAAAGTGTTCCAACGTTCTTCTTCCTTATGTAACAATTCGGATTTTCTTTTGTCTGACTCCGTCTTAGTGGTTTGTACAATGCGGTGAATTTCATAATGATTTTCACATCTGGTAACTAAGTTATACTTATGCAACAAGTTCAGTCCTTCACCTAGTTCCTGCTCATACCCTCTAAAAATATTTTTTTAAAGTTGTGTCGGAATAAAGTCGGGGTTCAGTATCGCCATAATGGCCAAAATCTGAAGAGCGTTCTCGCCGTAATTCATTGGAGGTATATCTGCAAACGTCATATTAAACACCTTGTAAATGTCTGGATGTGTTGAATCTGACGAATTTGTCGAAATGAAATTTCCTGTCCGAATTTACTCCATTTAGGAAATCTCTTAAGGTGTACAGTTCTCCAAGAGCCTTACGAGTGTCACTTTTAATGCGAATATAAAACACTACTTGTTGCAATACCAATGGTAAACCCTGACAGAGTTTCAGCACCTGCTCAAGCAGTTGACGTTTTCCTTCACTATCTTCGAACTGTAGCTCGGAAAGGAATGACAAACGTATGTTTAAGTCAAATCCGTCTAACTGCTGTACTGTAAAATCCAACCATTTTCGATTTCGGGTTGTTACAATAATAGAAGTAATGTTCCATCCATTTTTAGCAGTTCGGGGAAGCAATTGTTGCAGACCATCTTTACCATCTCCCGCGTTGTACGACCACACGTTGTCGTAAACTATTAATACATTCTTTCGGCATATGTGATCATGCACTTCGTCCAAGATATCTTCCTCGAGCTTGTTTTCCAATAATTTGGTTTGTGGGTATTGAAATCTTTGTAGCTAATCGCAGGAAGCAGTTTATTGCTTCGGATCTTTTTTCGGCGTTGATCCATACCACGTGGTCGTATGATTGCTTGTATGTCTGAATGTATTTTCGAGTCACTTGAGTTTTTCCCACTCCTGCCATCCCACATATGACTACGAAATTGGAAAGTACTGTTGTGATCCGAGCCTGGTGACGCTTTCAGACGTTTGTATGCATCGTTTTGATGAATTCATCTCTTCCCGTGAACGTAGGGACACATTCGTGAGTATTGAATTCAATGCATTTATCTGGACGTGGAGAGGGCGATCGTGGTTGTATAAAATTGAAGTTGTTATGATCACCACACAAAGCTATTGGAAAAAGTTATGTCCGTGTATGGATTCTTTCAATATCATTCCAGCTGAAGTAGCAGTTGATGATGGAACTGTATTCGTATCCTAATATCAAATATCACGTTGATTTTAAGTATGGGATTTTTGAAACGAACTATTGATTAACCACTCGCTGTTTTCACTTGTAATTCACTACAATTTCCCTAGAATAAAATCAATTGTAAACGCCTACCTTTGCTTGTTCTTCATTTCCTTGAGTAGTAACCTCTATCCCTTCCTTAAAGGTCTTACTGCAAAAATGCAAGTAAGTTCACATGAGATTATTGCTTTGTGTATGTACAGAGTTTTGCATACGCTTCTTCCTCCCCTAGCTCACATAAGGGAGTATCTCAAAAATTATTTGATTCCCCTACCTATTAGCAAGTTATTTCTTAAATCTTCTAAAATTTGTTTCTTTGTCCTTAGTAAAGTTTCTGCAAATTCGTCACTTTTTTAGTCACATATAATGGAAGAAAGCTTTCTGTTGAACTAAACAACTGATGCATTCAAAATCAGTGTAGAATTTTGACTTTAATCAGTACTGTGAAAGTGAAAATTGACTGTTGGCAATGAAACGAATTTTTTAAAAAATGAAAAAGATTTCGCTCGGAACTGGAGGAATCAAATATAGGTAAATTGGTCATAATATTTATCCTACAATTTTTAGGCCTTACCTCGTCTTGCTATCGTTGGTTCCCATTTCTAGATATCCTTGATCAGACGTGTGCCAAAGGTTACGTTGTCCTGGTAGTGACCAAACATGGGCGCCTGCCTAGATTCTAGGCCCTATAATAGGCTAAGGCTCAAGGATGCGGCAAGTTGGGATATAAATCTAGGCGAGGTTCTAGGCTGGGCAATCACCACTACAATATAGGCTAAGGGAAAATCTAGGCTATTCAGATATTTCCGAACAAGGGACTTGGATATTCAGGCAGGCTACAAGTTCGTTCAAGTAAAGGCTAGGCGTTAGTGGTGAACATTCTCAAAGCACGAATTGGTTAGGACAGGATTCCAAGATCTTCAAGAAAACGTTTGCAGAAACGAACGTACTATGGGGCGGGAATTACTTGATACCAGTAATTGCCAGAGTATATGCACATGTATACCACAGTAATCGTCCCATATTTATTCCCACTAGATACTATGTAGTTTACTACAGAATTAATCAAACCCCTACATTGTTATTCAAATTACATGCGATCATTGCATACGGCTTGTACTATCTAAAACTCACAATTATATCGCCTATATAGGCTGGCAAAGCTCTGTCAGAAGCTATACAACAAAAATATAGGCAGGCAACCAATGTACACTAGGACAGATATAGGCCAATAGGCAGGCAGTTAGAGTACTTGACCCTTCGTATTAAGGCTCTTCTTTTCGTGGAAACAGCCTATTGGCCTATATAGGATGGCGGTATTTTTTCAAAGAAAATAGGCAGGCTATAGGCTTAGGCGCTTCATTTGCCCATCTTTGGTAGTGACAGGATTCAAACTGATGTTCCAACAAACAATTTAAATGCATTGATGGGCACCCTCACGAGGTATGAGTTCTTCCCTCGCCCTCATCGCTCGCCCTCGGCCTCAATTTTTGAGGGATGAGAGCGAGTTCCTATCATAAAAGAAGGGCCCTCAACAAATGAGGGCGAGGCATAGCAAAATGTATGTACGAAAACGAGGGCGAGGGTGAGTACTAAACGGTAGTCCTCATGAAGTTCGAACAGCAGTATTAAATCCCGCGAAACAATTCTCGTATTTCCTCTTTGCTGTGCCTTTTTGCCATAAACGAATCTAAAGATCTTAAGAATTAGCTAAAGTTCAGAAGAATTAGCTAAGGTCTGAAGAATTACGTGAATTTTTGAAGGTCTTAACTGGGTGATAGCTAGATTGCAATGCACTGGCAGTTATGTTGTACTTATGGACTCATGAGGCCGAGGGAGAGTCCTTATGATTTATAGTAGGCCCTCACGAGTCTGAGTGCGAGTTCCAGCGCAAGGTGTCGTGAGGGTTACGGGTGAGAGCGAGTGCGACAAGATTTTGTTACATACCTCATGAGGTGAGGGCGAGGGATTAAAAAATGCCCATCTATGCTTAAATGGGACTTTCAGACCAGAAAGGAAAATAATTGAAGCTCTAAGGGAAGTAATTATGATCTACTTACTAACACTAACAAGCAGCAAATACACATTCAAAGCAGGTGACTAAAATATGTTGCAACGGAAATCTAAAACTTAATCAATTTGGTCATTCAGCTTTCAAGTATTCCGACTAGAATCGAAAATCCTGTTATGATACAGTACACGCTCTTTGTAAGAGCAAATTTAAATTTGTACACCGTCAATTTAATAAGATGAAATTAACATTGTAAATGTACGTATTGAAATAGTTGCTGTTACTCATACAGAACAGTTTCAGTAAATATAGACTAATAGTGAAAGTGCACTATACAGGAATTTATTGATCCAATTGAAGACATTATTTGCAGACAAAAAACAGTTCTGATAAAGTTGTGATATTTTTGAAAAGCTGATAAACCAAGGCCTTAGGCTCAAAATAAATGACGCATATTCAGCGTAGTTCAACTAGCATTGTGAAATCCAAAGCTTTGTTGCTTACGAAGTTGTTGACTTCAGGACATAATTACTTTACCTGTTTTAATGCCGTCCGTGAGTAAGTCTGTAATCAGTGATGGTACTTCCGCTAGAACCTTCACAAGCAAATTATTGTTCACATGTAACTATCCTGGAGCAAGTTCTGATAACTGATATATTAATTGTAACAGAAGTTCCTAATACATAAATGTGTACCTTGCATACGCAGTCAAATCTCGCCATGCAAGAACTCCTTCTAATGGCAATGTTCTTTGCAAGGGCCGAAATATTTAGGAATATTCCCTATTATTCTCCAGAAACATTTTATGAGATTGTGAAATGATGAAAAGAGCTTGTGGAATTTTAAAACTTTGATATATTTTAAGTGCACTGTTATAAAGAGTGTCTACTATACTTTATCGTAATGCAGTAAATGACTAGTTGGATAAATTACAATAATAAAACTTACAATTAGAGAAGCTAAACGCACATTATCTTTACTTCATGTGTGAACGTGTGTACCATACTATAGTGAAGGTAAAATGGTCCATTCATTCTTTTCAAAAAGTTCACACAAGTCTTATCTGTGATACAAAGTTATAATGGATGATTCGGGAGGTAAATTTCACAGTAGTTTAATTCATGTCGTATGCACATGCACTCACTCCCTTTCAGTAACACAAAACTTATGTATGTAGTGAGCTGAGGCTAAACGCACATCGTCTTCATTGCAGGTGCCGACTGATGTTTCGTATAATAATGAATGCAAAATGGTCCATTTCTGTCTTATAACCAGGGTTGGCAAAAAACCGGATTTTATCTATAAAGTAGTGTTTCTGAACGGTCCAAAAACATGGACTCGAACCGACTCGTTTTCCCGAACCGAAAAAAATCCCTTTGCTGTTCCCGAAACCGGAACCGATATGTTCGAGTCCGGGACATTTTTGCCTTCCCGGAACCGATCCGGAAAATAAAATCGGTAAATCCGGACCGGTTCCCGTTCCTTCCCGAACAGGCAGAAAATGCATAGGATTCATTTTCATGGAAGTCAAAATTGTGTCGCGTTTTCAAATTATAGTTGGCAAATGCTTGGCAAATGCATGTTTTGCGTTTTCATCCAAAAAGGCAGCTTTAACAAACGCTTCCCGAAAACTTTCGGTTTTGATTTTTGTACCCGAAACCGGACCGAAAGTAACGGTTCTTTAAATCGTTGACCCGAAACCGGACCGAAATTTAACGGTTCTTTAAATCGTTGACCCGAAACCGTACCGGAACCGAAACCGAACCGGAACCTCGGGAATTCCCGATACCGAACAGAAACACTACTATAAAGGCCAAGCCAGTGGCATGAAATGGTAACAACCGGTTTTCATTGGACAGTGGACTTATTTGGATAGTATTAATTATGGCCATTTTATACCAACCTATACAACAGGTCCGGGCCGGTTAGAACCGGATTTTAACCAATAATAACCAGGCCATTTCTGACCACTTGGCAACCCTGTGTTCATGCATGCGTAATATTAGCCAAGCCGGTGGTACGTTTTGGTTAAAACTGGTTTTTATTGGACAGTGGATTTATTTGGATAATATTAATTACGACCATTTTATACCAACCCAAGCAATTGGACCAAGCCGGTAAGAACCGGATTTTAACCAATAACGGCCAGGCCATTTCTTGCCACTTGCCAACCCTGCTTATAACCATTGAGAGGCTCTCAGAGTAGGGACACTGCTTATTACCAGAAATTAAAACTCCTCGGTACTTATTTCCTATTTATTAACAGATTATCTTCCAATATTTTCTTGTGTTCGAATTTTTACAGAAGTTAAAATTTTAATTTTATTTCTTCAAAACAACCATCGGCCAATTATTTGCAATCTGTAAAAAGTTTAACGTAACTGAGGCACCGATTTAATTTAGTGTAATACCTCGTGCGTGGAAAATTGGTGATTTTAGCACTAAGGGGCGAAGCGCTGA
The DNA here is from genome assembly GCA_947179485.1 of Allacma fusca. NCBI lineage: Eukaryota > Metazoa > Arthropoda > Collembola > Symphypleona > Sminthuridae > Allacma > Allacma fusca. Next base: position 14,272,081 of record OX359246.1, on the reverse strand, counting down.
TATATGATGTACATTATTTTTAAATTGTTTGCCAAACATGTAAATATTTAAAAATGTAATTTATTCATTTTTCAAAAATATATTAGAAAATAAAGTTAGTGGAAAGTTAGAAAGTAAACTACTAGAATTTGGTAATGCTGTGCTAGACCTCAGATTCATTTTTCAATGCTGCTTCAGGTTTCGGGACATGATTGAGCTTCCGGCACTCCAATGCACACCATATAGTAAGCACCAACAGTGCAAAAATCCCCGCCAATGCACCGGCGCTGAAAGGATTTCAAAATTTGGCACGAATAAATAAATAATGTAAAATGTAATTAATTACTAAGCAAATTGTCAATAATATTTGTTTCTTACCCCCATATGGGCCATTGGCTTTCAACCTGTTCAATCTCCGTGTTATTGGTGACACTAACCAATTCACTGAAAATTGTTTTGGTGGTATTAAGACTCCCATTTATGTACAAGTAATACAATTCAACAGTGTTTGAAACCATTTTAAATTAATTGTGGAGAACAAACAGCAGCACACCGTGTTATTAAATGTACGTAGTGAAGACAGAAGTGTGATGCTGAATCTTATGTCCCAGAATTATTTATAATTTACATTTTGTTTTGTTGCAAACAGTTTGGAAACTGCAATGTCCATGGCAACAAAGAAACAACTACAAATATTAGTATATGGAAAATGATATCATTTAATATTTATAAATGATAAAAGTCTCACAATCAATGGAACCTTTCAGGCGGGCAAGTGGTAATTAACAGATGATTGGGTGACGGCAAAGATCATTTGAGAAACAAGCAAAACAACTTTATTTATTGATTAGTTTATTATAACAATTGCATTTCTTCGAGACTAAAGTTCACAACTGTGTTATTATAGTGAATTTATTTAATTATTATTAATTCCATACTTACGACGAAATCAAATATTATGCACAAACGAACCTTTTAACTGATGTTGAAATACATTATTTTCACACGAACACTATGCCCGTGGTACAACATCCGGGAAATTAATATACTAGTGTTTACATGAACTATATCTAGAAAATGGCACTTTTCTCAAAAAGGTTTTTAAATTTTTCTGGATTGGGAGGTCTGCCACCAACATTAGCATCTTCATCGACTTTGAAATGATTTTTCAAAAACTCTTTAGTATAACCTATTATATCAATCTTTGTGAAGTCCTTGGGTCCATTTATTTTTACTCGTGAAATCATTTCAAGAGTATCCGAATGCAGACTTGCTCGTTCTTTCTCTTGGATAGATTTTATTATGCTAAAACTAAATTCTGCACTTGAGCTCTAAAATCCTGTACTGAGTATATACTTTACGATTTTCGTTGAGAAAGATGACCAATTTAAATCAGGTTGAGATAAGGCTAAAGGCCAAAACTTTGATGGATCCTCAAATGCATATTCCATTAAAAACCTATTCGTTACCACTTTACTTAATAATAGAGACCATTCCGATTTTATCATCGAACAATCTCGATTGCTAAAATGATAGAATGAACAAATGTTGTCAAACATAGATAAGGGGTCGGTCTGCTCAAAATTGGAGTTAAAGTTGTAACAATTTGACATTATAGAACAATCTACATGACATTGGGCTTTAAAGTATTTTGGGGAAAATAGGTTGAAAGATTCTAACAGTTGAAGAGGAAAGTAACGCTTTAACTCCAGGTCAAGTGCGTCGTAAAGACTGCTTCTATATTGGCTTAGATTTATAGAATATGCAACTTTAGACAAACTAATAGTGTTTCCCCACATTAGGTTCTCGCAATTATCATGCTGAGCTAGGGTACACTTGCCCTTGGAACATATATTGGGGCATTCGCATTCGTTTAAATAATTTTGTAAATACTTACCAATGGATATTTTAAGGTTCGAAATATCTTTTATACCTTGCCTAACCACCTCAGCTTTAGAAAGCATTAACCCATCTTGTACCTGGAAGCTAAGGGACGTAGTTGAAAATATTGCTAGTATGTCCAGCATTTCGCAAAGAGACGGAAAAAACGATTTATCTGTGATTTTTGCGTACATAGATTTTGCTTTTACACGTGAACTGTCATCAAATTCTTTGTCAGCCGAAATTAGCTCCAAATCTGCCTTTATTAAATGGAAATCAGTGTGCATAGCCAACATTGCAGCTTTATGGCTTGCAGCCCACCTAATATCAAAAAAGTATTTCAACCGAATGGGCGTAAACCCCATTTCTTCTGCTAGCTCAAACAAGTGGATAAATCTTTTGGAACCTCTGCTGTAGTAAAATGTATATAACTCATTGTTGACTGATCCAAACGTTAAAAAGTATTTATTTTCGCTGCCATCTGCCTTTTTCCCAGTTGGTATTTTCATTGCATGTTTTATTGCCAATTGAATCCGATGTGCAGCACATTTGATTAAGGCTACTTCTCTACCAATATAATCCCGTAAATGAGTGTAAAAAGAGTTCTGTGTACCTACCATGGCACTAGCACTGTCACTACTCTGAGCTATAATTCTATCGCGAAAATAGTTTTGAAACCCGGGTTTGATTTTATCATCAGCTAAAATTCTATCTTTGAGATTATTGAGCATTACGGCCCCCTTTTCCCCCTCCAGAGGTAACAGACAATAAAAAAAATTCTAGGATTGTTGTTTTCGGTTGTTTGTAAACGTACAACCAAGTAAGGAATGTTTCTAAATGTTGATGCGTCTAGAATTAGAGTAAAATACGGATATTCAGTTACTAAAAAATTAAGAAGACGAGTGTGAAACCCACGAGAGAAAACTGACATCATTTCTTTGCTTGCTCGACTCGAGTGCTGAACATTTCCGACATTTACACCTAATTTTAATAAGGCTTTCATAAATAACGGGTGTTTATTGAAGCTAACATCGGCCATGATTTCAGTGTAAACAAATTGCATCACCATAATTGTTGGCCTATAAATATCAACATCAAGTAATTCCTGTTTCCGTATCACACGTAATGCCTCCTCTTTATCTGTAGCGTCCTTAAGACTTTTGTAATAAGTAAGTGCTCTAGAGTGTAAGTCATTACTATTGTGGGAAATTATGTGTTCCTGGTTTTTGCTGGGATTAGTAGAAAAATATCCTTTATCAGTTTGCATGTCAGATTTATATTTGAAGTCTATGCGAAAACCATCAGCAAAAAATCGTTTGCATGCAGCACATGAAAATCGGCATTCTGTGGGTTTAACTAGCACATCAATCCAGTCCCTTATTTGACTATAACCTAAAACAATTCCTTGCCTAGGTAAATACGGTGTACACTGTGTCTTCCAACCATCATTAAACTCGTGTGTGACTTTATGCGGATTAGTGCTGGGTCCGGCTGTTGTATCTTGGGTACCAGAAACTACTTCAGGATTTTCCCGCCTGCTACATGAATTAAATGGTGAGGTCAAATATTTTTGAAGAATCGCCTGAAAGCTTTCGTCTGACACTTTTTGATATTGTGATGTAGGGACATTGGGAAAATTAGCGTAGCAACCGCTAACTTGAGTTTCGGAAGCTAATGAACTGGCATCCACTGACGTAGAAGCTATTTCACGTTCCAGTACGAAGTGTGTTCCCGAGCAATCGTTTACTGTGCCTGGTGTAGGGTTCCCTGTTTTAAAAACTGACATTTGAAAGGGAGATTTATCATCGGAGCATCTATTTAGCGAATAATCATGGTTACTACTTGGTATTTCCCAGTCTCGTAAAATATATTGATTATAAGGTTGTGTTTGCATGGGAAAAATGGAGTCAAAGAATTCACAATGATTGAATGGAGCCTTTCGACCTATCACTACCATATCTTTTGCCAAAGATTTAATTAAAGAACGTTTTTGAATGTCGTTTTCTAACGTAGTAGCAAGATACTGTCCTTGTGGAGATTTAAACAACAGTAAATCTCGGTTCTCATTTTTATTAGGTTGAAACACTACTATAACGCCCACTGGGCCACGGTCTGCACAAGGAAATGCGTCACTTCTAGTTTTGTAAATATTGTGGGTTCTATCCGATTGGAGATCATAGTCTACATTCTCTACTGTAGAGGTGCCAACCACAACAAAATTTGTGAATGGATCCAAAAACGTCTTCCGGTCGCCTAAATTAACTGAAGTTACTATCTCTAAAGGATTTGATGTTATTAAAAGCAAAAAAAACCTTCCAACACGTTTGTCTTTGGACGACCAAATGTTTTCTTCCTCAAAATCTCGAGCTCCACAAACTTCTTTTGAATTAATAATGGGCTGTCAAAATTTACTTCGGAAATCAAAACATCGATTGTGGGTTCAATCTTGCGTTTTTTGTTTGGAATTCCGGATACCATCTATAAATCGAATGGAACAGATTCAACCGATAATAAAAACATAAACAACATCGGTATTATATGACCTATTTTTAGATATGTTCTTCTACTCTCCAGTTTTATATTTACGCTTAATAAGAGAAGGAAAACCTTCTGCATACATATTTTCAGAATTAAAAGAAAGAATCAATTGCAATAATGTTTTGCGCTGCCAAATCGACTTCCAAGTAGTAAAAATCACTTTAAGAATTTGTAATCCCGGTAGATTAGCTAACACACCATATAGAGAAACTACAATCAGTCTTGATGAGTAAAAATAACATGACAAAATTATAATGCCATTATATGTTGACAGTTTGAAGGTTTATTAACCAATGATACCATTTCTTTGGTGTTGTAATATCGAATTTTGTTAATAAATTGTTACTAATTAATAGATACGTCATATTTGAAGTGGAGCTTGTAGCCGTACTGTGAAGAAAATTCTTCATTGTGAAGTTTAATTACAATAAAACTGCACGTAGACTAAATTTGATTTCCAAGCTTTCAGAAGTAAATACATAAAACTTACCCTTTCAAATCGTTTTGATTCCTTGGAGTGCCTGACATCATGCACCCCGAGCTCTATTGAACCTTTCTGTTGATCAAAACTTTTTCAGTTGAAAAACTGGTCAAAGGGCAACTAAAATGATGTTTACAAATTGTAGCAATAAATACATACCTGATCGGTGTTTCCAAATGTATATGTTATATATAACAAAATTCCGATGATCATCAAATTAATATCCATGTTCCTAAATATAAATTATTTCTGTGATGTACTTTCTTAATTTCAAGCAAATTTCACATTAATGATACAGCGTTTAAGTAATATACCTGAGAAAGAAATTTGCACAACCACCTGCTGATGCTTTACTCTGCAGAAAACATACAAGCTCAACCGCCTTTTGATGAAAATCTATAGCTGGTGAAGTATAAAGATTTAGTGATACTATAAGATATACACTAAAAAATTATCCACATACAGATATTAAAGCTTAAGCAATCTTGTAAATATTGCTTTTTGTATTTTAAGCTACTTGTAAAAATTTGTTAAACTGATAGAAAATATTTTGGATACAAATCAAATGAAGTTAGAGTGTATAGTTTGTAAAGATTGTGGAACACACTGACAAAGCATTGAAATGATTGTAAAGCGAAGCTTTCACATGCTGAAGATTGCATGAATATAATACGCAAAATAAATCAGCTTTAACATTTACTGCGCAGTTTGAGGTAATGCAGTTGCTAGGCATATCTGTTATACAACCTGAATCAGCCTGACCTTATTTCACCTTGTAACAAAATGTGAATCCACTTCGAGTTAATCATTGAGCAGAGATTATAAACGCAGTTGTTACGAACGGGAGAATTGTATTGACTTATTTTGGCGAGAATCAGTTCTACTCATCATGGGGCAATTAACACTACATTATACAGGTAATGCTTATATATAATTGTGTTTTGAGTAAACAATTAATAGATAAATATTAATAAATCAGTGTTCTTGTAGTTCCTGTAATAATTTCCTGGATAATTTTGGAGATTGGATCCAGTCATGGCGAGATTTACATACCCAGCCGTGGAAGATCAGGAGCAATACATCAATTTTATGATCAACGGGTTCAAGCTCTCCGTCCCTACATGCTTGTCGACATGGACCATTCAAATGCTTACATCACAAGTAGTCCTCGTGGGGGATCGACATTGAAGAGATCAGTCACAAAGACATACTCAGAATATGTTGAAAAATTGGAGATAGACGGGGAATCAAAACTGGACTTGTTATTAAATATTTTTGAAGGAGGATTTCATGGCCAAGGAAGTTATACTAAAATTGAGCGCCAGTCGTCCAGTTCCATTTTTGCATTTGTTGAAATTATTCAGTATACTCGAGAAGAAAAAACAGACCTTTGTGACCCAAAATGGATTAAGCATTTACAATTTCCACTTTTGTACTCGGAACACGTGCAAGCTACCCACATAATTAAGGGTAAATTGTTTGGTTTATATTTAGAAATTATTTTGGAAATCCACGAAAGTGAGGAGGATTCCAATTCAAATCTTGAATTAGATATTCAGGCAGAGTTAGACAGTTTTCTTGCTAGAATAGATTTAAGTTCTAGTACAAGCAAAACAGCCGTATCAAAGAAATATCTTAGCAAATCCAAAATATTTACGTATTGCAATTTAATAAATTGCCCAACTCCACCCCAAAATCTCGACCAGCTAGAGCAGTTCATAAAAAATTCAATTTCGACGTTAACGCTTAACGAAGACACACAGGGGAATGAAATTGCTTTAATTGCGGACGATATACGGAGTCTAGCTGAGTGCTGGAATGCTACATTTGACAATTTAAATAACAAGACAAAAATGCACGAACTTTCAGGACAAAACGTAAACTCAATTGAAAGTGTAATAAGAGAAATTGAAGAAGGGGTTGCTAATGTAAACAGTTTTTACAAAAAAATGGAAGCATTTAAAGAGTGTGTACCAGAAACCGTGATATCCGACATACAACAATCGTCTGTTGAAGCAATGGCATTTGCCAATACGTTTAAATCAAAACTGAAGAAATTTATTATTTATGTAAGATTCGGTAAAAGGGACCAAGGAAAGCTTGCCAAAAAAATTAGGTTATTTAGATCAAGCTCAAAAAATCCTAAAGTTGCGTTGGAAAGGCTTTCGACTGAATACTACAATTGGCTGAAAAAAATCAGATTTTATTCAAGTATAGAGAAGGCCAACTTAAATTGTTTACCAGCCAAATTGAACTTATTAACTCTGTTCGAAAGTAGCCGAAAACAAGTTCAAGTATTCTATTTGATGGGAAATACTACGATACAAGACAATGATGATTTCATTGCCAAATTACCAACATTTGCAAATATTTGTTCAGATAGTTGCACAAATTGCACTTGCTATATAGCGGATTGTTTTTTCGAATTTTCATTTTGTAAAACATTTGAAGCTAACCAGATACTAAAGTACAGCAATGGGATTCTGACATTAGCTAACAATACCCTCAACATAATAATGAGTAGCCCGGATTTTGAAATGATACAGCAAGCAATTCTTTATATGTACATTCAAGATGCAAAAACAATGAAAACGCTAAATATTCTAAATAATAAAATAGATACCTACTACAATGAGACTAAGAACCTAGTTGCTACAAAAATGAAGATTTTACATGACTTCAAGACATTCAATGATATAAATCCGTTACTAGATCATGAATCATTCGGTAGAATCAAAAAACAGAGGGCAGAAAAAAATCCGGTTGAAAAATTGTTACAGCAGTACATTGATTTAAGTGAATGATTAATGTAGTTTATTTGAAAAACCGTTCGGTACTCTTAATAAAAATATAAATAAGGCCAAAAGGAGTACATTGTTAGCACAGATTTAAATTCTCATAAAGTTGTAAATTAGACATTCTATATATTTTGGCTAGAAAGAACGCCATGCCCCGTAATTGTTAGGCGAGGCGCGAAAATATGATTAAATTCTTTCCTAACATACGTATCAATTTAATATCTAAACATTGTCACAGTTGTTCTTTCTACTAGTTTCTTTAATTCTGTAAGACCATTAGACAATTAAATTTCCCCCGAAATATTGTTTTATTATTCAGTGTCAATAAATAATTGCTTTGATTTGAATTGTATAGTACTTACATGTGCTGTGTTTTAATGTGTTGTGACAAATTTTTTTTCCACAGTTTGGTTCCACATACGTCACATTTTACTCTTGTACCGTAATGCTTACCGTTGACATGAGTTTTCATGAACTTTGGTAATATACGGGCAGTACATATCTTGCATGGTATTCGTTCTTGATTGCAGACCTGTTTTTTGTGGGTCACCAGGCTCTGCTTGTTTTTGAATTGCTCCTTACAATTCATGCATTTTATTTTCAAATTCCTTCTGTTGTGTGTAAACGTGATGTGCCGTTGTAAGGAAAATCTACTCGAGAGCATTTTGAAACATTTTGTGCAGCTAAATCCTGTAACGAAAAAAAAATTTATTGAACATGTCTACACTGATGTCAAGTCTATTATGCATCACAACATTGTTAGTTCGTTTAATTTTTAGATGTTCGAACCTCGTTTGTCAATGGCGTTGACATAATTCCACCAAACGGGAAATGATTGTCTTTCCGGCCCCTCTGAAATTTTTTCCTTTAACTTATTGTGGAACAACTCCAAAGTCTCGGCACAGTCGGTTAAGTTACCAATAGGTTCCCATGTAGAGAACATATCTTCCCAATTCAACCATTTAATTTTGTAGCGCACTTGTCCTCTAATTAGGCAAATGCCTTGAATTGCTTCAATAAGATAGGTACCAGCATATACCTCAGTGTCATAACCTAATATTAATAAGTTTTCGTCGCCAGGTACTTTCACTTCCACTTTGGTATATATCCACTCGATACAGTTATCAGACATTGTTATTTACCACGGAACATATATTTGTAATGAAATATAGCTCATTAGATAGTATTTAGGTTTATTTACGTTTTTTTAAACTATTCTTCTTTCAGAAGGTGGAACGTATAACAACTGTTGCACAGGAAAAGTTAGCCCTGAAACCTGAAGTTCCCGCGATAGCTTATTGAAACCAAGAACTTACAGAGATTTCTATACACTGAATTTTTGACGAGCTTACGAAGCTTAAGTAAACAAAATCCCTGTACCACAATCTTAGTGTAATTTTTACTCGACATGTACATGAGGGCATGTACGTATGCTCGTATAAGTCAAACCGCAAAGAACACTTTAAGGAGAACTTACTGTGATGTGATCCTGAGAGCACACTGTTATTGCTAGAAGTTCGACTGAGTGGGGGACACAGTGATATCTTTAGTAAATATATCAGGTACGTACGTATGCAGTATATCTGTACAGTCCTCTCATGTTTGCTTTAAAGGTTTCTAGCACTACAAAACTCATTGGGTTTTCTAAGCCAGCAAGCTGTAGTTTTATAAATAATGATATCATTTAGTGAGATTAGCACAATTCACAGGGTGAAACTCCTAATAATACACATACGACCAAAAACCAGCAGCAAGCTCAGGGGAGAGAATCCCCTGGAAGTATATGGATGTATACAATGTATGTATAGCTGATGATAGGGTACGTGTTCGAGAACTGAATAGTGTATGGATGGATGCCATGACACTGAGCTGAACGAAGGGGGGAGAATGAAGTGAGCCAGTGTGAGAGTACGAGAAGCAAAAGGGAACGAGGAAAGGAGTAGCAGTAAATATAGGCACAGAGTATGTGTTTACATACAGTGCGTGTGTGTATGCCATATAGTGAATTACATAACCTGAAAATTCGATTATTGATTGGATACGTTTTTAACCTCAACGTGGCAACAAACGATAATTACTTACAAACTTGAAAGTTAAGTGTTCCACTATTATTACAAGTTTTCGAATTCAAAGGTTTCCCACCCGAGTTGGTCCAAGTAAATTTCTTGACCTTAGTAGACTATTACTATCTGTTGGAATATAATTAAGGAAAAATGTGTTGTGGAGCTTTGCACGGATTCAAATTTTCCTGTCCAAAGCACCGCAATAAGTTTGAAAGTTCAACCAACTCTATGGAAGCGTAGGCTCATAGCCAAATTACACACTATAGATATAACAACGGACGGAATGCACACATGTGAGCCTCAAATAATCATCCAGAGTGAGTTGTAGCCCTAATAACTTTCTTATGCCATACAAATTAATCCTGCCACCCATCCTCATCCTTATTTCCAAAATAACATTTTCTACGCTAATAAATTTCCTTACCAAGAGTGACTGCCTCATTTAATTGACATTCTCGGAACAAATAAATACCTGGCATCACAAATTCTTGATGACCCAGCTACCCCTGAATGTTCAGGACTTACTGGGCTACCTCCCATATTTACAGAGTGATCTTCAAATTTCTTTCATCATATACCAGCAGTTCTTGTGCTTTCAGAAACTGCACTGTCAGAGAGTAGCTTTTTACAAGAATCTGATTCCAGTGGACAAAGAGGGCTACTGCAAGGTTTTCCTCATTTTCCAGCGAAGAATTAAACAAATTAAGAGCGTCATTCAGACTTATAGTACCGTCTCGGCAGACAAAGCCTGGTTCATTGAATTCTCACGTGTGGAATTCCCTGGGGAAGATCCGAAGTGGTCAAAGTACCGTCACCATGAGAATGCAAATAATTTTACGGCCCTTCAAACATCAAAAGCTGTTGTACCTTCTGCAGTGAAACAGCTCAAAATTGGGAGTTCTTTCGGGAAAAAGGAGGCTAATGAGGTTTTATGCTTGACTACTTCCTTTTGTGCTATAATTGTTCATTTTAGGATAAATTACAATCGATTTTGAAGGAGCATTTAACGTTTGAGGACATTGCTCGAAGGTTTAATCACAGGGATAAACTCCAAATAATACCGATACGACGAACAACCAGCAGCAAGCTCAGGGGAGAGAATCCCCTGGATGTATACAATGCATGTATAGCTGATGCTAGCGTACGTGTTCGGGAACTGCGTAGTGTATGGATGGGTGTCATGAAACTGAGCTGAACGAAGGGAGAACGAGGTGAGCCAGTGTGAGAGTACGACAAGCAAAAGGGAACGAGGAAAGATTAGCAGCAAATATAGGCACAGAGTATGTGTTAAGCGATAGTTAATTACAAACTTGAAAGTTTAGTGTTACACTATTATTACAAGTTTTCGAATTCAAAGGTTTCCCACCCGAGTTTCTTGTAGACTCAGCATTTGTCAGTTTCAATCATATCAAAAGATTGGAACGAGTTTTTATAAATGCCAAAAATATCATCAACATACACTTTTCAATGCGAAAATAAATTCCGATTTTACCAAAACTTTGTCCCTGGCATTTCTTGACTGTCTTTGCAAATAATACTATAATAGGAAACTGTCTTCTCTTTAAAATAAATAGGTAGTCACTTCTTATGTTTTTCTTACTTTTTATGTATGATTGAGACGGAGTGGGATTGACGCAAATATGTAGAAAACTGAGAGGTATCCTATACTATAATTTCAAGATGATGAAAGGATTTTAAACCTTCGCTCTCTATCATAAGCGCGCTTTATAGGTGGCTGCTGGTATACCAGATCATTATACAGTGACAAGGGTGGCAATATTGTCACGGGCTGCATTTTCAACATGTCATCACAGTTTAGTGACTACCCATTTATATTAAAGAGAAGACGGTTTCCTATTAGAGTATGCTTTGCAAAGACAGTTAATAAATGCCGAGGACAAAGTTCAGGTAACGTTGGCATTTATTATTTATGTACGTCTAAACATAATATCAACATAGTTGAAACAGATATTGCCAAACAAGGTGAAATAATGGGCAAAGGTGAAGGTATATAAGAAGCACACGTTATTATGTTTTTAAAGAAGTTTTGTAATATGTTGTACTTAAAGAGGCTTTAATAAGACTATTCTATAGATTCTTCTATATTCTTTAGATATAGATTCTTATAATACTAGAATTTGACGGTGACAGGACATTTTTAAATCTTCGCTCTCTCTCCTAAACGCTCTTCATGGGTTCGACAGTAGATTGTTAGATTACAATCAGGGTTGGCAAGTGGTAAGAAATGGCCTGGCCGTTATTGGTTAAAATCCGGTTCTTACCGGCTTGGTCTAATTGCTTGGGTTGGTATAAAATGGTCGTAATTAATATTATCCAAATAAATCCACTGTCCAAAAAAAACCGGTTTTAACCAAAACGTACCACCGGCTTGGCTAATATTACGCATGCATGAACACAGGGTTGCAAAGTGGTCAGAAATGGCCTGGCTATTATTGGTTAAAATCCGGTTCTAACCGGACCGGACCTGTTGTATAGGTTGGTATAAAATGGCCTAATTAATACTATCCAAATAAGTCCACTGTCCAATAAAAACCGGTTGTTACCAATTCTTGCCACTGGCTTGGCCTTTATTGATAAAAGCCGGTTTTTTGCCAACCCTGATTACAATCATACAAAATTGTATTTCAGAAGCCAAGGTAATTTTTAAAAAATGTAATAATCAATTAATAATCCTACGTTAATATATATATTTCTGAGTCATGTGCTATACGACTGAACTAGCTAACTATGAAGCCTTTCGAAGCCAGCAATAGCTGTCTGTGCAGTGCTAGTTAATTAAATTAATTAGAGTCGCTTTTTAAAATTGGCGCGGTATGCGTGCATTAGCGCGCAGCGCGTGAGATTGAGTGGGATTTCCATTGGAACCCCCAATGGAAGGGGACCAGAGGTCATAGCCGCCTTAGAGATTTATGTAATCTTCGCCCCTTAGTGACTTAGCAGCTGGTTTGCTATAGCTATAATTTATTATATTACCTCTGTTACGCTAAACTTTTTACTGCCTGCAAATAATTCGTTATTTCGAAGAATTAAAATTTTATTTTTAACTTTCGTAAAAATTCGAAGATTCTAAGATAATCTGTTAAAAATAAGGAATAAGTACCGAGGAGTTTTAATTTCTGCTTATTACCTTGCATAGCCCCGGTATGATTCCACTAATATTGTTTGCTTCATCACAAGCCAGATTTACCAATTTTTGGCCAAGAATTCGACATTTGTTTCTCATAGAAGGAATTATCTGAGACTTGACCCCCACCTCAGGAATTCTTTCGATAAAGTACTTGAATGTATTTAAACATTTCTAATTCGTGTCGACTAGTGTTCAGACATTCAAAAACACTGATTTTGGGGCACTGTGAGATTCTCAAAAATCCATCTACCGTTTGAATGAGATCCTTTATCTTTTTCACTGATACCTCATTTAAAAGCTACTTATATGATCCACAAATAAAATAATGCTAACCGATATCTCTCAATCCTATCAGAAATTTTGGCTGGATAATAAAATTCATCAATTTTTTATCAAAATTAAAACATTTTAAGCGGAAATAAAGGACTGAAACTTATCCTTCTCCCTCAGAAGAAATTATCTTTCGATGAAGTTGTTGAATAAATTCAATAAAATTAATGGCTAAAAAAGCTTAAACAGAGAAGTTGCTTTTGCGCCCTCAAAAGTTGAAAACAAGTTTTCTGGTAGATGCTGTCAGAATAAATCCCACTGGTTTATTGAAAATGATGAAAACTCTTGAAATGACGAAAAGCAACGCCACGATGGATAATTTCTCCTTGAATACTCTTTCAATAGTACTATTAATTAACAATTTCCATCTTATATCTCAAATTTGATAGTAATAATTGCAAACCAACTTTTTCCCGGCTATTTCTGCATCAGTGACAATTATGTCGTGGCGTTGCTTTTCGTCATTTCAAGAGTTTTCATCATTTTCAATAAACCAGTGGGATTTATTCTGACAGCATCTACCAGTAAACTTGTTTTCAACTTTTGAGGGCGCAAAAGCAACTTCTCTGTTTAAGCTTTTTTAGCCATTAATTTATTTCGACCTTTTGGACTTGTGAAACTAGCCTTGCAGGAAGATTTCAGACAACAATGATTTCTGCCAGTGAAGTATATGCACGTAACTGTTGGCTAATTTTTGGAGATTTTGTTTGCTTGGACGAGAAACATTCAAACTTGGCTTATAAAAATTGATTATTTACTTGAATTTCAACCACAAAAGGGTTAAAACGTTTTGAACCATCCAGGGTGCTATCAATGCATGATAGCTACATCATTTTAATTAATATCGGACATATGTTAATGGACCCCAAAGTAAATCTTATACTGTACTTACTCTCTTATCCGAAGTTATAATTTAATCTTGGTGGTTAAAAGTTAATGACTGATCATATTAGTTACACTTTACTAAATATTCAAAGGCGTACAAAAAAAGTTAATTTATGCGAATTTATTTACCATTCAAATTACAAGATGCAAGATTTGCTAAATTGTTTGCATAACTTGCATTGCAGTATTTCTTTTCTATCTTTTTTTTGTACTCTAAAATGGCATTACTTTTTGTTGACTTGGACAGGACTGCAAGTTGTATAACACTTGGTTACTGTAATTTAAACTTACCCAAGTAAACAAAAAAATTTAATGTTAAAAAAGAATAACGATTCATTGTTTTCTTGCATTCGTGCAAAAAATTCTTAATAATAAAAATAATTTTTTTTGCACGAATGAAAGGGGAAAAAATGAACCCGTATGTTTAACATGTCATGTACATAAGTGACCTGTAATCCAAATCAAGGATTCAACTAATATTTAAGGGGTGATCCCTTAAAGATCGCATCACCAAAATTTTACAGTAACATCCTAGTTATGAATAGCGTCTCACAATAAGTTTTCATGCGTTTCTGATTAGCGGAACAACCTCAAATATTTTCCAATGTTAAATGAACGGTCACCATGCAACTTAAATTCGCCATTTGCCTCCAATTTTTGTTTATTTTTCCGAAGGGCTCTACGACTTCAAGTGTTACAGGAACACAAAAATTCATGGAGATTCACAATGATCTCCCATTGACTTTAAGCTTTTGATATCAGAAATACATCAATCTTTTCAGGAGATATCCAGGAAAGTCACTTTTTGAGGTATGGGTGAAAGCATAGAGGTTGCGTTTTTAAGGATTCTGGACAGACCTGGGCATGCACGCAGACATGGGCGCGTAACCTTTAAAAGCAACTTCTCAAATAGAGGTTGCTTTTTTAAGGATTCTGGACAGACCTGGGCATGCACGCAGACATGGGCGCGTAACCTTTAAAAGCAACTTCTCAAAAAATAAATCAATGTTCATTGCTCTTCAAAATTTTGAAAAAGCATATTTTGGGAACGATTGCGAAGTTCGAAGAACTGTAATAATTCATTTTCACCTGAATGTCACATCTCGGTCTATAATATTTCATTAAAACGATGTTTAAATTAGATTAAAATCCAAAATCGTTTCGACCGAAATGTCAAAATCCTGGTGGAAATTTGGCGGGGACATTCAAATTCGTCGATTTTTTGCTGATTGTGAGAAGAAATCATCTGAGATTAAAACATTTTGAAACTTGTTGGAACATCTAGGAATTAAAAGAGGTTGGTGGGAATTCTTGTCGAGAAACAAACGGGTGAATAAAATTAGTATATATATTTCGTTTGAAAAAGGGAAACTGGCTAGACATAATTATCTTTTTAAAACAGAAATATCTAGTCTGAGCTTTAGTTATTATTTTATGTATACGATTGAAGTAAAATACAAAGACTGATTTTGATAACCACTGCATTTGTTTATATAATTGTTTAAATTTCCTGAACCACAACAAGGACATACAAATTTATCGTCGCCAGAAGACGGGACTGGATGTAAGTCGTCTCGTGAAGTGCCTGTTGTCATCAGTTAGTTTTGCCTTGACTGTAGCGAAATTAAGATTATGCATGAAGTGGTTCTACTGGATTAAAATGGAAATACTAAATACCACATGGTAATTCGTCACGAGTATCTAATTCATACTTGATTGCTCCTGATTTAGTTCGTTGATGCCACCTGTATAGACAGGGTACACCGGTGATTATTGCTTATTATTGTATATGGTATGCCATATACGCATGTAGTTTGGTAAAGAACTTCAAAGGCATCCAATGGTAAAACATAAATTAGACAGCCCTGGTGGGATTTACTCAAGCGACTAGTTTCGAATCTTCAGTCTTGAGTTAATAAAAGTCCTGGAAGTGGTTTATAAGTTGATGTAACTAGGACTTAAGATCAATCAGTAAAATATATTTTATGAGAGAATAATGTGAACAGTTTGTTGGAGCATATTGGACTAGGGCTCCTCACAATTTCAAGTAGTAATTGCAACTGTCAATTACAAATACAATTTCGATGAAATTTCAATTGATTCTAATCTTCAAGTTGTAAATTGAAATCAATTTCAAATAAAAAAAAGAATTTTAGTTGTTGAATCAATTTCAATTACAAATCAACTAGCAATTCAGGCATTTAAATTGATAACTTCCGCCAATTCAATTTCAAGTGGCTACGTTGTCAATAATTGATAGTTGAAGTAAATAGTTGACAACTAGTGAATATTAAAGAAAGCATGCGCGAATGTGTTATCAAAGCGAGGAGATTACACAAATTCCTACTAAAAATGTCACCTCACCGTGTTACATATTGGCTTGTAATATAAAGCGTTGTAAATACGATTCCAAGGATGAATTCGAGCAGTATCGTTCAGAGCCCCTTACAAAATTTACAGGTAGGAAAAATGGCTTATTGTTGGAAAAATGGCTTATTGTTAGTGGAAGCTTTTGCATTTATAAATACGGGAACAATGGTTTTTACTTTCGTAAACGTTTCAGGCTTAAATACAATGTGTATTTACTTTGTCATACTGTAGGAAAATTCTAATCTTTCCTGGAACGATCGAGACTTTCTGCGAGCTTCTGCTACTAATGCTTCTCTGGAATGTTTGTTTTCCACTGCGAATGAGCTATTGACCTCAAACAGGCTTTGCATGCTTGTACGTACTGTTAAGAAGTTAAACTTCAAAATCAATTTCAATTCAATTAAATCTCAATTTCAAGTCAATTAAATCTCAATTTCAAGTCAATTAAATCTCAATTTCAAGTCAATTAAATCTCAATTTCAAGTCAATTAAATCTCAATTTCAAGTCAATTAAATCTCAATTTCAAGTCAATTTCAATTTGCGGAAGTTTTAAAAGTTGAAATTGCCGATTTCAACTATTGACGCTGCAACTTGATTAATAGAAATTGATTATTTGTCTAGAATTTGATTTTGAAATAAGCAATTACAATTTACCACTGCAAATGGAATTAAAAATTCAATTTCAAATACATTTCAATTATCTCAGGAAATTGAGTTGTGAGGAGCCCTATATTGGACCAATTATAGTAGGCAGTTAATTTAAGAGAAGCTATACAGCAAGAGACTGACTTGGAAGCTTGGACTTATGGAAGCTGGATAAAGCACCAAGGCAAAATGACGTCACTGAATGCAACAGAAGCGTTGGAAAAAGATTTCAAGTCACTAAATAAAAACTAAATGCCTTTCCGATCCCATACATCGAGCAGGGGTTTACATTGGAGAGAACAGAATGGTTTCAGGTCAGGCAGACAGAATTTTGCCAACGGAATATATATAAAATATGGAAGAGCTATAGGGCAACTTTGGTTTTCGTCAATCCTCTTTTCAGCTGTTGAAATGACAAGTCCATTTTGTTTATAAGGTTCATGTAAATAGACTAAGATTTTTGTCATTGAAGGAATTACTCTTAAGTGTTTGCATTTAAATGATGCTTTCCTGTTAGCATATTCTTTCCTCTTAATAAAACATACTTTAGTTACGGACAAACCAATGTATATGATGATTTCACTCAAATACTTTCGAGAGCTTGAATAATATTTTCCTTCACTTATTTTCCTAAACTCTTGATGCATCTTGAAAATGTTATTCAGGACTGTGAATTCTCAATACAAGGAATACGCTGATAAGGGATTTTTGGGTATAACATAATGGGATTCTCAATTACACAATGTATAATTCGAGAAGTGGACAACTGATCATATTTAAACATGATGAATTTTACTGCCCCTTGAGCAGCCTTTATTGCCTGAGTTGACTGCATCAAAAAACGTGATTGAATGAAATATTCAGGAAGGTTTCTTCCATCCACTTTACTTACATCTCGAAAATAGTACCTCAGAACACCAGCCACTTCAAGATCGAAATTTCTCCAAAGTCTTATTAATATTGTTGAAAATATATATTTTCTGCTAACTGGGCACAGTACTATTTACCTAATACCTTACCACAAATTTCACTAAAAAGATTTCATTTCAAGATATTCCAAACATAATGTGGCAGCTATTTTTTTGTCAAATTTTAGTCGTGACCGGGGTTCAAATAAAATTGAACAATATTTACATCAATAAAATTGAAAACGCCCAATCTTTCTCTATTTTTGCTAACTGCATTATAAAACTAATAACGGGTTGTACCAGAAATTGTAGCCTCAGTTTTTCAGACGAACTTTCTGAAATCGCCAGTTTCTACAGTTACCCTCTGCTTACTCCGATAATTGGATGGGATATGTTCAAAATAAACGAACTTGGTTTCCCAAAATACACACAGTACAAAGAATTTTCCCCCGTCGTTATACGATTCACGAATTGTTATATACATTGTCACACGCAGGAATTCACTGATTTCATATTTCGTGATGTAACAAGTAATTTAGGTATTTTCCCACATTATACTTACTTACAGCGAGAGAACCCAAATTATGTGTTAGTGCTAACAAAAACAGTTCCCCAGGATCATTTGTATGCTTTAAAAAAAACTCCAACTTGGTATTACTACTTTTTTGTGTCTTATGCCAAAATTATTTTCCTCAGACATGGAAAGTACTCCCAGCTTCTTTGTGTTTCATGTCTGACGGAAATAGTCACTCTGCAACATCATGAAATATTTTTTAATATAACTAACCTGGACCTAGACGGTATCGATACATTAGAAAATCATTTCCACTCCGATATGAGACAGTCACAGGTGGCCCAAAACGTTGAATTGGCATCGGCCAGTTGCAGTCCTCTAAAAAATCCGGGCGTGTATACTGGTTCTTGTTCTCAGGACGTTCTAGGTGAAAAATTGAATTTCACTCCAGTTTCGATGCCGTATAAAGAAATTATGAAGTTAAAGTACATAAAATCGTTTCCCTTCCCTCCCAGTGTGATTATATTTAGAATTATAGCTGATCAGTCCTCAACAACTAAGATAGCAAACTACTCTTGGGGTATTTTGTTCGACTATGTGGTCACTGCTGAAGAATTCAGTACTTTCAAGTTTTTATTGGTAATTTCCGAGCCTGGCTTAACACATTCAGCGCTTTGGGAAGGAATAGATATTACCACTTGGGGATTGATTGTACTATCAGCAACAGCAACCGTTCTGGCTCTAAAATATGTACGTGGTCCAAATTTCCATACAAGTCATATTTCAGAAATTGTGATAAGCGCTCTCCTGGAACAAGGTCAACTGCCAACACGAAAGTCTTTGCAGATTCTCGGAAATAAGGGAGCATTTATATTTGCAGTATGGGCCTTGTTGAGTATCGTCATAAGCAACGAATACAAAGGTGACTTGTTTTCGCTCCTGACGTCCGTCTCATCGCCTAGCGTTCCAAACAATTTGGAAGAGATTGTAGAATCAAACAAGTTTTTAATATCCCGAGCTTACTTTTACTATACGGGCAGAACCAACGATAGTACCAAGCACTCATTGCTTCATGAAACAATTAAAGAATTGCAAGCAGAGGGGAAATTAAGCCCGAGGCTGAACCATACTTTGTCAAAGCTACGTAAAATGCTGGTCTTTACTAACGCAACCAGTTCCCTGATAGCTTATTCGCAAACGTTTCGAGGGAAGGATGTTAAACTTCCGTCATCAAACCAGCCGTTCACATTATCAAATGATTACATTATCATGGACCAAGAAAAAGATTTGGGGCTGTACTCACTCCTGATGAAAGTTTCTAGAAAACAAAAGTTAGTACTTGAAGGTCCTAACATTGAAATATTTTCGGAGAGAGTCCCTGTAATGATTACAAGGAACTTCTTCACGGAAATTTACACCAAAAATCTTTTCCAAATTGTTGAGTCCGGCTTATGGCCACTTTGGAGGAGGTATTCTGATATTTACAATAAATTGCTGGAGATGAAGAAATTTATTACTTTGATAAGGACAACTAAAACGGAGCTCTGTAATGACAGCGAAGTAACTGCTAAGGCGCTGACTGGTAAAGTAAAAAGCAGGTACAACAGACTAGCGCTAATTTGGGGAGACGCTAAAACAGCTAGAGAGATGAATGCTCTGGTTGGTTTAAAATTGGACACGTTTACAGTTGTCTTTGCGTTTTATTGGCTAGGAATGCTAGCATCGGTAGGACCTTTTGTTGGGGAGTTGTACGGGTTCAAATTGTGGGAATGGTGGGGAAGCCTGAAAATGGTGCAGTGGGTTCAATCATACATATGACTGTAGTTGCAAAGATTGTACATGGTACAACAAACATATTGTCTCTCTTCGTTCATATTAAACCACATGATACAAAATATAGAATTTATGTATTTCTAAATAAAGTATTTTGAAAATTTGCACTATAAAATAGTATTTAAATTGATTCATGTACACAGCTAATTGCAAATTATGCAGGCTAGGCGTGCTACTTGATACAGGAAAGAACAAATAATATTTTGTTTTAAGATTTTTTTCGAAAGTTTCCTTCCTGAGACTTAATAGTTAATTCATTATCGATTCATTCATGATAGTTTTGCTAGCCGCAAATCAATTGTCTGACCCAAAATTATTTCCACTACAGTGTACAAGAGACCTCTCTCCAGTTAGAACAGTCTATACGTATCGAAGTGTATAGAGCTCGTAATGATTTCTGTATGCGATTGCCAATCGAGAATCGCCGGTAGGTTTTCGACCAATGAGACAGTTGCTGAGTGAACTTTTCATGCAGACCTGCAGTTACTATAAGGCGGCATGTATAAATTATGTAACTTTTAGTCGGTCGGTGGTGGTTTTATTTAACGTTATGCTAGCGTTACGCACAGTAGGTGGTACTCTTGTTCTCTTTTACCTAACGCAATATTTGATTAGACCCGGTTTCAATGCGTAGGCTTTGTTGGTATATTTAGTGAAAATATTTGAGAGCGAGGTTTAATTTTTAGAATGTGTGAAAAACAAAGGACTGCAATTTCTACAAGACAAGAGTAATTTCCCACATAATTTTAGTACTAATTATTTAAGTCATGCATAAATTAATTATCATTGCGTTATGTACGATAGTGGGGTTTAGATGACAGCGTTACGTATGCGTCACTCGGGGTCAGAGGTGGTCAAAAATGTGGCAAATTAGCGTTATATAATTTATGCATGACAATGAAGATTGGTAGGACTATTTCTTCTATAATAACTTCCTGAGTAAGAAGTATTATAGAAGAATCCGTAGCATTCACGTAACATTTGATTTTTCTAACATTTTGATTTTCTTGCAAAAATTCAGGAATGTCCTGTAACAGCCAAGGGTTCTAGTTCATTCGGAACAAATAATCAAGTAAATTACAAATTTCCAATTCTGTTTAATTTACAATCTTCAAGTGTTATTTAAATCGGATTTGATTAATTAAAAATGTGGGAAGATTTCCACATGTTAACATCCGGTTGGAATATTTCTCTAGATGTATGTACAACTAGTAGAATAATTAACTGCTTTAGACAGCAGGACTTACGCCAAATGGCTTAAATTTTGGTCGGCTGGTATGGCATAGGTAACGAACGGGAAGCACCAAATTAATGCATTTCCAGCAATGGCATACACCAGGTAGGTGAAGCAATTAGCTGACACAAATATGACGAAATAATTCCAAAATCCAGGTAAAGATATCACGGATGAGAACAGGAATAGAACTTTCGGGTGTTAACTTTAATTTTTAGCTATTGAGGAGACGTCCGCGGCGGACTCCTGGGTTCAACCCTGCGACACTCATTGTCCACGTAGTCCATATTATTGTCTGCAATGCTGTCAAGCTCATCAGTACAACGGTGGTGCTGCAGCTTGTCATGGAGGAAGATGTATGTGTCGAATCTGAATGGGATTTCCTGCAAGAGTTCTCTACCTTGTTAAGTTCTGAATATCTTAAATTTGAGCACTTACTTTGCTCCATTTTTTACTCTTCTTCAATCGTTGGTTTTAATCGTTTATGTCTAATATTTTAAATGTATGATTTCAATCCATTAAATTCTTAGGCAATAGAATAAAAGTAGAAACTAAGTGAACATTTTGTGTAAGTAATGGAAATTTAATGAATATCAATAAATCGGAGTAAAAACGACTTAAAATTGATAACATTTGCCAATGTAAATACCTTAAAATAGCAGCAACCATTTGCCGTGTAAAATGTTCTCAATTGTGGTATGTAATTTAACTTACGTCTGGTTTGTTTTTTTTCAAAGCGGACAGTGCAAGGTTGAACATTTTTTTAATGTAAAGTACATGTAATGTACATACATATATTTCGAATGTCGTGGTCAACCCTCACACCAATTTTGATTGGTGTAGGACCAATCATGTAAAACATATAATAAGAAATAAGTGGGACTATTTGGCGTGACGGAAGAACGAACGCGGAGCTGCGTCATGCGGTTGTTTGTGTACATGTAAGGGCTGCATACTCGTTACGCTGCACGGCAGCGCGCCTCTCACCTCCACAAGACAATCCTGCGTGTGTACGTATAAATACACTTGCATGGCCCCTTATGTGTATATGTATATGAATTACCCGTTTCGGTTTTTCTCGATTTTGAAGACGGGCCCACTCTAATGTGACACATTTTTAAATTTTAAATTGTGGTACCAATGCAGTCTCGTCGTTTAAGCTTCTAAAAATGATCACATTAGAGTGGGCCCGTAGTAAAAAAAAATCTTGAATGTAAACAAATTTACATTGTAATTTTTCTGAAAAAACCGAAATATTAATGCCTTGATCCTGAAAAAAATCGTGAGGTGACCTTCCTTTGCGACAAAAAATTTAAGATAGGCAGTTTGTCTTTGAATATTAAATTATGGGTGTAAAAAATTACTTTAGTTTTCGGGTTTTTTCGGTTTTTTGACCTTCAAACACGTTTTTACAAAAAAAAATTTTTTGTACAATTTTTTTCACATCGCTCTGCATTCAAGTACTTATACGAAAATATTGTTTAAAAAAGTGACTTTCGTCGCTGTCCGCTTTGAAAAAAACGAACCCTTCTACCAGTCCGTCGAGGTACACCTAGTGGTCGGAGCAATTCAATTCAATTCCAAATTTACAATTCAATCCAGTTCGAATACTAAATTGGATTAAAATTGGGTTTTGAATTCGGTTCAGCAAAAACCAATTCAATTCAATTCAGTTCACTGTACTAACTGAACTGAATTGTAAACCATTTGGTTCGCCGGGCATATTTAAATACTGTAAGGGTGGTTAGGAAGGCGCGTCAGCTAAAAGCCCACCTCTCCTTACCCTTTTTATAGTATTATGTTAAGCTCATGTAAAAAATTAAAATGCAAAAATTATTAAAGAATAAAATTTTGATAATTTTTGAAAAACTTAAGCTAGTAGTACTGACTGGTAGCTGTAAAAACTTCCATTGAAATCGGTGGAACAGTTTGTCGTTTTTTTTACGTACGAAGTACGACCACGCATTACGATTGCAACTAATATTGAACTCATCCAAAAGAGTGGCCTAAAGAATGTTCACAAAAAGTTGGAACAAAATTGGTTCGGAGGAAAACGTCGGGACAAACAGTCCCAAGAATCCACAGACAACACTATCTTATAAGGAGGCCAATCCCACCCTCAAAATATTAGCGCATACATTTTAATGTTGGAAAAATTTACACAAGATGGTGCTAACATTATCCTTACAATATCGGTTTTGATTCAGCCTGAAATTGTTTTGAATCGGAATTCAAAGAAAACAATTCAATTCGATTCAAAAGGTGAATTGAATTATTCGGTTCAGTAAACGATCGAATTGAATTGAAAAATATCGGAATTGAACTGAACTGAATTGAATTGAATTGAAAAATATCTGAATTGAACTGAACTGAATTGAATTGAATTGAAAAATATCTGAATTGAACTGAACTGAATTGAATTGAATTGTAAAATTGCAATTTAAACTGAATTGGTCCGACCACTAGGTACACCTCAGCAAGTTTACAATATTTCCAAAAGTCAAAATGTAATTTTGACGGAAAAGCTCTTTCGTTAGAAGATAAATCGGGCTAGAATTTCAACTCTAACCGGACTACCCAATGGCCACATTTGTTAGAAAAATCCACAAATGAGTACAAACGTTTCAAGTTTCTCAACAAACATAATTTTCTTAAGTGCCATTCTATTTGTTGCTTGGGATAGAAAATTTGGCAACATAATCCCAAGGGAATAAAGTCGGGATGAAGATGAGAAAATATTTACAAAATTTCGATACACAAAATTCTTTCCCACTGTCAAGGGTGACGAGAGACTCCACGTTCTACGGAAATTACTTAAAGCAATTTGAAGCGACAATTGTCACCGCTGATGTTGGAGTTGCTTCATAAATCTTTGTGAACGCTCTCTAGTTTCAAAACTCTACTTTGAATTGAACGTTTATCCTATTCCGATGAGATTCTCTTCAGCCCATACAATTTTACAAAAAAAAAAATTCTTCAAAACCTCCCTCGTGAGTATAGAGGAAGTTTGTATGTATGGTTGTTTTCCTCCAAATTTTCCAAATAATTGTCAATACGATTGATCTAACAAATGAATCATGTTTCCTGTAATATAATACCAAATTCAAAGATACTTTAACAAATAAAAAGCCTCTTTTCATTAAAGAGGAACGGGCAGTAATAATTGACAAATATTATTCCCATAACACTAACATACGAATCTTTGACGTATCGTTCGTATGTATATTTGCCCCGTAAGGCTCTTAGTACATATGTATGTACATTGGGTGAAACATTAAAAATATGAGCAACAGTCTGGGACCACGTCCTACTCCGATAGAGCTTATTCTGTCAGTATTATTTATCTTTCAAAATTTCTTATATTAACACAGAGACATATTTACTTTACTGATTAGATTGTCTGTAAGTAACGAAGGGTCAAGGTCGGTGTAGGATGAAGTTAGCTTTCATTTTATGCTACATACTTTGTATATACAGTTTAATAAATCTGTTGAAGAAGATAGAATAATTGGCTTATACTTGGATTCACAAGGTCGAACTAATGAAACACATTTTGGTGATAGTCCTCTAAAGAACCATCAATTGATTAACATTATGATGTAACTCACCCTATAACGACCACTGATTCTGAGATTTCACTGAGAGAACGTATTTTTGTACTTGTTACATCTTGAGCCTTATTAATTTTGAAACCACCTCCCTAAGAACAGAAGAAACTGTCAAGTCAATAGGACATAGTTTTATGGAGAGTTCACTTTAAATTTTAATATAGTCCCGGAGAACAAAAAACAAACATTTAGAAAATTGTCAGAATTTCTTAATAAGATAATTGCTGGATATAATCCTACCGTTAAAAACTGAAAATTCCAAATGGCTTTAAAATTATTTATTCTTTACCTAGTCGCTCTTCAATTATTAGCAGGAAAGACACTTGCAGCAATCACAACAGTAGAAATTTCCCAGGGAAAATTGCAAGGCAAAATTTTACTGTCTCGGGCTGGCCGGAACTTTACAGCATTTTTGCAAGTGCCTTATGGACAAGCCGAAAGATTTTCCGTAAGTACAGTACTCTGGGAACACTACAATTTTGATATTCTTTAGTTTATGTTTGAATGTGTTCTAATAATTTTTAACTGGAGTATTTATTAAAAAATTTCAGACCCCGACAATTGCCCCAAAATGGGAAGGGACGTTGCAAGCCACAGAATATTCTCATGAATGTGCTCAAATGATGTGGGTCACTTATGAGCTTTTGGGCAAAGAGGATTGTTTAAGTCTTCATGTTTTCACCCCAAATGTAAGTTTATCAATTTGAGGGAAAGCAAAATTTTTAGTCTAATTTTTATTAGCAATGGCTTTGCTCCTACCACCAGATTAAAGGAAATTTCCCCACTATTGTATATTTCCATGCTGGAGGTTTCTCCCTTGGGACTGCAAACACTTTTGGGGCTGAGTATTTCATGGATGAGGACGTTGTGGTTGTAATGGTGAACTACCGACTTGGACCTTTTGGTAAAATTCATACTTAACTTGGACTAAGATAAATAAAAGGGCCATGATTGCAAAATATAATATTTACCTCCAGGATTTTTAAGTACTCTTGACGAGGTCCTTCCCGGAAATTATGGACTTAAGGATCAACAATTGTCCCTCAGATGGGTACAAGAGAACGTCCGGAGATTTGGTGGGGACCCAACCAGTGTTACAATTATGGGAAATAGTGCTGGAGGAGCTTCTGTCAATTACCAAATGATGTCTCCACTGAGTAAGGACTTGTTTCACGGAGCTATTGCTCAAAGCGGATCTTCATTGAATCCTTGGGCCAGATCCACCAATCCAAGGGAAATGTCGAAAAGATTTGGGAAGATTCTCAACTGTCCCTTTGAAAACTCCCAAATTTACAGGGATTGCTTAATGCAGAAATCAACCAAGGATATTCTAAGTGCTATTAAACACCTTGAAGTAAGAAAATAAATTATTTATTCCAGATTTTGATTTAAAATGATAGGATAAATATTGACTGAAAAATATTTAATAATTTCGAAGCAATGGAGCTACGACCCTTTCACACCCTTTGGACCAGTCGTTGAACCAGACTTACCCGGAGCATTTCTGACAGAGGAGCCAGCAGTTCTTATGGAGACTGGACGTTTTAACCAAGTTCCTCTCATAGCTGGCGTTGATGAAGACGAGGGTATTTTAATGCATGCAAGTTGTAAGTACATTAAATTCTGTAGTTCGCATATCGTTGGCTAAATTCTAAAAAGTACCATTTCATTTGCGAACCCATTTAAAAAGCATATGTTATGAAATGAAAATGGTACTATTTTAAATTTACCCGACGACACTTGTTTATTTTCCAATAATTTTTAAACTCATCTTTCAATTTAAAAATATTTCAGTTATATTTTCCAAGCCTGAGCTGCTCGATGAATTTAATCGGGATTGGAAACGAGTCTACCCAATTACTCTCATGTTGGATGAGGTCTACACAAACTTTGACGCAGAAACTCAAATTGAATTATCGGAAAAAATCCGACAGTACTACTTCAACAATACAGATGTCACAGAAGACGACTCGGAAATCAAGCAGAAGTTTATTAACGTATTTTCGGATCGATTCTTTTTCCATGGAATTAGGAAAGCAGCCATTCTGATGGGAAAGCACGTGCCAGTGTATTTGTATATGTTTGCCCATAATCGTGGAGATTATTCTGTTACCAAATTCTTTGGTATAGACGAGAACTACGGTAGCTTCCAAACAGACAACTCTTTAAATGCGCTCTGCTTATAATGTGCGTAATAATTAAATTTATTGTAGGCGTCTCCCACGGCGACGAAGTATCATTTCAATTTGCAAACTCCTTCAATCTAGCACCCGAATTTGTGAGAGGTTCCGTAGCGGAACAGGTTTCCAAGAACTTTGTAAAACTTTGGACTTCGTTTGCACGAGAAAAGTAGGTTTTGATTCCTGTTTAAGTTAATTAACTTTTATTGCATAATAAGCATGGGAGCAAAAACTTGGGTTTTTATAAAACAGTATAGTACGATAGTTTAGATTGGTTCGTACAAATAGCACAATGTTTTTTTACCTCTTTGCCGACAAACTGACCACGAGCACGGATTTGTTTAAAAATTTTAAACATTATTGCAGATTTCCTGCAGCTCTCTGGGGAAGTGACCAAGGTTGGATGGCGCTAACCAAGCCGGAGATAGAGGGGAAACAGCCGATCCGATATTACCGCATCGATGCAGATACATCATTGGTGGAAGAGTCATTTACCAAACGGATGGAGTTTTGGGAGGAGCTATTGAAGGAAGAACATGTACAGAGAATCAATGACGAGCTTTAAGTAGTAAAGGCAGTTTCCAACTAATTTCGATATCAGTTAAAGCATTTTAAATTTTAACCCAGAAGGAAGCCCTGTCTCATATGGGCTCCCATAAAATTGACTTTTGGTTCTTTTTGAATAACATGCTCTCATAAGGAGATGTTATATAGAAATCAATTATTGTACTATTTCAAAGGAGGCGACTCTATTGGAATAATAATCGCCAGTAAATACTCTGTATATCTATTTTGTACACAATCTCGAAAGAATTATACATTCATTCTGTTAGTATTTTTTGAATCGATTTCCAGAATTAGGTCAGCATTAATTATTAAGGAAAGAGACATTGTAACTGACAAATTGGTGCTTAAAAATCACTTGGTATTATAATTGCCAAAGCT
This sequence comes from Allacma fusca, assembly GCA_947179485.1. Classification (NCBI taxonomy): domain Eukaryota; kingdom Metazoa; phylum Arthropoda; class Collembola; order Symphypleona; family Sminthuridae; genus Allacma; species Allacma fusca. The sequence continues at coordinate 14,243,740 of OX359246.1, read as the reverse complement.
GCTACGAAAATTGTAAACAACTCTGAAAGCCTTCCTATTGCTTGCATTGAAAATCAATTGCCTAAATTAAACTACTGCCAAGTTGACAGTGCAAATACAAAGGTAACATCACATTTGACTTCATTGACACAAAATGTAGATACTTCATTGTCAATTTACCATGAAGCTGTACAGTGCATAAGTATAATTACCAGATTTATAACAATGACACTATGTTGAACTACAACACTTATTACACTCAACATTTGGATATTATTATGTGGTGTTTACATGCATTTCCTTGAGACGCTTCAAAATATTCAGAAATGTTTACAATGCATTCGAGGGTTTGACAAGCCGAGGTCAGTACTTCACTCCCATAAATTATTCATATTGGCTTCCCAACATTGGTTTCCCGTTTTGCATTCCATGTATCTTCTGGGGAAGCCCAATAAGCGCACTCAAATTTCCCTTAAAACTGTAAGTTTTAATTCATTTCCTTAGAAAATATAACTCCAAAAAATGCGAGGACTACTTTTATTCAAAATTTTTATTGCATCAGCGATACAAATTGAATTGAACCATCAGTATAACAATGGACTTGCAAAAGTTGAACTTCTTACTATATTTGGAAACTGCACTATCAAGCTTTTAACATGCTGCATAAAAGCTTCTGGTTACACATTTCCCGACGAACTTACTGAGGTCTCCAGGTTTCTTAATTACAAATCCCTCATCCCGACAATTGGGTGGGATGTCTTCGAAAGGGATGTTTCGGGCACCTTCATAGACAGAAATTATACAGTGTTCTCTCCCGTGACTACACGATTTACAAAATGTTATGTACACTGTCACTTGCGGGAATGGGTTGATCTACTTAAGCCTGAACTAACCAATGGAACAAACGTTCTATGGTTCTTCCCCCATTACACGTATTTGCAGCGTGAGAACCCGGACTATGTGGCAGTGCTGACCAATCAATCTACCGAAAAACATTTCAATTATTTAATAGAGAACCCAACATGGTTATATTATTTTCATGTATCGCAGGCTAAAATCATTTACATCCGAAATGGGACCTACTCCCAGCTCCTTTGCATTTCTTGTATCCATGATGTGGCCAATCTACAACAGGACCAGATATTCGTGAACATAACAAACTTGGAACCAGATCGTATTGATGAAATTGCAAGACATGTCCACAGTAACTTATGGAAGGCACCAGTCGCACAAAATATAATAGTGTCATCTGCTGGTTGTAGCCCTCTGATAGTTTCTCGCAGGATAGCGTGCTCTTGTGCGCAAGAAATCCTTGGATCGAAACTGAACTTCACGCTATCTCCAATGTCCTTTGATGGTATTGACCACGGGAAATTCCAAAAATCAGAGTCATTGCATTCTAGTGCAGTAATATTTGATTTGATAGTTGACAAAAGTTTAGCCCGTCGCATAGCCAACTACTCTTACAGCAAAAACATCTTATATGAGTATGTAGTTACTGCTGAAATATTCTCAAGTTTTACATTCATACTAGTAATTTCTGAGCCTTCGTTAATGGACTCAGGGCTGTGGGACGGAATGGACAGAGCCACTTGGGGATTAATTGCATTATCTACAGTTGCAGCTATTCTTACACTAAAATTTTCCAGAGGACAAAATATCCCTACTATGAATGCTTCGAAAGTTGTAATATTCTTTCTTCTGGAACAAGGTCAATTGCCTTTAAAGAACTCTTTGCGGGCTGTCGGGATAAAGGGGGCATTCGTTGTTTCCATTTGGGCTTTACTGAGCATCGTCATTTGTAATGGCTACAAAGGGAACATGTTTTCGCTACTAACCTCCATTTCTTTGCCAAAAATCCCTGAGAATTGGGAGGAGATTATAAAATCGGAATGGTTTCTTGTAACTCCCGCTTATTTTTACTTTACTTCCCAGGATTCAAAACTCTCCCTACTGCATCAAACAATTAAAGAATTACAAGCAGAAGGGACATTAAGCGACAAACTGAATAAAATATTTTCAGAGTTGAGTCATAAGTTGGTTTTTACTAATGCTACAAGTTCGGTAATAGCTTACTCGCAAATGTCTCAGGGAAAGGAAATTGATTTGCAGTCGCCATCTCATCCCTTTAGACTACCAGAGGACTATATTTTCATACAACAAGACCGACGTTCGGGACTGTACTCACTTCTAATGAAAGCAGCGAACAACAAGTCATTGATACTTCAAGGTCCTAGACTAGATGGATTTCTAGAGAGAATTCCTGTCTTAATTGTGCGAAATTTCTTGACAGAAAATTACACGAAAAAGCTTTTCCAAATTGTGGAGGCTGGTTTATGGTCGCTGTGGCTGAAGTACTCCGATATGTACAATAAATTGGATGAGATAACGAAATTCGTCGAGCTGGCAAGAAATGCTAAATCAGAGTTTCAGAGTGTCGAAACGATTCCTACGCAAACATTAGCCGGTGATCTGAAAAGCAGGTATAATCTATTAGCATTGATTTGGGGAGAAGCTAAGACAGCAAGAGAAATGACTTCCCTAGTTGGATTACACCTGGAAACGTTTAGGATCGTCTTTTGCTTTTATGGTCTGGGAATTCTGACATCCCTATTATCATTTTTACTTGAAATGTATGTATGCAAGGCTTGCGGGGAAAACGGAAATTTATCTTGAAATAAGAACTGTTACGTGTGTCGGATTTGGGAATACAACATACATCCTAAATACGTAAAAGATCCGTGATAATGAAATGAGATCTTTAAATTACACGCCTTGCACTGTCATTTGCAACAAGATATGCAAAAAGTAGTGAATCATTAAAAATATGAGCAGCTATCATCAGTGATCACGTCCTACTCCAACCAAGCTTATTCTTTACGTGTTATTTATCTTTCATAATTTTTTATATTCACACAGTATTTACGTTCCTGATTAGGTTGCTTGTAAGTAACCAAGGGTTAAGGTCGGTTTGGGATGAAGTTAATACTTTATGTTGTGCTCCATTCTTTGTATATGAGCTTTAATAAATATGTTGAAGAAGATAGAATAATTAACATACGTTTGCATTTTCAAGTTCGAGCTAACGAAATACATTTTTTGACCTTCCTGTAAAGAGCCATCAATTGATTAACAGGCGGCTCTACGATGTAACTCTCCCTATAAAGACACACTGATTATGCGATTTCACTGGAAGCACGTTTTTTTATGCTTCTTAAATCTTAAACCTCATTAATCCAGAAATCTCCCATAGAACAGAAGAATTTTTCAAGTGTGACGTCTTTGTAGATAGTTTCGACTGTAAACAGTGTCCCGGGGAGTAAACTTTTAAAAAATTGCTCGGATTTCGTGATAAGAAATTTGCGTGGTGTAATCACATCCTTCGAAACTAAAATATTCCAAATGGCTTTAAAGTTGTTCATTCTTTACCTAGTATTCCTTCAATTATTAGCATAAAGGGCACGAGCAGCAATCACAACAGTCTAAATTTCACAAGGAAAATTGCAAGGCAAGAATTTACTGTCGCGGGCTTTAGAAAATTGTCAGAATTTCTTAATAAGATAATTGCTGGACGTAATCTTACCGTTAAAAACTAAAAATTCCGAATGGCTTATTAATTATTTATTCTTTACCTAGTCGCTCTTCAATTATTAGCAGGAAAGACACTTGCAGCAATCACAACAGTAGAAATTTCCCAGGGAAAATTGCAAGGCAAAATTTTACTGTCTCGGGCTGGCCGGAACTTTACAGCATTTTTGCAAGTGCCGTATCAGAGCTGAGTTCAGGTTCGATTCAAATAGCAATTCGTGTTAGTGTGATTTCACACTCACCTCAACCCACACTTGGGTACTACACACTAATAAAAGTGACCCGGGTGGATGGGGGATGATGAGGCAGACGGATGATGATGCTGCTGATAATGATGACGCCCGTGACCTTCGAAATTAAAATGTAGGTCATCAGGCGAATTGTAAACAAATCTTGTTTACATTTTGCCTCATAACTGTCAAGTTTATTCCTCCCTTCATTTCCCTTATTGTCCTTATCCTACAATAAATAAATGCAAATACTCTTACCATATGTATCTACCTGCAAGTTCCCGGACCCTTCTTGGGTACATGGAAACAGTTTGTTTCTATCATGTTATCACGTAATCCAGTTTTAAATTATTAAAATTATCAAATTCGTGATATGAAAAACTCTTTTCCTCTTTATAATCAATCCGCACTGGTCGGAATTCAAGTTTTGTAAATAGCTGCTCCGTTGAGCACCATGGATATTGAGATGTAACCATCTCTTTTCCAAAAAAACGAACATTGAATTATTTCGAGCAGCAATTGAAGTTGAGAAAATAATATTTTTATTTTATTCGTCAATCTTCATTCTGCCACTGACGGTTCACGAAGTCAGTCGCTAGTCATTTGTTTCTGTTTTGCTGTACTGACGAGTCCCAAATAGGACGAAACACCGGTGTCTGCAGCTAACAAGGTTTCTGGTCTTAAAGTATAAACTGTTAGTGGTCGCCAGATATAAGCCTTTTGTGGAAACAGTTTGTTTCTATCATGTTATCACTTAATCCAGTTTTAAATTATTAAAATTAAATATAGTGCTGCCTTTTTTCCAATGTCCTCAGACTTGTACTGAGTCTCCTCCCATGAGCTGCTCGTGGCAAAATTTCACGGGAAATCCCAGGCTTTGTTTCCGAAATTTGTCGACTAAATTAAAACCCTGCCTTGTGTCCACTCCTGACCAAGTCCTTTTCCGCTGATAATTTCCAAAATTGTCCAGAGAATCATTTTCATAAATGCTTATCTGTGTCCTGATTAATTCCTGTTTGATTTTCATATTTTTATCCCTGTTGCGAACATAACGTTATGTGTCACTGGGTCAAAACCAAACATCACCCCTACCCTATCCTTAATTTTGAACACCCTGAATTCCTCAAGAAGTCAAGTAAAAATATTTGTGCCCGGCCTTAAAGTGCCTGGATCTTTAACCTAAGTCATTAAAACCTTTCTAATTTAAAGTACAGGGTACCCCCTTTTGAATTACCCCCTTAATTAAATTTATTTTGGTTCCAACGTAGATTAAATTAATTAATTAACTGAAGTAGTGAGCTATGTATACCGACCGAGGTTGAAATTATTAGAGTAGTTTATCGCATGTACCTGCAGAGGCTATTACTATTAAAAACCTTTAGAGTAGTTAGACATGTATGCCGACTGATGCTGAAATTAGTAAAGTAATTAATTACGTATCCCCATCTAACCTGAACTTATTTCAGAGCACATTAATTAATAACCCTCTTGTGAAACCCTCACAATTCGAACATGAACATGACTCGAACATGACACTTTTAAGAAACTACGATCTTAACATGACCTGAGTGCATCAAGCTCACGTTGTAACTTCATCATGAAAGTATAATAATTTTAGGTTAATTTCACCGAACTTGAACATGTTGCTAGAAGGAAGATCAAGTTAGATCCGTTACTTGACCTGAAAATGCACTTGAATTTGAACATGCCCACGAATTTAAAGTTATACGAGTAAAAAATAAATTAAGTAAGGACTCAACATTGTAACCTTTTGAAATGCATTGCTGTCAGCGTAAAATGCAATAGACAAAATTAATAACCATAATATTGGAATCAACATTCCCTCAAGGTTTTCTCTGAAACTCTGACCACCGGACATTTTCTCAGTCAGCATAAATGTGGGCCACTTTTAATTAACTTAGTTTTATGGGATATTGATTGTATTACTGTATTTCAGCTTTATGAGATGACTTTAGTTTGCCATGCGGTTGATGGGAATAAGCACGTTGAGTTTTTTTTACACATACATGTATTATAGATGTTCCTATTTACAACCCGTTGAAATTTTAAATCAGTTACAGGCTGATAATAAAGGATATCTTTCAATCACGTTTAATTGCTAACATCAACTTGAAATGGCATGTTCATGATCAAGTTTTTCTAGCTGGCTGAACCGACCATGAACAGGATGATAAAGACTTGAACTTAAACGTGAAGTGAAATTATGACGTAAACTCAAACTTGATGCCTCATGGTTGAGTTAAAGTAATCGTCAAACCGGACTTGACATGAACATGTCAAGTTTTAACATGAACTTGCCCGCAGCTCTGTTCCGTATGGACGACCAGAAAGATTTTACGTAAATGCTATAGGAACACATCAATCAATCAAGGCTATAGTTTCTTTCTTGGAACACGACACCAAATAAAGTCCTTTTTCCTAAGGCATGGTACTAACTACACAAACTGTCGTTTGTTGCACCAGGAAAAATACCTGGTACTATACCAGTGCAACAGACGCTTACAGCACCAGGTATATATCTGATATCTATTCAGGTTAAACTGGTACTGGAAATTATTGTGAGGTGTACCAGGTATATACTTGGTATCAATTGAGGTTAAACTGGTGCTGACAGTAAGGGATCTTCGTAAGGGATACCAGGTACATACTTGGTATCAATTGAGGTAAAACTGGTGCTGACAGTGAGGGATATTCGTAAACGATACTAGGTATATACTTGGTATCAATTCAGGTTAAACATGTACTGGAAATGGAAATTATCGTGAGGTGTACCTGGTATATACTTTGTATCAATCGAGGTTAGACGGTGCGGAAAATGAAAATTCCCGTAAGGTTTACCAGGTAGTGAGGCTAAACTTGCAATGCCAATGAGAATACTTCCTCACGTGCACCGACTAGACGTTTCTTAATAATTAATTTCGCACAGTAGTGACAATGGCGCGTCTTATCAGTCGAAATAACCTAACCTGAACTTCCGAAATGACGGGTCAGGCTAGAACCGAAAAATGAGGACAGTTGAGAACAGAGAGGCTGGAAGTGAGGACAGCCGAGAACAGAGAACAGAGAGGCTAGAAGTGAGGACAGCCGAGAACAGAGAGGCTAGAAGTGAGGACAGCCGAGAACAGAGAACAGAGAGGCTAGAAGTGAGGACAGCCGAGAACAGAGAACAGAGAGGTTAGACGTGAGGACAGCCGCGAACAGAGAACAGAGAGGCTAGAAGTGAGGACAGCCGATAACAGAGAACAGAGGAGAAAAGTGAGGACGAAAGAACTGAGGACACTTTCGGCTAGAACCGAGAACAGAGAACAGGACAGATCAGTGAGGACAGGACTACTGAGGACAAGATCACTGAGGGCAAGATCAGTGAGGACAAGATCAGTGAGGACAAAATCAGTGACAACAAGATATGTGTGGACAAGATCACTGAGGACAAAATCAGTGAGGACAAGTTCAGTGAGGACAAATGTACTAAAGGCAACATTAGTGCGGACAAGATCACGGTGGAAAACATTAGTGAGGACAAGGTCATGGTGTAAAACATAAGTGAGGACAAATGTACTGATGAGAAGATTAGTGGGGACTTTGTTTTTTAAAGTTCCGGACGTTCATCCTTTAATGGTCTTACAAAACGGCCAAAGATGGACATGCCTAGCAATCCTTGTTAGTGCATGTGAGATGTGCAGTCATTTGAGATTTCAATTCTACTGTCCCTGTATTGCTCACGTTTATTTCTATTGGAATGTTACTACATTTTGTTTTACATAACTTTTTAATTGAAAATTCTTTTTGTGACGATAGTCACTTAACATTATTATAAATTTGCGCATTTGTGACTTCACGTCATTTGCGAGTAAGTGATATTTACCCCCTTCAATGTACACACGTGATTGTCACATGACTAGGAAGTAATGATTGATTTGTAGGAACCATGGACTTTAGTAGCTACAGCAAGTGAACAGTGTTTGATTAGTGTTTAATAATATGAATTCCTTTCATCTGTACAATTTTAAATAATCAGTGCGTCCAGTACCTGAGGTTACTACGAATAACGAAATACTGTATTTTAAATACAATACTTGCCTTAAAATACCTACCTTCTGCTCACTCTTTTTGAGTTCAAGAGCAAACAGTTTTAATATGTAACCTTTTAAAACAATTAGATAACTAATGACTTCAAAGACTGTGTAAGACATGAGTAGCAAATTCGTCAACTGCTGCAGTTTAGGTAAGTTCATCAATTATTTTTATAATTTAAATTGTTTCGACTCTCACTCAAGTACATAATATGGATCAATATATAATTTTTACTTATTAGTATCGTTAGTATATATCAATGGATACTTACTGACTCTAAAAATACTAACCCATGTACTTGCTTTAAAAAACGAAGGAGAGATAGAAAGGTTATAAGCCTTCCCGTCCTATGTGAGTTAGATGAGCAGAAATGTGCAATTAGTTGGGAACAGTAATTTACCTGGGTGTATGTAAGTACTTGGGACATTGCATGTATGGTTAAAAATATTACGAGATGTGTATAAACAACAATAGCGAGGACGGACGGCATGTGCGAGGCGTCTGTTCGTGTGCATTTGTTTTTGTATGAACGCGTCCTCCATTTGTTACGTGAGCGAATGTACTGAGCCGGTTTTGATCACAGGGTCGACCGGGTTGGGAAAGGACGCTCCGAAGGGACTATAAAGCCTACTTTTATTAATAAATATTGTAGATGCATTTCAATAATTTTTTATGAAAATTGGAAACTGCAATTAGCACGCCGAATATTCCTTTGACGTTCCTACTTAAAACGTGACATTCGCAAGGGGCTTATTTTGAATACAGGTGTCAAATGAGATACGGATTGTTGATGGTCCTGTTTTTGACAACATTCGACGAGAACTGCGCCGGTGCACAAAAGAAGTTGCAGTGTGTAATGCTAGCACGTGCGGGTCAGAAGGGTCTGACACTGGGACTCAATTGTTTTGTGTTCATTGCCGTGGGTGGTTACATCGCCAATGTCTTCAAGATTCCTGTCCAGAAGTTGACTACTTTCTATGTGGTCGCTGTGAACGGAGGCGACTTCCTCGACTTGAGTTTTGATTTACAAATACCTACAGAAATGAGACTACACAGGTATTTGAAGTTTCAATACAGTTAGAAGTGCCATGTAGTAAACGTCGTAGTACTTGTAGTAGCACAAACGCTTGTAGTTAGTAGTACATACCAGTCTGAAACATTGTGTACACATGTTTTGGTTAAAAATCAATACAATACTTCAGTAAGCATCACCTCCACCCCGTGGAATTCTGTGATACATACCTATTAATGTGTTCTTTCACCTGTTGGCAATTGATTGCACTTCATTCCATTCTTACCAGTCACTTACTACGAGTCCGAAAATGTTGAAGGAAAAGTTGGAAAATGGATTACAAAATTAAACTGACCGCATATACACAATGAAAGTCCAGTCGTACAGTGATTTAATCCATCGATTTAAATAATGTAGTAACATTCCAGTAGAAATGACCGTGAATAATATAGGGACACTATAATTTAAATCTCACATGACTCCACTAACAAGGATTGCTAAGCATGTCACCTTTTGGGCGTTTTGTAAGAGCATTACAGAATGAACGCGCGGAACTTTAAATAAACGCAAAGAAAGTCCTCATTAATTTTTTCCGCGGTGATCTTGTCCCTACTAATATTGCCCTCAGTACATTGTCCTCACTGAACTTGTCCTCACTGATTTTACATAACATAACATATAACATAACATAAGGCCCACAGGGGCGCATTTTATTCTTGCACTTGAGATTACTAATCATGCCATACACAATGTTTCTAACTTGTGAGGTTACAACCGAGAAGCTTAAACCGGCTCTCCACGGTTTATAGAGTGTTGGGAATCATATGTACAAGGTGTCGTACACATTTCTTCCCCTCAAGCACGTAGGCACAGAGCTAGACTAGTGGGACAAACACCCCTCAGTCCATTCCTCCCATTAAGGGAGTATATCACTAGTCTTTGCTCCAGCCGAGGAAATGAAGAGTAGAAGGAATTGGGAGGGAGAGGTTTTTTTTGGGTTAATTGAAGGAGATTAACGGACGCTCATTAGACTGGAATGTCTAGCGATCAATGCAGATTGGCAGCTTCTCCTGGTTCCTCTCCGTCTAAAGGATGTCCACTGCTAGTTCCCCTTGTGCATCCAGGCCATGGTTTCAGTCTTCAGAGTGCAAGCCCCTTTCACGCCCTTCTCCTCAACCCACCCAAAAGCTATAGCAGAAGATAGAAAGAGCAGTGGAAGTTATTATCAAGTATTATAAGTAGAAGTATCAGAGCTTTACTGGAATCGAAACCGACTCCAGCCGCAACGACCGGGACGCTCTGACAACTCAGCCACCCTGCCTGGGTGGCTGAGTCACCCCTGATCCTCCCTGATTTTGTCCTCAGTGATCTTGTTCTCATTGATTTTGTCCCCACAAATCTTGTCCTTACTGATTTAGTCCCCACATATCTTGTCCTCACTGATTTTGTCCCCACGTATCTTGTCCTCACTGATTTTGTTCCCACGTATCTTGTCCTCACTGATTTTGTCCCCACATGTCTTGTCTGTTCTCGGTTCTAGCCGAAAGTGTCCTCAGTTCTTTCGTCCTCACTTTTGTTCTCTGTTCTCGGCTGTCCTCACTTCTAGCCTCTGTCCTCTGTTCTCAACTGTCCTATGTTCTCCGTTCTAGCCTGACCCGAAACGACGGGTTATATTTCCAATTCCCCAAGTTCTGATTCACCCGAAAAGTTTTTTGCCCATTTAATAATTTTGTTTCAGAAAAACATAAAATATACTTGGTAAAACCTGCGTGATTCCTTATTTTCCGCAAAAGTTTCAGAAAAGAATAATACCAGTTATGTTGTCGGTGGAGTTAAAATATACTTAGTAAACCCGTAAATTATGATTGTACCGATTACTTGTTAATATCTACTCATTGATCTAACGGAATTATTCGTTGTAACGGCCTGTTTGACTTGAATTGATAGCACATATATATCTTACGGGAATTTCAGCACTAGTTTAATTTGAACTAAACAGTCTTTTAATACTATGTTCACCTTCCAGAGATTTCTCATTATCGGCACCAATTTGACCACAAATGATACCAAGTATGTACTTGGTACCACTTACGAAGATCCCTTATTATCAGCTCCAGTTTAACCTCAATTGGTACCACGTATGTATATACCTGGTATCACTTACGAAGATCCAAATGGGTCATGGTTGTATATACAATATTTACTTATTAATTTACTTATTACTTACAGATTTTTAAGTACTCTCGACGAGGTCCTTCCCGGAAACTATGGACTTAAGGATCGACAATTGTCACTCAAATGGAGGATTGTTTCACGGATCTATTGCTAAAAGTAGTGGTCGGAACGATTCAGTTCAGTCCAGGATTTTTCGATTCGATTCAATTGGGGCACTAGACTGGACCGAAAATTGAGTTTTGATTTGGTCCAGTGAAAAACGGTTCAGTTCGATTCGGTTACACCGAATGACCTGAACCAAATCGAAAACTGTTTGCTTTTTAGAGTATATTTAAATCTTAATCTTCGTCATTTCAAGTTTCCACTCGTGAATTGATACCTGCGGACAGCAGTTTCAGTGAATGCTAGTACAAGACAATGGAAACTATTATTTTGCCGTTTTATCAGCACTGTACTATTTGACTGAAAAGTCCGGAAAGAGTTTAATGTATTATTTTATATTGTTATTTAATAACTAATAATTTTACCAGCTATTCACCGATTTCGATGAAACTGTGACCTTTAACTGAACCCCTCAAATCATTGAAACTTGGTCTTTCTAATTTGCAATCCGAGTTGTGCCGCTGCATCAATTTTAATCGAAGTCGGTGAATAGCAAATAAAATCTCCTAAAGTCATTTACAAGTTTTTGAATCCCTAGAATCAGGTATCCAAGCAGAGAAGTTGTAAAACTTGGAGTGCATGCTTTTCGGTATTTTGCGTTTTGGTTGATAGTTGTTGTCCAATTAGTTCCTCGATCGTTGTTACCCTCCAAAATCTGATTCATATTCTTGATGCTCCAATTTAACCATGTGGTCTACTTTACTTCGTAGTTCCAATTTTTCAGATTTGGAAATTAACCAGTTTTATGATGGAAATTTGGCGAGCGAAAGGAAGTCAAGTTTTTTGCAACTGGAACAAACAAATCCTTTTATACTATCTTATTATTTAAGCGTTTTTATGCTGAAGGTGCGGAGCCAAGAACGATGTTTCGTAAGCCCTGAGTTACAAAACGCATGGCTTACAAATATTTGCGTATACAAACCGTTTGGACTGCAGGCCAGGAAAAACGATTCAATTAGGTCCAACATTGTGGATTGAATCGTTCTGTTCCGACCAATTGTGGATTGAATTAAAAAAATCGTGAATCGTACTGAATCGAATTAAAACGAATCGAAAACTTTCAGTCCCGGACTGAATCGGTCTGGCCACTAGCTCAAAGTGGATCCTCATTGAATCCTTGGGCCAGATCCACCAATCCAAGGGAAATCGCAAAAAGATTTGGGAAGATTCTCAACCGCCCCTTTGAAAATTAAAATTCCCAAACTTACAGGGATTGCTTAATGCAGAAATCAACCAAGGATATTTTAAGCGCTATTAATCATCTTGAAGCAGAGATGTTCAAATGATTTTTCCTTCCTTCAATTCTTCGAATGCAAAAAAATAGATCTAAAATATATAAAAAAAATTCTATCAGACCTCTTCAGATTGAAGGCTTGAAAACAAAATTCCTTCCTTCACCCTTTCTTCAAAATTGTTTTGTTGAAATCCTTCCTTTAGCCTTCAGTAATAATTAATATCCTTCCCTCACCAAATTCCGTCTTCCGCAATGTTATTTTCATATATGAGACAACCAAGTCAAGATACAAAAAATTATAGTACCCGCCAGAAACCGTCTTTCCATCGTATTATATGTATCTTGGTATGTTACATGTGTGACTAAAAGCGCGTATTGACATTAGAGTTAGAGTAGTTGTAATAAAAGGTACATTTGGCGCGCAAAGGGTGATTGGGAAGCACCCTTTCGTCAACTTCAATTTTTCCATCAATGCGCTGAAGCCTTACTTGTTCCTTCGTAATTTTTTTCACCCTTCCTTCCCTTCCCTTCATTTCCGTCGAAAGAAGCGCTTCCTTCCCTGAAGGAAGTCTTCTTTGACGGGTACCCGTCGACGGGTGAACATCTCTGTCTTGAAGTAAGTAAATAAATTATTTACCTCAGATTTTGATCCTAAATGATAGGATAAGTTTTGTATGAAAAGTATTTGATACTTTTGAAGCAATGAGGCTACGACCCTTTTACACCCTTTGGACCAGTCATAGAACCAGACTTAACCGGAGCATTTCTGACAGAGGAGCCATCAACTCTTATGGAGACTGGACGTTTTAGCCAAGTTCCTGTAATAGCTGGCTTTGATGAAGACGAAGATATTTTAATGCAAGCGAGTTGTAACTACATTAAATTCTGCATTTTGCATATTTCTGTATTTTTCAATAATTTTTAAACTCATCTTTCAATTTAAAAACATTTCAGCTATATTTTCCAAGACTGAGCTTGTCGATGAATTCAATCGGGATTGGAAACGAGTCTACCCAATAACTCTCATGTTGGATGAGGGCGACAAAAAATTTCGGCGCGGAAACTCAAATTTATCGGAGAAAATCCGATTATACAACTTTAACAATACACATGTCACAGAAGGCGGTTCGGTAATCAAGCAGAAGTTTATTAACGTATTTTCGGATCGATTATTTTTCCATGGAGTGAAGAAAGTAACCATTCTGATGGGAAAACACGTGCCAGTGTTTTCGTATATGTTTGCTCATAATCGTGGAGATTATTCAGTCACAAAATTCTTTGGCATTGACAAGAACTACGGTACGGTATTATGATACGATGATTCCGATATGGTCAAAAAGCTTTCCAATAAACAACTCCACAAAGGCGTTCTGCTAATACTATTCTTAATAATTAAATTGTATTTCAATTTATTCCAGGTGTCTCCCACGGCGACGAAGTTTCATTTCAATTTGCAAACTCCTTCAACCTAGCACCCGAATTTGTGAGAGGTTCCGTAGCGGAACAGGTTTCCAAGAATTTTGTGAAACTTTGGGATTCCTTTGCACGAGAAAAGGATGTTTTTGATTTCTGTTCAGGTTAACAATTTTAATCGACTGTTAGCACGCATTTATGTAAAACCATAAACACTTTTGCAGATCCCCTACAGCACTCTGGGTAAGTGACCAAGGTTGGTTTGCCGTAACCAATTCGGAGATAGAGGGGAATCAGCCGATCCGATACAGCATCGATGCAGATACATCAGTTGTGGAGGAGTCTTTTAGCAAACGGATGGAGTTTTGGGACTAGCTTCTGAGGGAAGAACATGCACACGGAATAATCAAGGACGAGCTTTAAATATGAAAGGCAGTCACCCACTAATTTCGACATCAGTTAAAGCATTTTAAATTTTAACCCGGGAGGAGGCTCTGCCTCATGGGGGTATAATTACTAGGATTGCAGGGCTGTGTAGAATATGTAGAATTCTAAAACGTATGGTAAAATTGACTAATAAATAATAACTTAAAAATTTAAATGTAGATATCTACAGTAGCCGTCCAACGGTCCAACGACAAGGAAAACATCTTACTAAACTAGGGTCAGCAATAGTTCGTTGATTACGTCATCACATTTCGGTAGATTTCCCTACCCACTCTACAAAATTCGACATTCATCATTCAAATTCCAACAACCTTGTCTGCCCCATCTCATCCTATTGTGACCTCATAGCGTGGTTAATTTTGGATAATTATTTATCCCCCTTTGTCTCTTACTGTTAGTTGTCGCCTGGAATTGAATCCGGGACTCAGACAACAGTAAGCGTAAGGCTTAGCTAGTTAAGCCAAAGTGGAACGTACATAGCTAAAGTAGAATTTCTGCTTGATGAAATTCCTTCTGTTATAAAAAGCTCCCAAAAAATTGGACATTTGAATATTTTGGATAACATGCTCCCATCAGGAAAAATCCAAATAACAAAATTTGCAAATATACATAAGTTTAAAGTGAACAATAGCTTAGCACAGGCTACGACCTATCCGCAGTAAATACTACATACTTTATACATGTTTCTTCACAATCTCGGAAGAATTACACATTCAGTCTTAGTATTTTTTTAATTGATTTCCAGAATTAGGTCAACATTAATTATTTAGATAGCGGGACATCGTAGCTGACAAATTGGTGCTTCAAAAATCACTTGTTATAATTGCCACTTGTTTGCATTGAAAATCAATTGAGTATAACAAACTACTGTTAGCTTATTAGAGCAAATAAAAAGGTACATTTGACTTAATACACACACAATGTACATCATTGTCAGTCTGCCGTAAACATGAAATTTTACGTATTCAAGTATTCCACATTTCCAATAATTGACAACAACCAACTCAAAAATATTGTGAAATGCTTACAACGTAGTCGAGTGTTTGACAAGCCGAGGTCAGTACTTCACTGTCATAAAGTATTGACATTGGAAACCAAATGAGCTTTCCGATTTGTATTCGGCTCAATAAACGTTTAGTTTATAATGTTTCATCTGGAGGAGAAAAATAAGCGCACTCAAATTTCTCTTAAAAGTGTAAGTTTTAATTCATTTCTCTAGAAACGAGCCCCTAAAATGAGACTACTGCTTTTATTCAAAATGTTGATTGCATCAGCGGTACAAATTAAATTGAACCATCAGTATAACAATGGAGTTGGAAAAACTCAACCCCTTTCTATATTTGAAAACTGCATTGTCAAGCTTTTAACATGCTGTACAAAATCTTCTGTCTATACATTTCCTGACGAACATACTCAAGTCTCCAGGTTTCTCAATTCCAAATCCGTCGTCCCAACAATCGGGTGGGATTTCTTTGACAGGGACGACACGGGCTATTTAATATATAGAAATTACACTGTATTTTCCCCCCTGACTACAAGATTTACTAAATGTTTTGTACACTGTCACTTGCGGGAGTGGGTTGACTTCCTGACACCTGAACTAAACAATGGAACGAACGTTCTATGGTTGTTCCCCTATTACACGTTCATGCAGCGTGAGAACCCGGACTATGTGGCAGTGCTGACCAGTCAATCTACCGAAAAAAATTTCAATTATTTACAAGACAATCCAATATTTTCATATTATTTTCTTGTATCCCATGCCAAAATCATTTACATCAGAAATGGGACCTACTCCCAGCTCCTTTGTATTTCTTGTATCCACGATGTGACCAATCTACAACAGGACCAGATATTCCTAAACATAACAAATATGCGTCTAGATCGTATTGATGAAATTGCAAGACATGTCCACAGTAACTTATGGAATGCTCCAGTCGCACAAAATATGATAGTGTCATCTGCTGGTTGTAGCCCTCTGATAGTTTCTCGCAGGATAGCGTGCTCTTGTGCGCAAGAAATGCTTGGATCGAAACTGAACTTCACGCCTTCCCCAATGTCCTTTGATGGTATTGACCGCGGAGATTTCCAAAAATCAGAGTCATTGCATTCTAGTGCAGTAGCATTTGATTTGATAGTTGATAAAAATTTAGCCCATCGGATAGCCAACTACTCTTACAGCAAAGACATGTTATTTGAGTACGTAGTTACTGCTGAAATATTTTCAAGTTTTACATTCCTACTAGTAATTTCTGAGCCTTCGTTAATGGACTCCGTGCTGTGGGACGGATTGGACAGAACCACTTGGGTATTAATTTCATTATCTACAGTTGCAGCTATTCTTGCACTAAAATTTTTGCAAGGACAAAATATCAAGACTATGAATGCTTCGAAAGTTGTAATATTCTTTCTTCTGGAGCAAGGTCAATTGCCTTTAAAGAACTCTTTGCGGGCTGTCGGGATGAAGGGGGCAGTCATTGTTGCCTTTTGGGCTTTAGTGAGCATCGTCATTTGTAATGGCTACAAAGGGAACATGTTTTCGCTCCTAACCTCCATCTCTTTGCCAAAAATCCCTGAGAATTGGGAGGAGATTGTAAAATCGGAGTGGTTTCTTGTAACTCCCGCTTATTTTTCCTTTACTTCCCAGTATTCCAAACTCTCGCTGCTGCATCAAACAATTAAAGAATTACAAGCAGAAGGGACACTAAGTGATAGGCTGAATAAAACATTTTCAGAGCTGAGTCAGAAGTTGGTTTTTACTAATGCCACAAGTTCGGTTATAGCTTACTCGCAAATGTCTCAGGGGAAGGAAATTTATTTGCAGTCACCATCTCATCCCTTTAGACTACCAGATGACTATATTTTCATACAACAAGACCGATGTTCGGGACTGTACTCACTGCTAATGAAAGCAGCGAACAACAAGTCGTTGATACTTCAAGGTCCTAGACTAGATGGATTTCTAGAGAGAATCCCTGTTTTAATTGTGCGAAATTTCTTGACAGAAAATTACACGAAAAAACTTTTCCAAATTGTGGAGTCTGGTTTATGGTCGCTGTGGCAGAAGTACTCCGATATGTACAATAAATTGATTGAGGTAAAGAAATTCATGGCACTGACACGAAAAGTTAAATCGGATTTGAGTATAGATACAACTCCTACGCAAGCATTAGAAGGTGAACTGAAAAGCAGGTATAATCTATTTGCATTGATTTGGGGAGAATCTAAGACAACAAGGGATATGACTTCCCTGGTTGGATTACATTTGGAAACTTTTAGGATCGTCTTTTGCTTTTTTGGGCTGGGAATATTGACATCCGTAATATCTTTCCTACTTGAAATGTATGGTTGCAGGGCGTGCAAAAGATGGAAATTTTTCTTGAATTAATAACAGTTAAGTGTGTCGTATTGGGAAATATAACAGAGATCCTAAATACAGAAAATACCCGTGATAATGAAATGAGATTTTTAAATTCCCCGCCATGCACTGTCATTGACAACAATATGTGTAATTATGTTCCACACATGGCATACATACATACAATTATCTAGAATGACCTCGTAAATTTACCCTTGTGTGTAATATAGGTAGGATATTACTGATTAAACTTAACTCTGAATGTAAAATAAATAAATACTACAGCCATTAATAAACGACGAAGCTGGTTTCCGGCGTAAATTTGGTATCAGTGTGAACAGATGAGGGTTTTAAGGGAAACTAAAAAATGTTTTAACGAAAAGGAGCAAAATGTATTCGTGCAAACGGCCGACATAAGTTATTGATAATTTTAATCATGACATGATTTACAAATCATTGCAAAGCCGGAATTCCCATCCACCGGAATGGATGGCTTGTGTGCTAGTTAAGACGAACCGTTAAAAAAAATTCTTAATGTTTTACCTCAACCCAATTTACTTGTAGTAACTTTGATTGGTAACAATAATTGTATTAACAACACGCCAACACTAATAACACCGCATCTGTAAACGTTTTGCAAAAAAATGTATTCTTAACATTAGCTTCTTAGCATTAAATTATTTTTTTTCTCAAATAAAAAACTATAAGCACCTATTAAACAATTTTACGTGAATTCTTGGGTCGTTTGTACTGCTTCTGGGTCATAAGGTCAACCTGTTCTATGATTTGTGGTAGATAAAGGTTTAGAATCGCCAAGCCAGTTCATTGCGGCTTCTGCGATTAATGCAATCAAACGTACTACAAGTATAATCATTTTTAAGGGCGAACTGCATAACCAATGTCACCAAACAATCCAAGATTAGATAAAAAGAAAGAATCCTCTTGTTTTTGAAGGGAAATGAGTCATCCGTTTGACGTCAGAAAAACAACTGAGGTCACGAATAAGCACACGCAAATTCGTATGTACCAAAACCGGGAAGAAATTGTGGTAATTGCAATTATATGTTTTCGGATTCTTTGTTTAGATTAAATTGTCTTTTCCATGAACCGAGAGATGACGTAAAAGCATGGGCATGCATTTTTAAGTTTGATTGTAAACGTTTCTCTAAAAGTACGTACATATGTACATACATACTGAACGGGCATTTACAACCATAGGCGCCGTCAATGGAAAATATTTGTATATCGCGTATAAGACTGTTAGCCTTTGGGTAATTGACACTTATGAACCAATAGGAGTGCGTTTTGGAGGGAGAGCGAAGTTTTGAAAATGCCCTTTCGCCAACGACATATTATGATGTTTATATTACTACACCCAGTGTTTCCTTCCTGAAAAAAAAATTTCACCGCAAAAATCAGTATTAATAATAATTGTAATGATGAATGGCTTCGAAATGGTCCTTGTGTTCAGCATATCAAATTATAAACATAATTTCTATTCCATTCGCGTCTCATTTAATACTGTTAGAGCATTGTCCTGTACTACAAATAATAAAGTAAATCGGTCTTGAAGAATTTTACAGCTGCAATCAAACAACACACCCCAAGAATAAGTAACAATTAACTGTTTCCAAAACAATGTATTTTACGTCGTTGGAAACTAATACTAGCGTAATTGCTAATTGTATTTTTTAGTGAAAATTTGTAATATTGTTTAAAACCCTTGTCAGTTACAGAAGACATTTTTCATCACAAAGTACTCCAAATCTCACAGTTTTTAGAGCAAAATTAAAGATTTTTTACGCATTAATTTTCAAATAACCATCCAAAATCCAACAAGATGATTTCAAAGTAAGCTGCAGTCAAATTTATATACGTACAAAGGTAGTGTGAGATGTGAATTAATTATAAACAGTGTTTTTTTCAGAATGTGGTCTGTTTCTTTGGCAATAATTTGCATTCTGACCGCATCCATTGACTTATCCTTGCAGCAGGTATTTCGAGTTTATTTCAAGCTACCTTTGTTTACGGAAATTAAAAATTGTTTTACTAAAATCTACCTAAATCCATTTACACTCAAAATACGACCTCAAGAGTTTTTGTTTTCATTCCCAAGCTTGGTCCTTCATAAAGTCCGTGAATAGGGTGACCGTCGTAGATCACTGTACATATGTCAGGTTGTGCAATTGTAAATTTCGCGCTCAGCATGTTTGCTACCCCAACACCACTTATAATCCCAAAAGCGTTCCCGAGAACCTTGCGTTTATTGATGACGCTGGTTTATTTGTTGTTTTGTCAGGAATGTGAACCAAATGGAAAACTGTGCCTTTGGAGTGAGGACTGCTGCTCTAAATATTGCATTGGAGCAGTTTGCGTGAGTACAATTATCTTTTTTATAAACATTATTCTAACATATTCTAACATTCCCGCTACACTTTGAACTTATTTAGATGGATTGCAAAACAATCGGACAACCTTGTACTTACAATTGGCACTGCTGCACCGAGCTTTGTGTATTGTTACACTGCGTTAGTGCAATCCTCTTAATGAATTCCAAATATTGCATATTGAAAAGGTAAAAACTAATTTATATTTTGAAATTTAGTCGGAATGCAGGAATGTCGGGGAAGCATGTTTTTACAACGAAGACTGTTGCGGTAAATTGTGCTATATGTTTCGTTGCTATGATACTGGTCGTTAAAACGATATACTCGGATAATAAAGTTTCAAGGTGTTAGTCATATCATATTTACTTGTTTTGAAAATACAACAAATATTTGTCAAAGAAGTAATTAATTAAACAGTAATTAATTAATTAATTAAACAGTTAATTAAACCTAATAATGAAATCATCAGAACACTTAAGAATTTACAGAAAAATGAAAACATCTTAATAATGAAAGCAGACAAAGGTAATGCCACTGTCATAATGAATAAATTAGATTACCACCAAAAAATTATTCAGCTCATTCAAGATGGCCCATATTCCAAATTATCTAATGATCCCACTGAAACCAATTTAAGTACTTTGAAACAAAAATGCAAGGAATTACTTAATACCAGAAGAATAACCAAGGAACTTTACAACAGCATTATTACAAATCAACCCAGGATTTCAAAATTTTTTGGCCTTCCTAAAATTCATAAAGACAACACTCCATTCCGACCAATCAATGACTATAGAGGATCAGTTAACTACAAACTAGCCAGAATATTAAACAGATTAATTTCTCTAACGAATCAATATCCACAAACAACGGTAAGGAATTCTTTCGAATTAATGGATATGATCAAAGATATCAAAATTCCTCCGGAATCCATTCTAGTATCTTTTGATGTAAAAAGCTTATATACAAATTTACCATTAACTGAAAGTATCCAAGCAGTAGAAGAAAGACTAAAAACATCTTCAGATTGGAAAATTCAAGAATTTGAGCTACTTACAATTGAAGACATTATATCTCTCTTGAGAATCTGTCTCAATAATACTTATTTCCAATATAACCATGAAATCTACTCACAAGACGATGGCTGTCCAATGGGATCACCTATTTCAGGAACAATTGCTGACATATTTTTACAAAAACTAGAAACTGATGTAGTGGTAAATAACTCCAAAATCTTATTCTGGAAACGGTATGTTGACGACGTAATTGCTATTGTTGATAAGTCCAACAAGAATGAAATTCTTAACTATTTAAACTCATATCATCCACAAATCCAATTTACAATTGAAGAAGAGCAGCATAACGAGATTCCTTTCTTAGATGTTCTTATAATACGCAATGCAGATGGCAACATTGAAACCAAAGTCTACAGAAAGAATACACACACAGATAGATATCTAAATTTTAAATCTTTTCATCACACCTCCCAAAAAATTTCAGTCGTAGATGCTTTAGTTCACAGAGCTTTTAAAATCTGCCACCCAAAATATTTGGAAGCTGAATTATTACACATCAGAAAAGTACTTGCAAGAAATGCATACCCGATAAAATTCATAGAAAAAAGAATCAACCGAATGAGAAACAAGTTACATCCGAGGAGAACCATAGTCGCACAACCAACAATGATAAAAAATCATACAACACCTTTATCTGCACCAGACACATCAATTTTGCTCTCATCAATCATAGAAACAGAAAACAAGATTGAACCATGGATTTCAATTCCATACATAGGCAATATTTCTAATAGGATCGCAGGATACTTGAGAAGAGTCTTGAAATGGAAACCTACTTTCTTACCCGGTATAAAAATCCAAAACTTAATGAAAAGTTTAAAAGATGGAGAAAATTCTGAGAATGCTGGAGTATACATCATACCTTGTAATACTTGCAATTCAATATACGTTGGGGAAACCTATAGGCACCTAAACACAAGAGTACAAGAACATAAAGATAATGTCAGAAGAAAAGAATATAAAAAATCAGCTATTGCAAGACACATAATAAGAAACAGAAGTCATCATATTGCATGGGACGATGCAAAGATTGTTGTTCCCGAACATAATCATTTCCTACGACAAATAAAGGAAGGTTTAGTTATCCAACAATCAAAACAGTCATTGATGAACGTCAACCAAGGTTTTATTTTAAGCAACGCATGGAAGCCAATAATCCCGAATTTAATAGATTGATCTTGTTTTTAATTTAAATTGTTGAAAAAATAATTATTTTTTGCAAAATATTCACAACTCAATAATTTTAAATTAGAATAATGTAAAATTTTTATAAATACTACATCAAACAAGGATAGCATAGTTAGTCATAATTAAGCCCTGAAGATGAACACTGTTTGAGTTCGAAAGCTTGGCAAATAAATTGATTCTAAGCAATATCCACGTATTCCAATTATTTCAACATGGTTGATATTATAAATTGTATGTATTTTTACATAATTTTATTTACAACTCACAAAACAATTTCAATTACTTGCGGCATTTAAACTTAATACTAGCATACGCTGATAGTATTAGTTGCATTATTTTATAATGATACGTTTATTTATGCAAGTACACTGCACACTTTCGTTTGTGGTAGAGGAACATGACGCAATGGTTTAATGTGCTATTATTAAATTTTGTTTACGCGTATGGTTATTTTTTAACCTCTCATTTCCCAGAAATTGCACATGAACCCTACTTTCAGAGTAGTGTTCAAATAATGCTTGGTTACGATTGTCTAAAGCACACTACGCAGGCTTCCATATTTACAACTAGGGGTGAGTATCTCGCTGGTTTTAAAATTCTCGTTTGTCTCGTTCTCGTTTTTGAAAAAAATACGAGAGCGAGATATTTTGAAAACGAGAGTAGCGAGAGTACGCAATTAACGAGACAAACAAGACAGAAAAAAAACATGGTTTTTATTGAACTATACAATACTTCATTGTAAATTTCACGACATCTGACGACAGCACGTTCCAAGTTTAATCAATTTCACTAATCGAAACAATCACAAAAAGAAAGCTGTTTATTTTTGAATATAAACCATTAACTTCGAAAGCAAATAAAGGTCTTGAAAAATATAATTGAAGACCTCTAATAATAAAAATTATGAAAAAGCGTTAAACAGATTAATGATTTTCTCAATGATAAAAAAAAACGCCCTAATTTTTACCTTGTTACGGAATCAAGTAAGAATTAATTTCAAACGATGTTCTCGGTTAATAAAACGAGATGTCTCGTCCTCTCTCGTTGATGTAAAAAGTACGAGACAAACGAGAATCTCGTCTCGTTATGCTCACCCCTATTTACAACGTTACAGATGGTTCCAAATTTCATACAAGTTAAAGTATTGGGACCTCATCAGTGGACCGTAAACGATTGCTTTCGCACTTTCCCAGTCCCATCCCTAGGAAATTGTGAGTTGAAAGATACTTTTCACGGTGTATTCAGTCAATTGAGGCTCTTCCATTTCTAATCCTCCTTGGACATGGAACCGCCTCTCCAGTTCTTTGGCGATAGCGATTTATTAGATTCTAAGGAAACAAGGAAATTATAGAGAGGGAACTAGGATTCGAAACCGAGTCCTTCGACAACCGTACCGATACGGTCGTCACTCAGCCATCTAGCTCGGATTCTTTCAGATTAATCTCAGTAAACAAAATGTTCACACCATGCTCGACAGGTGACGCTTGAACCGTTACTCTCAGTGCAAAGCAAGCGTCAAATTATACTTTCAAAAACAATCTTGAAAATGCAGTAGGTAATGGTGTGCGGGTGAGCCCACTATTGGTTTTGCACAATCGATAAAATCTATATTGGGAAGGATTGATAATCTCGATCAGAATTTTAGCACTCAGCGTAATTTTTATTTCGGATCTTAAAAAAATACGGGAATCATTGTATTAAGTAAAAACGACATACGTATTTGTAACATTATTTTTCCCTCAGGACTATTTATTTATTGTCTGCGGAGACACACACAGATGCTTCAAATATTAAGCATAACTTTGGACAAACGTTCCGGGAAGATCTTTCCAGAAATTATGGGCTTATACGTTAACAATTGTTCAAATCAATCATGTTTTGTTTTTCACAATTCTATGTAAGAATGTCGTGATTCATAAATATGCTAAATAAAACACGATATTTTTGATTATCCTTCCGAGATTTAACTACGATTTGGAATTTACCATTTTTGTAGTTCTTCATGCGAGTTTATTTTAAGAAATTTAAACACATATTAATGACCGAGTCATAATTTTCCTGACGTTTCAGTTTCACGACTATTATCCGTGTATTCTAAATTTTTTACTCGGTTAAACATAAATGTACAATTTATATATAAATTTAATAATACATCAGTGTACGTTTCTTCCCATGGTAAGGGGAAACGTCTCATTTGATTCCTTACTTGAGGAAAAATGTGTTCAAGCGCTCGAATTTATACTCGAGTTTTAATTAACACTGGAGTTCAAAATGCGAGTTTTAGTTCTTGAATTTAGGTGTACACTAAAATAATCATAACCTTAAAAAGCGATGAATATCACTTTGGTTTTGTTTAAAAAGTGCCCCTGATCATTGTACATGTTCACCGACGATATTTCAAACCACAAATATTCATCATTGATTTTATGGCAATAATTAGTAATAAAAGCTTTAAGGATGAATGGCTTGGAGATAGTCTCTGTATTCAATTACAACAAATTGTAAACACGATTTCTATTCCATTCGCGTCACATTTAAAAGTATGAGAGCATTGTCATGTACTATAAATAATAAAGTAAATCGGTCTTGGAAGAATCTCACAGCTGCAATCAAACAACACACCGCAAGAATAAGTAACAATTAACAGTTTCCAAAACAGATGTATTTTATATCTTTGGAAAATAATACCAACGTAATTGTATTTTTTAGTGACAATTTGTAATACTGCTTGAAGCCCTCGTCAGCTACAGAAGACATTTGTCATAACACAAAGTATTCCAAATCTCACAACTTCCAGGGGCAAAATATTGGTCTTTTTACCCCTTAAATTTCAAATATCCATAAAAAATCTAACAAGATTTCAAAGTAAGCTTCACTCAAATTTCTATGCGTAGAAAAGTATTTTCAGATGTGAATTAATTATAAACAGTGTTGTTTTCAGAATGTGGTCTGTTTCCTTGGCAATAATTTGTATACTGACCGCATCCATTGACTTATCCTTGCAGCAGGTATTTCGAGTTTATTTCAAGCTACATTTGTTTACGGAAATTAAAAATTGTTTTACTAAAATCTACTTAAATCAATTTATACTCCAAATACGAACTCAAGAATTTTTGTTTTTATTCCAAATTTTGGTCCTTGATAAAGCCCTTGACTAATTGTAAGCTGGCCATAGTAGATCAATATCAATGTATGTTAGGTTGTGCAATTTTAAATTTCGCGCTCTCGGTTTTTGTTACTCCGACTGGACACCCCTTATAATCCCGAAAGCGTTCCCGAGCACCTTGAGTTTATTGTTGATGTTGATTTATTCGTTGTTTTATCAGGAATGTGAACCAAATGGAAAACTGTGTCTTTGGAGTGAGGACTGCTGCTCCAAACTTTGCATTGGAGCAGTTTGCGTGAGTACAATTATCTTTTTTATAAAAATTATCTTACAAAATTCTAACATTCCCGCTCCACTTTGAACTTATTCAGATGGACTGCAAAGAACTTGGACAACCGTGTACTTACAATTGGCACTGCTGCACCGGGCTTTGTGTATTTCTACATTGCGTAAGTGTAATCATCTTAATGCATTACAAATATTGCCTATTGAAGGGATAAAACTAATTTATACTTTGAACTTTAGCAAGAATGCGGGCAAGTCGGGGCTTATTGTTTTTACAATGAAGATTGTTGCAGTAATTGGTGTTCTTGGTTTACTTGTACTGAAAATCGTCTTAAATAATGACAAACTCGGGTTGTAAAACTTCCAATACGCAGAAATACTTTACAGTGAATTTCCCATATAGTGGTTTCCTCTTAGATGGCATTCCCTCTTTAGTGGCATCAAAAAACCCTCCCTAGAGGTTTGCAATGTTAAAGGTATACAGTATAGTGGCACCCCCTATAATGGTATTCCCTCTATAATGGCACTATTAGGTGTTACGGTGGCTCAGACAATGCAAAATTATAATGGCAGTTGGCATAAAATTAGCTAGATAATGGCTACAAAAGTATAACATGATGTTATAAAACGTGCGGGCGGTTAATAATGCTTATGTCGGTTGGTTCAATTTTAATTTCAAACGTTAATACAGTTTGATTATTATTGTGGTTTACTGACGCCCTGGTATGATTAGCTGGATTTACGGCATATGATCCGTGACTTAAGTTAAAACGAACAGTTATAACACAAATCATTACCATTTTTGCCTTGGCTCACTTCTAATATGTTTCAATTCGTGCTGGTTTTCTAAATAAATTGAATTATTATATTGAAGATTTAAAATGACATTAAACAGACAGTCAAGAAAACCCTCATTGTGAAAAAGAGTACTCAGTGGAAGTAATTCCCATTGCCATAATTCCAGGATTTTGATTTCTGGAATGGTGACTTTGCAGTCGAAAAGTTTGTTACGACTAATATTATTAATAGTATGAGGAAACCTAAAGTTCTTCTAAGAGTATTCTGTAAAAATAAATGAATTTATAAATACATTTAGTTACAGTTATTGTCTAAAAACATTAATAGTATATAGTTAACCATTAGTAACGTATAGTGGCATCCCTATATAGAGGCAGGAATTTGTCACTCCCTTGGAAACCACTATATAGGAAATTCACTGTAATAACTATATTTGATTTTTAGGTTAATGTTTCAAGGTTTTTTAAATAATTTTACAAACAAATCACAAAAACAATTTAAATTAGTCACGTCAATGAGACTCAAACATAAAGCTCATAAATAATAAGCCAATTGGCGTTACGGAATAAAGACATTGGCATCGGATTTTGTACCTTAAGAAGAAGAGAAACCCCAATTCTTATCCATCATGGTACGAAACAAATTATCTACACTGCTTTGACTAATTGCGCCATATTTATGAAGTTGTTTTGACGTACACAATCGGCATACGCTGATAGCACTAGTTGTATTGTTTTGTAATGATTTTGTTTGATTTCGATTTCGATTAATTTTTTAACCTCTCATGTCCCAGAAATTTCACTTGAACCGTACTTTCAGAGTATTATTCCCTGATCATAAATTTTGTAGTATGTATATTTCATTAAGCATGGTTATACATGTAATATATATTGTACATATATAGGTGGGGTAACATATGTGAATTTACTATTTCTCATTCAAAGTTATTTTAAAATTATTGATATTTAAATTGAGAATCAAACAATGTCTTCGTATTAGTTAACGGAGAAATTGATGAAAAACCCAGTACATTGAGAGATGTAAGATCTAACTCAAACTCAAGTAAGCAGAAAAAATGATTGAGACCTGATTTTCAAAACAACGTTCTTGAGTCTTGTTGGTAAAGGAAATCGTCGCTTGTCCAATTTAGCCATTAATTATAGCAATCACGCTGTTGTGCAAGAGATCTATGAGGGCACTCGAGCTTTGAGTATGGGTGCAATAATTTTGGGAGTGTACTTTGAGGCAGGAGATTGTGTTCAAAGATCTAACGTTGTAATTGCGTCCGAGGTGAGTGCCACTGTGCATTAGAGCATCACCCCGTGGGATATTTTAGGCCCGTGCCCGCCTGTGGCTCGTAACGTTTTACCCGTACCCACCCGGCCCGAAATTAATGTTTATCGAAAAAGCCCGGCCCGGCCCGCAAAATTAAAAAAAGCCCGCAGCCCGCCCGCAAATACCATATATCTTACAGACTGAAAAACTGTATTTTAAAATATTGGTGTTTTTGACTGTTACATACAGTCGTTAAACTACCTTGTTTATTAAGAAGGCAATACAAAAGCTTATGCTGCTATTTCGGCTTTGGTAAGCACTTCTGGTGGCGTTCTTGAATTTACTACAATGTTAACTTCTGGATTCTTATTACAAATACTTGAACTACTAGCAGGACTTATCTTCTAGAATAAATGGAATTTTCCACAGTAATGAAAAGCGAAATGAAACTATTACTAATACCAACGGCAGGTATGCAAGAAAACAATAATGGCTAGAAGTATCGTACACCAAGCCTTAGTTTGTTTGGAAGCTAAAATTGAAAACGTCTGAAATTCGTTCAAGTCATTCAAGTCTATGTACATTCACAACCGCTTCTCCTGCATTCACAACTCATGGAATTTCTGACGGGCTTTCACGGTCTTTTTGAACCGCGATGAAAAAACCGTACCCGCCCGTAACCCGTCAAGCGTAATAATATTTACCCGTACCCGCCCGAAGCCCGTGCGGGCCGGGCTTTTTGCGGGCTTACCCGCAAATTTTAACCGCCCGAGATGCTCTACTGTGCATGAAATGCCCAAGTATACATGGGATGTACATATGTGCTGACTGCCCAGCTTCTGCATCGGATTGCATGTGCTTGTCCTGCTGCCATCTATTCTGCGTCATATGAGGCCAGTGAAAAGGGTTTGGTGCAGTTTTAAATTGACACGAGGTTTTTTGTGCATTAATATAGAGACAAGTAGAAAGCCCTGCTTTGCAGGATTATTTGGTGGTTGGACACGTAATTGTGATATCACTTGAGAGCTGCCCACGAACACCCTGCCCATGCCTAAAGTTTGATCAGTATATTGCGGCTAGGAGTTTGCCCCGCGTTTTGTTAGATAAATGTGAAATTAAATAGAAAAGGCTGAATAAATTAAGATGAGAACCGTCGAATCGCCAAGTCCCAAGGAAAAACTGCAAATTATTTCAGGTTATGTGTAATAATATTGTATACACGTCTTATATAAGGTCTTAGTGCCATAAAACGCTCCGCCCATCAGCCTATAAGTAGTAAAGGGGGACCAAATATGTGACTTCCGTACTTTTTATCAGTTTCTTCCATATTTCTAAAAATTAGTTGCATGCTCGGAGCTCGTAGCCATACAGCGGTCAAGATAGTAAAGCAAAGACTTAACATTACCATTTTGCTACCAGATATTGCAATACCAGCACTTCGGGTACAGATACGGGTACGCGTACCGATTTTACGTACCCGTGCTGAGCACTGAACACAAACCGAATTATCGGAAACAATCCTGAAAATACAACACTTCAGGAATGAAGTTGTTACGGAAACAGTTCTGAAATCAAACAAATAAACCTGCTACCAGAACGAAATCCATGGAAACAGAGAAGAACTGCATCGGACGATGCAACTTTCCATATAGTTATACAACCTTCAGCTATCCTCTTCCCCAGGTAAATCAATCTTGATTTCCGTTCAACTCGCAGAATTAAAATTTGTTTTAATTTTCCTTGAGTAATAAACTATAGAAATTTTTCAGTGTATAGATTCCTTGTACTTTGCTCTTCTCTCCGTGGAAAAATTGAGCAGATTTATTCAAAACTATAACCATTATTACAAATCATCGACTTCACCCTAAGGAAGGGACCAAGATTGGATTTCCACAAACAAATCGGAAAGGGAGCAGTCGATCCGAACCTGCCGCATCGATGCAGATACTCACTACTAAAAGTCAAGGTTCAGCAGCCTATTTTGATATGAACAGGGATGGGAAATTTACACATACGACCTGCTGGATTGGATTAAGGGATTGAGAGAAAACATTCCGATTACTTGGATTGGATTAACGGATTAAATGACAAAATTCAGATCACCTGGATTGGATTAACGGATTAAAGTAAGAAACTCCGATCACTTGGATTGGATTAACGGATTAAATGACAAAATTCAGATCACCTGGATTGGATTAACGGATTAAAGTAAGAAACTCCGATCACTTGGATTGGATTAACGGATTAAATGACAAAATTCAGATCACCTGGATTGGATTAACGGATTAAAGTAAGACACTCCGATCACTTGGATTGGATTAAGGGATTGTCGGGAAAAAATCCGATAACTTGAATTGGATTAATGGATTGACGGGGAAATGGTTGATGAATGAAAATTCGCAGGTTTACATTGGATTTCCAATAAAGATGTAGATATTAAGGAATGATGAAGAAAATCAAAAATTAAATGGAAGCACATCGACCAATTTAATTCTTATATAAGTCCGATTAACGGGTCAACATTTGTTAATACATACTTAGATGGTTTGTGCTATTGGCCACCATAAATTCAGCAATTCAGATTGGGATAATGCGATGACGTGAATATCCTAATAGTTGGTTAAAATTACAAAGGTCGGTAATATTTATTCAAACATATTAGTATGCAGTAATTTATTGTGGATGGAGTGAAACTAGAAATAGTCTGCTTAAAGTAGAGACATAGTTCAAATCACAATTCCAGCCTACGTATTTATGATACACAAGTACTGTTTTAAACTCCCGCATGAAAACGCTTCACATTTTTTGCTCGGGATTTGTTTGAGCCCAACTGTGCTGCTAATTTCCATGCGGGCTAAAATACTAGTAATCAAAATATGCACATATTTGAGGCAAGCGTAAAGAGAATTTGTTACTCCCTAACAAGTAAAAAAGCTTCAGGCTTCTACTGCGTTCCAACGTTGTTTGCTAAGATTTATATTTCTACAAACCATAACGACATGATTCCTGTTTGAAAACTAGAGCTTCCAACGTGTTCAACATTTTTGTTCCGTACGAAATTCCGTTCCGTTCCGAAACCTACAAATAATATTGTTCCCGGTTCCGTTCCGGCTGTCGGGACATCGGAACATTTGTACTGACACCGTTCGGAACAAAGGAATAAAGTATTTTTTCCGTTACAGGTTGTGTTCCGTTCCGTATTATGCTAGTTTTTCCGTTCCGAACCCGTTCCGTTCCGAAATATCCCGGAATTTTTCACAACATATACATGAAACGCGTGTACAAATTACTGAAAACTTAATATGCATGATATACTTTTAATAGATTGGATGCTAGGGAATGCTATTATTTAATTATATAAAATAATATTTAATAATAATTAGGCCACATAAAAAGAACTACTGTGCAGTACTATAAAATTATTATTAATTATTTTTTAGTAATAAATATTTGTAGCGTGTGGACTTCAATGGCCTAACAGTGTTAATTTCCTGCAAGCTTGCTTCATTGCTGCTAATAATTTCGATTTCAGAATTTTCATTTCAAGAAAAATCGCCCATGCCCATGTTTATTAAACAAAATTAGTTATTCTGTTGATTTTCATGGAAAACGATACTCGCATTACATATAAGCATTTGCGTAAATTAAATCTAACTGTGTTCATCCAATTTCGTTATTTTGGCAAAAAACTGCTTACAAGCCAGAGCGATAAGAAATGTGTTTCCATTCTAGTTGAACGATGGCGCGACACTTCAGAAATTGTACCGGGATCGGTTCGGAACGGAACAGAACAATTCCGCTTTCCGGTGAAATAAATTATATGGGACATTTTTCGTACCGATGCTCTGAACCGTCCCGGTCCCGATATTATCGGTACAAGTGCTCATGTTCCGGTTTTGTCCCGATTCAATGACGGAATCAAAAAGAATGTTCCGAAATTGTTCCGTTCCGTTTCCGAACACGGAACTTCGGGATTTCGGAAACCCGAAGGAAGCTCTATTGAAAACACTAGCGTAAACAGCCATCGGCTTCGCCAATGGAAACTACATATATATTTCATATGCATAAGCCGTTTAGCAATTTTGTAGTGTGTACTTGCGAATCTATAAAGCGCGCTTAGAAGAGAGAGCGAAGATTTAAAAAACTCTCTTATGGCACGGCCAAATTATAGTATTTAGTGATAGTGATCCTTGGAATTGTGACATGTGAACACAGGCTACAAGTTCATTACAAAGCCGCTAGATGTTGAAAAATGTAGCAATGACATAGCAGTAGTGCTGTGTGGTTGTTGATAAATGTGTAGGTTGTACTTTTCTGCTAGTCTTTAAGTACTTTTGGGAACAGGAACAGGAACATTCCTGTTCCTGCAGGAACAGGTCCAGGAACTTTGAATTGGTACCCATTTTTATGGGAACAGGAACAGGACCATTGCTTTAGTTCCTGAAAAAATGGGTACAGGTACAGGAACAGGTATGGGTACCAAATTTCCGTTCCCATGGACAGCACTATATAGCAGTAGATATAATCCAATCCTCACTACTGACAACAGTGGATTTTGGGATTAGGATTGACCAAATAATTCATTAAGTATTGGATTTGGATTGGGGATTAAATCGTTGCCATACAAATAATTGGATTTAACTAGTGGATTAAAATGAAAGCATTGAGCCGGGATTGAGGATTGAGGATTAGATCATAGTTTCCGGAACACTTGGATTGGGATTGGGATTAATTATTTCTTATAAATTTTGTAATCCGGGATTAATTTAATCCCGGATTAATAATCCATTCCCATCCCTGGATATGAATTCAAGCCTTTCAAAGGTAAATAACAAATAATTCAGAACAGCAAAAGTAAAATTGTTATTTTCTTTAATATCATTTAAAACATTATTATTAGCTATCTCATCCTTTCAGTATAAAAATCCTTAAGAATTATTTCACTAATGATTTAATATTCTACTGTATTTTTTCAATTTGCTCTTTTTTATGTAGAAATTGTCAAATTTCTGAAGACACAATTGTGGCATCGGGAATTATTACTGCCGACAGCGTTTTATCATTAACTTAATTAGACGTTTTCCCCCAATCATTACGCCGAAGCTTTTGAACGTTCCCGCGAATGGCTCTGCGAATTCCTTTGTAGATTTCGTCATCAATAATAATTTTATTCAAACTCCGTGAACTTCTGCGAGGTCCCTTGACTACTATGGAATCGATCCAGGAGAATGCTATGCTCACCCCGTTTGTACGTGGCCACCCAAAGAACATCCGCACACTTCACCCTCCGATGACCACACATGCAGTCCAGGATCTTCAGCTCCCCGCAAGACCCCAACTGGATAAAATCTTGGACCATGTCCTGCTGGAAGTGACCGAACTGTAAGACCTCCCCTGGGAAAACTCTCTTCAATACTGCCTCATCCCCACTGAGGGACCCACAAGGGGTGCTCCACTCCTGCTTCATATACCGGACCGTGGGGCATTTGCTCTTATTGATGATCCCCACACGACCGAAGTTGTCCCCGTTCATCCCCGTCAGCTCCTTCACACATCGGAGCTTACTCCCGTCATCGTACTTGAAACACGTCCGGACGAGGCTGAAGCCAGAGGGCAAAATTATTAAAAATAAAAAATACACCTGAACTCCCCCCATGATCTCACTCTGTCAGCTTTGTTGCTCAACGTAAGAAGGTAATAAAACTCTCGAGTTGAAGTTTACGGGACTTTGTATTAGTTTACCGAGGACTACAATAATTTTATGATTACAGTAAATTCACTTTTATTTTTCCACCTGCGGAGCTTGATCAGATCCTGAGAGTAATGTTAAAGGCGTAAGTCGTAACTTGAAACTAAGCCGAGTCAACGGTCAGGCTTCCTATTTGTATTCCCCAAAATCTCATAAATTTTTTTCGAAGTTCCCAATCGTCCGGAAGTCAATGTCAAAACACTGGCCTTATTTCCTTTAAATTCCGTATTTCAGTATGCATCCCTGCTGTATGCTGAAACATCATGGGAAGAATTAATGGACATGATCATCATTCGCAGTGATTTTAGATTTTTTTCGTATACTTGTAAACAGTAAAAGTTGATAACATGCAAAAAGTAAAAGTATAAATAATATTTTCTTGCTATCCTTCACAGACTGGATTGAAACATTTCAGAAGCTATTTCCTCGACGTGTGTCATATATACGCTTCCATCTCTAACAATGAGAAGCTATAAATTTTAACATCTCTATTCATCTCCTCAACCATAGATGTAAGCTTTGATATTTCCAACGTTGGAATAATTACTCAAGAGAGGCGGCTCTCACTATGTCCATTTTGAAAAACCTCCATACTATAACAAAGTACTTTTAAAATAAAAATTATTTGAATTTATTATATTTTTACAGAGTGCAGATTTGTTTTATAAAAAACCTATCCTGGACCCTAAGTTCTTGGAGAGACTCCTGAAGATTTGTTAAGGCTCTCAGGAAAATAAGTCGTTCCCAGGGAATATTTAAAAAGGACCTGTAAATACTCATCCCTTCACAATGCTCCTTCATCACGAGTGCCAATAATAGTTGCGAATTTTAATTGAGTCATCACATACTGAGTGCTTCCCATAAAATTCCCCCTGTCAGCGTACACAGTAGTAGCAACAAGGAAAATACATTTAGTCATTTGTATGGATGTACAAGCAATGTGTACACATTTACATAACGTTCCATCAGATTTTTAACTCCTTCCCCCACGTCAGCATTTGCATTCCCATAGTGTTGCATTACAGCTCCTGAGGCTTATTTAGATATTGCAAGGGGTGGGAGGGGAATGTGAAACTTGTTAAAATCTCTGCGACGTCCTGGTGCCAATTGTGACAAGTAATTGACAAAGTTGGCGTTCACAATCTCCCGACAATATTTTCATGGGGGTGGTCAGCGACTGTAGCTTCAAAATGTCAATCAACTTCTGAGCTTCCTCTTCAACGTCTGACAAAATCCAGGAGGATTTGAAATAAACCAAACCAAGTTATAAATATGAGAGCTGATGACATTATTATTTTCCATTCCCAATTTTTCCCAAAATGAATGAGGGAAACCTGACATGGTTAGAATCCTAAATTACTTGACAAATATGCCGTTGACACATGATTGGGCGATAAAAATGAGCATGCTAAATTTGTCCATAGCAGCAGGTCACTTCTACTTTGGAGGAATAAAGGACGAAACTGTATAGACCCAGTAATGTACGTATACCGTTGATTTAATAGTGGCGATAAAGTTTCATAGGATTTCTCAATTGTTATTGTGCATATAAGTAATTACACTATGTATATAATGAAGTTGTACCATAATTAGCCAGAAGTACTTTAACAACGTTCGTAACTGCGTATAATGGAATGAGGTAGGGATTCTTATTGGGTGTTGTTATCCCCTATGACTCTTCTATGACATTGCATAATAATCCTGAATAAAATTGTTATTATTATTGTCTTTGCCTTTTAAAGAGCCCCGCACACCAACTTAGCATAGCCCCTCTCACTTTTGTACTCACTTGTGAATTGGGCTGCAAATAATGACAATCAGAGCTTGTATTCTCAATAGCAAGTCATAAAAGCTAACTGTACTTCAATATTTACATGTGTACTCATCATCCATAAAAATTCTTGAGCCTGTTTAAAGAAGCTTGCTCTGGTTTTCCGTCATAAAATAATCCCAGTATTTTTTCTTTTATAAATACAACTTCCCGCTCCAATCAATCTCTGGTAAGGATTTTTCCAAATCCTTTAAAAATCCAAGATTTAATCTCAAATTCACTCCTTCTCGTCGGACCTTTTTAAGGTTCAACAACAATAATTATTACAATTTTCAAATTTGGCGCTGAAAATTAAATTAAATTAAAAATCAATTAATAAAATTACAAATTTATCTACCTTAAAATTTCTTCAGGGCAATTTCTTAAGAGTAAAATATTTTGTGCTGCAGGGATTATTGGCTCAATTTTCAAACGTTCATTTCAAGGAACAGATATTTGAGATAAAAGGAATTTTTTCTTCAAAAGGTTGAACTTTGAGGGCAAAATTTTATCGGGTGTAAATTACAGGAAAAATCTCAGATTTGTTTAATTTATTGGACTGGAAAATCTTCGAGGCTCAAGAGATGTCAATGCCATAACAAGTTTTCAATTCGGTTCCCTCTCAAATCCCCATAAATTATTCCAAGTGGAAACATAACGGGGTTTTCTGGTTTCCTTCAGTTCAAATTGGATCTGAGAAATAATGGGACATATTTCCACTCTCTAAGAGAGGTCCAATGAGAAGGAGAGAGAGAGAAAAAAAAATCCTTCGAATCCCATTCCTTTTAAATGACATATGTTATTATCTCTCCACCCCAACAAAAGCCAGTCTCAATGAAGTATAAATTGTGAGAACTCACATCTTATGTCACCACACTCTGAATTTCCATAAGACTTGTAAACTAATGAGAGGAGAGGATAAAAGATATCCGTGTGTAGAGAGAGACCCGTCCATGTAGTAGGTCAGGGAAGGGTTGGCCATGACAAAAAAAATATCCTCTGCGTATATGTCATGTGGATAGATAAATGAAAT
Organism: Allacma fusca; assembly: GCA_947179485.1. NCBI lineage: Eukaryota > Metazoa > Arthropoda > Collembola > Symphypleona > Sminthuridae > Allacma > Allacma fusca. Next base: position 14,207,340 of record OX359246.1, on the reverse strand, counting down.
GCAAGAAATAAAAAAAATCAATATTTGACAGTAAATTCATAAAAACAAACGGGGAAAAAACTTGAAGCACAAAAGGGAAGAATATACGAGCATTATTTGCATTCATGAATGAATTTCTGTAGTACTTACAATTAAATATTTACGTACTTACACTATCGAGTAGTTATACAGTACAGATGAAGAAGACGCACATTTCTGAGCTTGTCCAGTCCAATGCATACTAATGTACAGTATATATGTATGTATATATATGGGAGATGGGTCACTCCTCATCCCGTGGCTGATGAAGCCGACACCAGAAAATCAACTGTGAAAAACTCGAGCTCTATCCACAAGAGCCCTCATTCCAACCCACGGTCATGTACATATATACATAGAATACGTACAATCCCCATAGGATAAACATGTTGTCATTAGGGACTCCATTCGATTGTATATATGTATACACAGGGACTATTGGAGCTCTACAGGAGCTGTCTTGTCCACCTTGACCTTTAGCGTATAAATACTAAGTGAGTAATTACATTGCGGACTCTCTGGCATATATAGCATGGGATTAACATATCCTTTTACACCAGGACAGAAAATGGTACGCAAATAGAAGTTGTCGATTGGAATGCAAAGCCTCTCTCTCTCTCTCTCTCTCCTTCATTCGTTCCTGGTACAGGTCCGTTATAGGTAAATTTTATCTTCATTTAGCTCTCGCATGCCAATAGCGGCGAAGAGTGAGGAATGCAAACCCTTCCTATAAATTATTACTGATCAAATACACCCTCACGCCAAAATTTTTCTTGCTCTCATAAAATCCCACGGACAAAATCCCTCGAACAAAATCTCGGAAATTAAGGAATTTTAAATTTATATACTTCAATTTATACAGATTTGACAGAAAATTCAGACTTACAAAATCCATAGAAAAATACTAGAAAAATACTAGAAAAATACTAGAAAAATACTAGAAAAATACTAGAAAAATACTAGAAAAATACTAGAAAAATACTAGAAAAATACTAGAAAAATACTAGAAAAATACTAGAAAAATACTAGAAAAATACTAGAAAAATACTAGAAAAATACTAGAAAAATACTAGAAAAATACTAGAAAAATACTAGAAAAATACCATAAAAATCCATTAACAATCCTAGAAAAATCCTAGAAAAGTTCTAGAAAAATCCATTAACAATCCTAGAAAAATCCTAGAAAAGTTCTAGAAAAATCCATTAACAATCCTAGAAAAATCCTAGAAAAGTCCTAGAAAAATCCATTAACATACCTAGAAAAATCCTACAAAAGTCCTAGAAAAATCCTAGAAAAATCCTAGAAAAATCCTAGAAAAATCCTAGAAAAATCCTAGAAAAATCCTAGAAAAATCCTAGAAAAATCCTAGAAAAATCCTAGAAAAATCCTAGAAAAATCCTAGAAAAATCCTAAACAAATCCTAAACAAATTCTAGACAAATCCTTGAAAAATCCATTAACAATCCATAGAAAAATCCATAGGAAAATTCATACAAAATTCATAGGAAAATTCATGGAAAAATCTGTAGAAAAATTCAAAGTAAAATTCATACAAAATCCATAGAAAAATCCATAAAAAATTCATAGAAAAATCCTTCTAATTTCGGCTGAATTAATAAAATTACTCACACAATTTTATGGCACAATTGTTGCAAAGGAATCTTTAGAAATAAAAAGATTTGAAGGAGATGTTAAAAATTCAACTTCTGCGTTTTGAAAGTTTTGCTGTTTTTTTTTTTTTTTTGCTTTTGACAAGAATCATTTCCTCCTTAATGGAAGTTAATTGCATGGGAAAGTTACGGGGCCTGGATCCCCTCGCGTGGGCTTCCATATGAGTTGTTTATGTCTCTTTAAATACATACAAGCAAGCAGAGAGAATAGAGTTAATTAAGTGTCTACGAACCTCTTAACAGGACTCTTGAGATTTGAGCGGAGCAATTACCACCGGATATTTTTATTGTTATCATCTCCCGTCTCCACTCGTCATATGGACTTGTAGTCTTTGTTTTGTATGGCCGCTATACACAGTCTACTTATATACATACATTCTATGTATTAGCCCTCAAAGAGTCCAGTTCGTTCGAGTGTCCATGTATATTGTATATAGCCTGTAGGAATTTAAGAGTCGGACAAGTGGAAATAACATGTTTGAAAGCCTCTCCACAAATCATTTCCTTGGCGAAAGGCCTATTCTGTGTATATGTAAACTATGTATGTATGAGTGTGAGTATATGTCTTGCAAGTGCGCAAATACAATTTCCCATCTCAAATGGTTTTCTTACCCTCTCAATCATAATTGATAAGTAAATATATCTGTGCTTATACTTACTCCTTCAGAGAGAGAAAAAAAATAATGTGAGGGGAAATAATCTAGAAAAGCCACTCATATCGTCCCACATTTTAATTTCTCCATTGCAGTCAAATATTACATTGAGTCAACATGCTAACAAGTCATTAAGAAAAAGGGTTTCCGTCTGGCCCACACTAATATATATGTATACGTACATTGATTGTATTATATGAGCTATGCTCTCCTGCCTCCGTCAAAATTATTGAGTACAAATCGTCTCGCCAAATCTCAATCCTCCCGTCACGTGCTCCTCTCCTGCTAAGATACAAAATCATGCCTTCCCCTCAAATCCAACGTAAAAATTCCCAACCTACCGGTTTTATCTCAAGACAAGAAAGAGAACCTTAAATTTTTTTATTTTATTTTTTTTTCTCCAAGGAGATTTTACCTTCCTAAAAGTTTTTAGCACATAACCACTTTTACATAACCACAAGCGTCAACCAGTGCTAAAATTACTGATGCAATGCGACAAAATCTCCCTCACAGTCGAAAGGAACAAATCTCTATTGAAAGGTCACTGCACTATAGTCAAATGACATGTACTATGCATACGGGACGTAGAAACATATGTATGTAATATATGTACTAAATTTTGTGCCTTATGACTCAAGCGCTCCTGAATATTTCTCAAAAAAAATCCCTCCTACAAAAAATACAATACACACCGTAGACATGCTCCAAATGCCAAAATGACAAATTGTGGTATAAATGTGAGAATATACGTTTGAGCTCTGAGGAAGAAGATCCACATTGAAGATGAGGCAGGGATCATTTACAGGGAGAGCTCCCTCTATGCAGATGTGTGCATTATTTTCCCTGGAATTAATTCTCCTCACATGCCCATTGTCCCAGAATTTTTCCCACTCCTCCAGTGAATCCACATTTGCAATGTGATAAAAATTCCTGGGCTTTTAGGGTCTTTGTCTCTCATCTTTTCGGCAAGGTGCTAATAAATGTGAGGATGAGGAGGGCATATGAATCGCCTATATACATAGATTTACAAGAGGGAAATTCTCTGTAGGAAAAATTCTTTCAGATTTGAATGGGCTGAAGCAGGAGAGTCTTGAGGATTTTTGACTTCTTAACTTTTATACTCTGACAATACATTCAACTCTGATGGGATGAGATGTGCAGTGCTAACTATCCCACATCATACATTCTCTCACATCGGCCTACTCATGCACCAGATTCCAATGATGACACTTTGCATACACATACAGAATTTACACTTGCATAGCCCTACATTCAAAAATTTCATTCAAATATCTGATCTCATGAAATTTAAAAAAAATCTTCTTTAAATTTAAAAAAAGTATCTAAAATTTTTGTCAAAAATAATTTTCGTACATGAAAATCTAACTTTTTTAAGGGAATTTGCATAATTACATTAAAGTGCGAGTATACACTTCTGGAACTACATAACATAATGCAAAATGAGTCCTGTGAAATCCCTTGTGAACCTATCTCTTTCATCGGGTCAAACGTTCACGTATAATTTTGAACGTGGGCGTCCCTTGATTAATCACCCCACGTCAGTCACAATAAATGTAGAGGATTGACTCAATGTAATTTTTTTTATATTGGAAGCATCCATCCCATCATCTCTCTCTCTCTCTCTCTCTTTCTCTGCCCAATGTGGTTTTGTACACATTTTAAATCTATACTGACGCCATCCTTAATACATTGTTAGTCCTAAGATTCTTTACCCATCTTTCCTTCATGTACAGTGTTTAAAAGATGTTTTCACTACGAGCATATATTTCCTTCAAATTTGGATACATCTAATTATTTACATGTGTCACACTATACGTATGTACCTTTATTGAGTTAATATAACCATAGGTGTAGCTCTACAGCTGTAAGGAATTCATGTATGAATTATAAGCATACACAGTATAAGAAGAAAATACATACTAATAATAATGAACATTTGAATATGAATTACAAGCACGTTGTAGTATTTTTTTTTGTTTTAGCATTGCTAAAGCCCATGACTCTGCCCTACACACGCATATGACTCAAGCATTGTTTTGAATTTCACAATAGTAAATAATTATACATGGGGATATAAAGTCCTATGAAATTCTCTGGAGGTGATCAATTTTTCCTAACTGCGTCTCTCTCTCTCTCTCTCTCTCTCTCTCTCTCTCTCTCTCTCTCTCTCTCTCTCTCTCTCTCTGCCTCTCTCATTCTCAACTCTTGCTCCTATAACAATTAAAGGCGTGTTTATTAATATTTTATAACTTTGCAAAGCTCACACTCACAATCAGCAAGGTAATTTCTCAAAGGCTACGAATGTGAGTGAGAGAAGTGTCAGGAGAGTCTCTCCTTGTCAAATAATTGAAGTTTCTCTAGTCAAGATGGAGTGCATACGACAATGTTTACAAATCCCAATGCCCAATGTTTTACCTTCCAAAAGACCTTCTTCTTTTACCATCACGTCCAGAGATCCCGAAGATAATATGCAAATAATCCCGAGGTTTTACAAATCTCCCCCAAAAAATCATCTGGAGATTTACCAGTAAACTATTTTTTGTTAAAGGGAATTGCCAATTACTACCCTGAAGACAGGATCCTATGACGTGGATTTATTACTATAATTTCCTAATAGCTCCTAAGTATAGATAGATATACAGACATGGAGAAGGGGGAAGAGTCTTCCTGGAAATTAATATATGTTAGTATGTCAAATAATTATTGTACAATTTTATTATTGGGATTTAAAATGCATCTTGAATGAATTGAGGCTCTCTGAAGGATGTTGGAACGCCAGTTGAATAAATAATTGTGCTTGAATGGTCCGATTCTTCGTATGCAAATTTGACTGGGAATATTCAAGCATTGACAGTATTAATTACTATGTCTAATTTTATGTATGTATGTATGTTCGGGGCATTGGGACAGAGAATAGGAGAGAGGGACGTTTGTGATCAGCCATTCTGTAAAATAGTATGTGGTGGAAAAAGGTCGTAATATAAATTCAAGGTCGGAGGTTGAAGGGAAAAAATCTGCTCACATTGTTATCTCCTATAGTCAAATGTATAATGAGTCTGGTTGGATTATAACGTGTGTGTGAGGAAATCTGTGGGTTTCCGCATTTTATTATTTATAGGTCTTGTTTGGAGCCAGCATATGTGCCTGTCTTGGGGGACACTCTAGAATTTTTAGGAGGATTTTAATCTGACTTGGGTAAGTATGTATGTGATTTACGTGGATGATTATGTGTAGATATTTATATGTACTATGTATGAGGGATACACATTAATATATTTTTTTTATGGGGGGAGTTTATTATGAAGGAAGGGAAATGTCGAGTGTGAAAAAATTACAAGGAATTTACCATAATGATAATTATTATATTAATCAATTATTAAAGATCACGGTAGTCCATCTTGTGCACGGCGAGTTCGCATTAGGCTAATTATTCCCATTTGAATAAATCAATTATCCCTTATTATCACTTCTTGTTTGACTCACTCACTCACACACACACATACACACACACACACATACACACGCTCCCAATTGTCTTAAAGGAGTTAGTAATTACATAATGGGAGTTTTGGGGAAAAGGCCAATGGGGAGATAGCGCCAGAGGCAAAAAAAGCCGCCAATTTTCAAAAAAGCCATCTTTGGGGCAGAAAAGGCCCCGCGGGGTGGTAAAGGCCACTTGGGGGAATAAGGCCACTCGAAAACAGAGTGTAGTTTAATTATAACCAGGGATAGGAAATTTACTCCGTTGACCTTCAGGATTGGATTAACATATTAACGGGGAAAATTCCGATTTTATTGGATTGAGGGATTGACGAGGAAAATTTTGATCACTTGGATTGGATTAAGGGATTGGCTTGAAAAATTTTGATCAATTGGATATGATTAAGGGATTGGCTTGAAAAATTTTGATCACTTTGATTGGATTAAGGGATTGGCTTGAAAAATTCCGATTACTTGGATTGGATTAAGGGATTGCCAAATGGATTGAAAATTTGTTACTTGCCACACAAGAATTTTAATTTTCAGTTCCAGGGTATACACATAACCCATTGTAACACTTTGTAACAGCCCTGCAGAATGACAACTGACCCATGGAGGTGGTACGTATTAAAATGATGACGGCTAAGATGAGTAAAATCATTACATTTTTGCCCTATCGTTTTCCTCCTATTTTAACTTTACTCGCAACACGGACTCACCTCGGTTGTGTCGGGAATTTCTCCTAAAACTGTTATGTTCCCTCGTTCTTCCCTAGGATTATATTTCTTTAAACCATAAAGACAACTTATGCTAGAAAACATCAGCCTTGGTATTGTTACATGTGAACACCAGCCACTAGTTCTGTAAAATACAGCTAGATGTTGAAAGAAGATGCAAGAACAAATATAGCAATAGCACAACAGTAGATACAATGAAATCCACACTACTCACAGCAGGGGATTTTTAGATTAGGATTGATCAAATATTGTATCAAGCATTGGATTAGGATTGTGGATTGATTAGTTGTCGTGCAAACAATTTATATTTTACTAACAGTTTAAAATGAAATAATTGAGCCGGGATTGATGAGTAAAGATTATATTCAAGTTAACTCAACGCTTAGATTATAATTGGGATTAATTATTCATTACAAATTCTTATTAATCCATTCCCATCTCTGATTATAACCATGCCATTAAATGAAGTGCATTAGTAATGCTTATTTGGATTAAAAATTCCATATGCTAATATAAGAAATGAAGCAATCAAACACAGAACACCCTTCTACAAAAAAGCGAAAAAATATAATTATAATTACATACAGTAGTGCTGTGAAACACGAACAGCAAATACAATAAAACATTAAAACGCAAAAATAAATAAATTAAAGTTATCCCTTTCGGGATTCAATCCTGGATACAGATAGAACCCAGTCCGGATTTTCTAGAGCGTCCTGAAAATCCCAATCTTCCAGTTCTTCATTTGCTGGATTTTCGAGAGCGTCCAGAAAAATATCAACTTCAGGATCTTCCTGTCCATTTTGGTTGATGATGATGCCAGGATCCCCCACTCCGTCATCGAATGCTGGTAAATCCAGTAAATTCTTACTAAGCGTAAAAGCAGCAAGCAAGCTTTTCCAAACTCCAAATACCATTTGGGTGGCAATGGAAACTATGTTTCTATAAACATTCATTCTGTTAGTAAAAAAATCAAGTATTAAAAGCACTACCAAAAATACATTGATACGTTAATTAAAACAAACAGAATCACAATCAACAAGGCGCAACCGACATCACATTAAATAATATAGAGGTTTATACAAAGAGGACTTAATTAAATTAACTTACCTTGCCACAAGAAATGAAGCAATGCAACAAAAAATCTGTCCTGTTCTGTCAAGTTCTGAACTAGCAAAAACGAAAGCAGTATCCGTACAAGCAAACACAATGAAGATTTAAAAATTCGGAACAAATAATGCACACCAATACAGCGACTTAATTATTTCCAGCAAAGTAATCACAAGATTACATGTGGCATAAACATCAGAGAGTCATACACGCATAATACTTTATAACTGGTAAAACTTCGTAACTGGAGTAATAATCTAACAACTCAAAAAGTGCGTCATCACTGAAGACGGTATTTTCGTAATAGGCAACTACCGTCTAAGCCTTTTGGAGCATTTAACAACAGTTCACCCTGCAGATTGAGCAACTCAAAATCGGATCGTGTTTTTTTGGGAACCTGTCATTCCAAGCAGGTAAGGAGACTTCACCCTGCAGATTGAGTAACTCAAAATCTGATCGTGTTTTTTGCGAAGCTTTTATTTCGAGCAGGTAAGGAGACTTCGCTCTGCAGATTGAGCAACTCAAAATCGGATTGAATCTGTTTTTGGGAAACTGCCATTTAAAGCAAGAAAGAAGAGTTCACCCTGCAGATTGAGCAACTCAAAATTGGATTTTCGTTTGCTGCCTAACATGGAGAAAGTATAACTTTTACAGATTCAATTTTAGTGGCAATAATAATTAGTTTAATTTACGTTTAAGGTCCACCATAATGGGTAAGTATTTATGTTATTTGAAAATTAATGTAGCTTTTAAACTAATACAATTATCCTCCTTGCATTGTATAATTTGAATTTATTAGGAATCTCATCGGGTAGCACCCATATAGTCCATTGCATTTACAAACGCGTAATTAATTATACTTAATAGTTACAATTGAAATACAAATTAAAGTTGTATTGTATAATGGGTTTTATGTAATTATATGTTTCATGTTTCAGTTCGTCACTATCTACGAAAATCTGAAAAAGTACCTGGCGAAAGGCTCAAAGCGGCAATAAGATATTTTGAGACATGCAGCCACAACCAGCGAGAAACCTGCAGAGTTTTTGGACTTACCCGATCTTTCTTCCAGAAATATTTGAAATTAGATCGCGATGACATTCCTGAAGAATGTACGCAAGGAGGGAAACCTGTGTTCTCAAAGGAAATGGAAGAAGAAATCGTGAGCTATTGTCTGGCTCTTGCGAACAGGTAGAATTTCTTCAGTTTAATTAATCGTTTGTAAGTATGAACTAAAATATTATATATAATTAAATATTTATTGTTGTGATATACAAACTCAGATTTTATGCCATGACGAGGCAAGCAATTGGAGACATTTCCTACCACCTAGCCGTCCGAAACAACATTCCACATCCATTCAAAAACGGTACTGCTGGAAATGGCTGGATTACTGGTTTTCTCCAAAGGCATCGGACACTTTCACTGCGAATTGGTACACCCACAAGTTTGGTAAGGATAACGGAGTTTAAACGTAGTGCGGTGTACCGATTTTTTGATTTATTGGAAGAAATTACTCGTGCCAAAGGATTCACAGCCAACACAATTTTCAATGTTGACGAGACAGGAGTCACAATAGTTCCGGTAAAGAATGTTTTTAATTATTTTCACATGAAACAAAGCTTAAGTGCCCAATTAATTAAAATTCATAGTTGCATATACTACTCGTAGGAAAAATTAATTATTAAGTCCCCTTGTTCCCACAATTTCATCCAACAATTATTTCAATCAATTCAATGCATCTTTGAAAATCCATTTAAAAATTCCTGTTGGTTAGTGTCACTATTCTTAATAAATTGAATTGATCCTGCTTCTTTATATTCAATAAATTATTTTTAATCATTGTAGTCATTCCATTCGACTCAATTTAATATTCAAGTATTTTGGATTAATTGCTGTTCTCATCATTTAAATGCAAATCACTTGTTCGATTAGTAAGAAACTTTCACGATTTCTATATTTAAAAAACTATTTATCCTTCATCAGAGTAATCCACGTAAACGCATCGGTCCAAGAGGTGCTCGTTCCTTACCGGTGATGGTACCAGTAGAGAGAGGGAGGCTATGTACCATCATCTGTGCATGTGGAGCAAATGGCTCATATATTCCGCCAATGTTTGTTATGCCAAAAAGTGTACGAAGTGTAAATATGGACCATGCTCCGACCAATTCAAGGCTAGTGACCAGCGATAGAGGATGGAGCAACTCTGAATGCTTTTTAAAGTGGCTGAAGCTTTTTCGTACATATGCGACAGCAGATCGCAATGAGCTAGTGCTTCTAATATTGGACAACCACGGGTCACATATTTCATATGCAGCCGTAAGGTATTGCCGAAGTCATTCGATTGAACTGTTGACCCTTCCGCCTCACACTACACATAAATTGCAGCCTTTGGATGTGTGTTTCTTTGGGCCTCTAAAATCCAAGTATTCGGATTATTTAGTTAAATGGTTTTCTGAGCATCAACGAACAAACCCAAAGATAGAGGATATACCTGCAATTTTCAAGTTTGCATTCGTTGACGCGGCAAAACCGGAAACTGCTGTAAATGGTTTTAGAAAAACCGGTTTATGGCAGCATAACCTAGAAACAGGTGAATGGGGCCCCAATAAGCATACATTTGACGCAGAATTCATAGACGAAGACTCAGATGCAGAAGATTTGCCACCTGGGTCTCCAGCGGGAGAATCCCCGCCAGATTCCCCACCGGAATCCCCGCCAAGTTCTCCAGCGGAATCCCCGCCAGATTCTCCACCGGAATCCCCACCAGATTCTCCACCGGAATCCCCACCAGATTCTCCACCGGAATCTCCGCCTAATTATTCACCGCAATCCCCGCCTACATCTCCACCGCAATCCCCGCCTACATCTCCACCGCGATCCCCGCCTAATTTTCCCCTGGGATCCCCACCTAATTCACCGCGTAAATTTCTACCCAATTCTACTCGAGATATGCCTACTGAAAATCAAAGAGATACTTCACCTCGGATTTCAGATTCTGATGAGGAATATCCGACAGAGGATATTTCCACAGATTTCCCGTCAAGAACTACACGAAACTACTTTGAATCCTCTGAAGATATTCATTCCCGAGATGCCTCAAGTTGTTACAATTATTTTGGTGTTGACAACTCGAATAATGTTGAAGCTTCAGTTGAAACCGTTGATAATACTTTATCAACTATTAACCGGAAAACTCCGGTACCTTTGTGGCGACCTTGGGATAGTTCGGAAAGAACATTAATCGAAACCTCTGTTATCACGCTTCATCGTCCCTGGGATTCACCATCTACTATAGTTGGCAACAATCAAACATCGCATGTTGAACCCATTGAACCTTGCAGCAGTCCCTCAATTAATATTAGCTCCAACCTACCTTGTAGTTCAAAAATGAACCGAGAAATCGGAACCGCGCCTCAAATTTTGAGTTTCAGCAAGAAACGGCAGATTTCTGAAAGACGTTCCTTAGTTCCGATGTATGATAGTTCGTCTTCTGATTCAGAGGATTTGGATACGGCTGGTGAGATGATAATACTTGAGGAAGAAATTTTACCACGTATACTTACCGGCTCCTCCGAAATAGTGGGAGAAACTGATGTGGTAGAAGCCATTTTACTCCCGCAAGACAAACCTGACAAGATTTCTCAACGTGTAAATCATTTAGAAAAAAATGCATCCTTGCCTTGAATTGAAACTATAATTCCTTTAATCTAAAACCAAATAATGACTTTCATCATAAAATCATGAACTTCAAGTGTTTCAAATATTTTTGCTCTTATTTTTATAGAGATTTACATTTGGTCCTTCTGAAATTGAACGAGAAAGTATATTTCCCTCACTGCCTGCCACTACAAGTTCAAGGAAGGCACGAAAGCGTCAACAGTCCGAACATATGACATCAGATGAAAACCTGGCTAAGCTGTCGTTAAAGGAGGCAGCCAAAAAGAACAAAACTAGCAGCAGTGATTCTGATGATTGGCGCCAAACTAGAAGTGCAACTACTGCAGCTAAGCTGGCCCTTAGGAGTGGCAAATTAATTTAAAAGTGTATGAATAATTATTTTTATTGAATTTTGGTAAGTTTAGTTAAATTTAGGCTGAATGTATTCTCAATCAAAGGTGTATAATTTCCAAAATCAGGTGTAATTTCATAATTGAATTTAATAATAATTTATTGTTTCATTTCAGTTGTCATTTTACTTCGTGGTAAAGTCGTTGATGAAGCAAGCTTGTGCATATTCATGGAGTCATAAAGCTAATACAGTCAGTCCTATTAATTGTTTACTGACTGTTAGCTTGCAATGCTCTTGCTTGTTCCCAATTAGCATTCCCAATAAATAAAAATATGAGTTGTATTGTACTTAATTACTTATTTTGTGAAATCATACTTATGTAGAAATGGATCGCAATCAAATCTATTCAATAGTTTAGTTATCATCTGCAATAAGTACTACGTGCTAAGTCACCTATATATTATACAAATTATAATCTTGGGGTCACATTTATCTTTGTTGGTATTTTCATTGGAATCAGTATTTTTAAAATTTCAAGAAATATTTGTGATGGTAATGTTTTAAGGGGAAAATATTATTGAACAATACTCATTTGTTCCGAACTTGTTTAAAAACATGAGTTTATAGTTTCATCAAACTTTAAGGGCTTTATAGCAATCACTATTTGAGGTCACTGCCGAAATGCATAAATTATAACAAGGACGACAAAGTGTAGCAACGTCTGTAACAATTGTGACTCATCACATTCAATCTGAAAATGACATTTTGATTATATCAACCATGTTGAAATAATTGGAATACTTGGATAATGCTTAGAATCACTTTATTTGCCAAGCTTTCGAACTCAAACAGTGGTCTTCTTCAGGGCTTACAGGGCTTCGGATTACAGAATTGATAAGAAATAATTAATCCCAGTCCTAATTAAAAAGTTGAGTTAACTTGAATATAATCCTTACTCCTCAATCCCGGCTCAATTATTTCATTTTAAACTGTTGGTAAAATCCAATTGTTTGCATGACTACGAATCAATCCCCAATCCTAATCCAATGCTTGATAAAATATTCGAGTGTTAAAGTGTTGCAATGGGTTATGTGTATACCCTGGAACTGAAAATTACAATTTTCGTGTGCCAAGTAACAAATTTTCAATCCATTTGGCAATCCCTTAATCCAATCCAAGCGATCGGAATTTTCCCCGTTAATCCCTTAATCCAATCCAAGTGATCGGAATTTTTCCCGTTAATATGTTATTCCAATCCTGAAGGTCGTCGGAGTAAATTTCCCATCCCTGGTTATAATTAAACTACACTCTGTTTTCGAGTGGCCTTATTCCCCCAAGTGGCCTTTACCACCCCGCGGGGCCTTTTCTGCCCCAAAGATGGCTTTTTTGAAAATTGGCGGCTTTTTTTGCCTCTGGCGCTATCTCCCCATTGGCCTTTTCCCCAAAACTCCCATTATGGTAAATACTATGTAGGTGTTGGAAGGGGCTCTATACTGTACGAGCTCCTATCTTATAAGGCAATCTCTATCCTGAATCCTGAATTTAATTAGCAAGTTCTTTAGCGACAATTCCCACCCATTAATCCCTGCTAACTTGTCAACTCGTCCGGGCTGAGGATGTTTGTCAAAGGAAAATACGCAGAAATTGAATTAAATCCTAATTGTACATTCCTGTACGTGCCTCTGAGCATAGCATCCTAATTTATAAAAATGCTGTCTAGGGAGAAATTCTAACTTCATTGAATCAATTGGGGCACTCTGAGACTTTTATTTGCGCTCAGGCTTTAATAATTCCTTCTAACTCTTAAATCCATACGTGCTTTTAAAATTCTGTGAGGGAATTTTGTTTTAAAAAAATAATAAAGAATCTAAAATGCAGGCTATGCAAATATTCCCCACAGAAATGTCCTTGGGATGAAATGTGAATTTGTTGACATCTTTAGAATATTTATGTGTAAGAACATTTTGAAGAAGAGCAATATAATTCCTGAGATTGCATCATACTATAAAATGACTCCCTGAAAACAGAAGCTCTGATTGATTTGGTGTTACAATTTTTGAGGAGCGTTATGAATGGGATAAGAAACAGATTTTAAAATGTATCTATGCCAAATTAATATTTTATTTTGGGGGGATGAAAAAAAAAATATCTGAACTGTATGTTGAGGTTCAGAACCTTAAAATCCCATTAAAATACGCCTGGGTCTAAAGATCATATTAGACCAAAGAGGGGAAAAAATATACGCTGATAAAAGTTGCAACGAACCAATAAATTTAGTCATCGAGTGTCAGCATGAGAATTTGCGCACTCACAATAATTCCCTGCTCATGCACACATACACACACACACACACATACACAGACTCCACAAAAATAAAAAAAAAGGGGAAACTGCAAGGAAATACATAAAAGGGAGAAAATGCAGTAAAATCCTCCACGACCCAATATACCCATTGAAGATACACAATCCAGATAATAGGAATAAGTCTGGAAAATATAAAAATTGGAATTCAAGTCAAGGTCTTGCACTCCAAAGTACAGTCATAAATGTCACTTGGGAAAATATACAACTCATAAGTTTCCATTAGACAATTTTGACAGATGGGGACCTTTTGAAAATTATAATCCAGTCTTGGATCATTGGATCATCCCCATCCATACACACACACACATCCTCTAAATATGATCCTCGACAAATAAAGCATACACAATGCCTAATACTCTCTCTCTCACATCTCTCTTTTTCACACACATCTCTCTCTCTCTCTCTCTCTCTCTCTCCCTCCATCCAAGTCTTAAAACACAATCCAGCACTCGAACATACACACTCATGTCCCAATCCTCGTCCTTCCCTGTCAACTGTGCCAGGCCAGCAGAAATAACTCCAGTGTAATGCATACCTCAACTCAAAGTCATTTGCAGACCTCGCGGGTTTGTTCGCAATAGGGAATGCCGTCTGTCAATAAATATTTAATCCATTTAATTCCGCAATGTGCTCGAGTGTTCCAGTTTCCCTGTCCACATACTTACATACACGTCCACACCAAATATAATACATAGTTCCACACCTAACATCCCAATCCAATCCCCGTCCTTTTTACACATTGCCCAATATTTTTTATAGCCCTCATATGTGCCAGAGATTATAGGAGAGAAAAATATAACTCCAGAGTCAATTCCCTCTGTATAACATCCCCTCTTAAATATTTTTTTAAAAAACAGTTTACACCCCCACAATCCAAGACTTACATATATATTCCCATACAATATTAAATTCACAATTGTAAGAGGATTAAACTATTACTCATCCTCCCATTGTGCATAGTAAGTGTCACATTTTGCTCTATTTACAGCTCCTGTCTTGTTCAGAGCCACTAAGTGTTAAAACTCCTCTTTTAAAACCCATGTAAAATTCCTGTCTGTAAAATCCTCTCTGTAAAATCCCTCTCTTGAGGGATGCTCTCATAAACAGAATGCACGGGCATTTTACGTACGTACATAATTTTCCTATGCTGCTAGCAAAAATTTAATTCTCCCATGGAAAAAAGTTTGTCCGATTAAAAAAAATCCATAAATGTCATAAAACATTGAAGGCCGATGCAATCCGCTCAATTGAAGGAGAGCATGGAGTTAGAGAGAGAGAGAGAGAGAGAGAAATTGAGAGAGAGAAAAATTGTGAGAAGGAAAAAGAGAGAGAGAGAAAAAAGTATTTGATGATTCACGTCAAGTCAATATTATGTATGTATATGGCTCTGGTTGTAATCTTTTTCCAAGCCCGGAATGAAACGGGGTTATTATCCTCATTAACCCGGTTGAGTTTGACTCATTGAATTCATTGGTGTGAGATGGGGATGATAGGAATTTACTGTAAAAGCTCTTTCTTCCTCTCCTCCTACTACTATACTATAAAGTCTCATCCCTTCGGAAATCTTGGGCTTGTGGGGATGATGAAATAAACCAAGATGATTTCACGAAAAAATTCCAAACAATACCGCTCTTGACTTAGTGACTAATAAACTTGCCGGAGCTCATCCTTGTCCATATGAATTCTTACCCTTTGGACAAAATTCATTAGACTCTGTAATTACATATACTGGAGCACATACATATGTATGAATAGATAAAGGAAAATGCTCCTGTCCATACATTCAGCATTTAGATCTGTACATGTAAGCGTGGAAGTTTTAGTATATGCATTGAGAATAAATTGATCCTCTTGGATTTGCACACGAGCCCTAATTTTTTTCCTGGCTCTCTGTTCCAATAGCCTTTAGTGCTCACGCAGGATATCAATCATAGACTTACATATCTACATATCTAGGTATAGTAAAATCTACCTGTCCGCATTGCAATCCAATTCAGGTAGGAATGAATCCATTTCAATGTGCATCTCTATTCTTTTGCAGGAGTTTCATACTCCAATGGGAATGCCACACTCTGGGTACAGTTGATTCGGGACACCAAAAAAAAATCCAAATGCACAAGTGCATATTGAGAGTAGGGCTTGTAAATGTCTGTGTGTCTGTGTACGTGGCTCATGGATGCAAATTCCTTGCATTTAAGCTCAGATGTATAATTTAGAGATGCAATGAAACTTGGCTATGCCAGGCCTACAGTATATGTGAATAATGTGTATGGAGAGAATTGTATGTCCGTCCTAACCACGCCTGTACTAATTGAGAGTTTTGTTAATCTTTGATAATAATTAGTAGGCTTTCATTGTAATTTTAACCTTTTTAAGGGGTAGCCGTTTTTAAATTAAAAAACCTAAAAAATCGTTAAAAAATATTCCTTGAGAAATTTTATAAGCGTATTTGGATCCTCCCGTATGAATCACACTGGGAGGAAAATTCTTGGAGGTTCAGGAATAAAAATAGAATATTGAATTAAATGTGTGGGGGAGGGGGTTAAAAAATCTTTCCTATAGAAAAAGCTTGGATGTATGAACTGGAGGAATTTACCTGTGCATTTTCAATTCTTGGACGTTTGTGCTAGCTCAATATGTGGAGACTCATCTTTTGTAGGGGAAAAAAGTGACTCCTGCATTTTATGACGGAGCAATGATACATCTGGGAAAGTCTACAGTGGATTCTTTTTCAATGAGTAATCATCCCTCCAAGGAGTCAGAATAAATTGTTTTAATAAATTTGGAGATAATGAGATATAATCTAACGTCGGGGTAAACAACAAGGGGGGTTTATGGAAAATGTTCTTATAAGGGCTCACTCATAGCCAGGACTAACTGCACTCCCCAAGGAATAAGTTTTTCCATTTGACTAAATGTGTAGGTTTCTGAGATTCTTTCCCAAAGCCGTCTCAACTTACATTTACATGAGAAAAATACGTTTTAACTGATTTAAACAAGTACAAAAACGTTCCCATTGAACTTAACAGGGAGTAGGAAAATTTCAGATTCTTTACTAAGTACAAAATAATTTTGTACTCAGACTTTAAAATTCAAAAACATTACGATCTCCGGGAGTGCACAGAGACAAATTTGTATATTATGGGAAGGAAAAAATTCAATTAGCTTTTTGACTTCCTGAGATTCCTCCAGACAGAATATTTTCCAAGGGATCTCTTAATACTAGAACCTCACTGTACACAGACAGCATTTAGCATTTGATACACATGGAAGGGCAGGGAATGCCAGGGCTTGGATCTATAAACTCAGGACTTATTGTGACTAAGCACGAAGGAGATTTAGCTTTCAAGGCACACACACACACACACACTATACCATATCATACCTATCTATAAAGATATACTATAAATTGTAAAAACGTCGAGCTCCTTTCTGCGCTACATGATTTTTATGCATGATTTGCTTTTGGTTTCGGTTGCCACTTGAATTTTTATTTGCCCATTGATTTAGCTACATACATACATATGTATACATAGGGCATTACATTACGTTTTTCTCCTATGGTCACGTACATATTATCTAGCCTGCCCTCCCTAACGTGATCTCACTCCATAAAGGACTGTCTCATAAAATTCTTAAAATCTTCCAGGCAAAAATTCTTACAGAATTTGTATGCATCTCACATTTTACTTTCAGAAGCTTTATGGCCAGGAATTTAAGCCCTACAAGAATGATAGTAACATTTTGACATGAGGAGGATTCTTCTTATACTGAGCGTTGACTGTATTTGGGCCTCTCCGTTCATGGTTGAACGCTAGAGGGAATCGAGAAAGATTTAGGAATGTATTAGATTTCCCTGTAGGAATATGATTCGAGGGATGAATGGATGTATTGCATGTGGGGAGTTCGTAGTAGTAAAAATGTTGTAGTAGTAAATGACTTGTGAGATTCTGCTGGATTTTTCTGTGGACGTAATAACCTTAGCACGCTGATTTTGAGTAGTCTGGGACGGAGATGAAAAGGCTCGTTATATCTATCTACTATATGTGAGGAAGGAATGACTACTGCGTCGTAATGAGTTGACGACTATTCTACGGCAATCTTTCGCGGGCAAATTTTTTTTCTCTCCCCTTTCCTTTCCTCTCTCTCTCTCTCTCTCTCTCTCAGTCTTTGTAATTTTCTGTCCATGGCGACGCCGAGTGACTCCTATGAATTTCCAAGGATGTGCTTATATTTTTGCAAAAGGCTTTTTTCACAACCCCTTTTTCCTGGGGAGTGCTCCTTCATCGCCCTATCGAGTCAACGAAAGAATTCTGCTATGTTTTTAGCACTGGGGTCTGATGTGAGCATGTCGTGACATTGAGTGGATTTTTAATCCCTTGTTGGAGAAGTGTATGTGTGTTTGATGCATGGTTGGGGAAGTGTAAGGTACAGAGGATAGGGAATTGACAAGGGGTACCTTGTCCGGGGACAAATGACTCAGGAGTGAGTCAGTCCGAGGGGATTAGGAAAGGAAGCATGTGAGAGAGGAGATTTTTGCACACAATTGGGAGATGGAATGGTTCAGTATGGTAGATATGTATGGGCATATATGTACATAGGGCTATAGGGCTGAGTGTAATATAGCCCCTTGTGGATATTGGATTGAGAGTCACCACATTCCCACATATATGTATCTATATGTCAGAGTCATTACGGGGCTTGTGTGAGAGGACTCCTGTAGTAGATATATAAATGTGCGGGGAAGGCGGAATTAGCAGGGAATTTGCACACGACCTCCTCCACAAACTACGTTTAAATTCTCCATACGATCCACGTTTACAAACATTGACGTTAATGACCTACCACAGTTTACGAGTCAGGACTTCAGTTCCGAGCTAACTTCCAAGTTGTCAACTTGTGCTACCTCTCGCTCTCTCACTCTCTCTCTTTGAAAACTCTCCGGAGACCCAGTCAATTCTAAGTCGAACTTTTACAGTTCTTTACCAAATCCTTCATCATGTCTGACGTTGGTGAGTGTGCCTTGAGAATTTTTATAACTCTTATTTTACCCTCAATTTTTGGATCCAGCTGGAGTTTAAATTTTCTTAATTTTTGGGTCCAGCTGGAGTTAAAATTTCCCTAGTTATGGGCTCCAGCCTGAGTTAAAATTTTCTTAACTTTGGGTTCCAGTTTGAATCAAAATTTGCCCAATATTAGGACCCAGTTTGCGTAAAATTTGCCCAATATTAGGATCCAGCTTGATTAAAAATTTACCCAATACTAGGTTCCAGCTTGAGTCAAAATTTGCCCAATATTAGGATCCAGCTTGAGTCAAAATTTGTCCAATATTAGGATCCAGCTTGAGTCAAAATTTGTCCAATGTTAGAATCCAGCTTGAGCTAAATTTTTCTTATTTTGTTACCCAGTTTGAAGTTTGAGTCAAAATTTTAATAATTTCCCAGTTTTTTAAAATTTTATGTTCTTTTTACATTACCCAAGTGACCCCTTGCACGGCGTGGAGGAATTTTCATCCACAGCGAAAAATTAATTAAACTCTGAGATTTTGTGGGTAGAGTTTTTATGGTCACGTTTTATTGTGTCTGATTAGCTGGATGGACCGGTTTTAGCTCTGAGATTTGGATTTAGCTTTTAGTGCCTTGTAAATTATTCCTGTCATTCACATTTCTCCGTTTTATGTCTCATTTGCATTTTTCTCATTTCTCATAGCACTGACTGAGTGTGTAAATGTGAGTTTCTGTTCTATAGGCAAGGAAAAAAATGTTGTTGGGTAGTAAACCAGGATTTTTTTTTGGGGTTCAAGTTTAATATATAGGAAAAAAAAAGTTGAATTTATAGCTTCATCAATCCCTCCTGTTTTTCTTGCTCCATGCAAATATTTACCGGGGGAAAATTCTGATTGCTGTTTGTTGCCTCTTTTTTTTAAGGGGAAATATTTTGATTCATTTTCCCCCAATTTTTTTCTAGGGAACGAGTCTTCAATTCTTATTTAACTTTTTGCTAATTGTAATTATTGTTTTATGTTAATAATTTTTTTTAAGTTCCTCTCACAAAGCTGTATTGTTTCCAGATTTTTTTTTTAATTATTTTGTAAAATCAGAGGTTTTGTGAAGTATGTGAGAAATTTTGTAGTTACTTTCAGGGAGGTGGGATTTTTTGGAGGGATTTTATTTTGGTTGAAATTTTTTAAATTTTATGGGAAATCAATTTTTGTTAATGATGTTATATTTATGATTGTTTTTTTTTTTTTTTTTTTTAACAGCTGAAACTGTTGCCCCCGCAACCACTGAGGAGACCGTGACTGAGCCAGCAGCTGATGCTCCCGCACCTGAAGAGGCTGCCGCCTCCAGCGAAAGCACTGAGGCAGAATCCACCGAAGCAGCTCCTGAAGATGCTCCAGCTGCTGAAGAGAGTCCCTCAGAATGAGGACATTTATTAGATCCACATTCCACAGTTCTACTACTCACTCTATCTCTAGAAGATGTGCTACGTCGGAGGAGTTGAAGCAAAAAAAAAAGAATTCATTCAAAATATCGCATTTCATTCCTGATTCATTTTATTTTCTCAAGACAATTCTCCTCACCCAATAGGAGATGTCTCTAAATATATACATCGTAGTGCCTATACTTATATAAAATTACACATATATATGTATGCATATAGATTTCAATGCAATTCCCACGAGACGTCCACCCTTCCATCCAAACTCTCCCTCTCCAACTGTCAGCAAACAGAGGTTTACAACTTTGCTTTGGACGTGGGTGATTGATTTTAACTATGAGGCTCATCCCCACATAGATGAGCGAGTCTCTGTAAAGTATCATTTGTGTCAAATAGCATGTACTGTATATGTCTAGGAAATAAAAAAAAAGCTATGTAAAGTACGCTGCATTTAAAATGCATGCGTACACACAAAATCTGTCCACGCTCATCTAGTCTTACTTACACTTCATCTCACTCATTGCACTCACTACCCAATATCATACAAACATATGCTCTAGATTTTAATACACTCACTTCATTGTCCATATAATGTTCCTCATTGAGTCCACTCAACTCTATTACGAGTTTTCCCTTTTGCACCAAATTATTTTTATGGACTTGGGATCCACACAACTACTACACAGATAGGTGCTAGTACTGTATATACTGTGTGAGAGTGGATTATGGGACAGATTGACGAACATGGGCAAAGCCACAACCACGCCACTGTCTCCAATTACATGTTACTTGATACATTGAGTTAATTGTATTTACATTTTCAGACGAGTCAAGTTACACGATGTTACACATTTTTCGAATGTTTGGAGCGCCCCTTTTCAATATATACATACGAGTTTCCATGAAAGTCTTCAAAAGTTACTCAGAAGGAACCCAAACGGAGTTTGCCAAGTTTACAGTGCACTCTGGATATTAGGGACACAATCTCGGAAGATCGTCTGCATTACACAGAGTTTTATTTGGGATATGCAATTTTTATTAGAGAATGTGAATTTTGGTGGTAGAATTTTTATTGGAGAATTTGAATTTTTGAGGTAGAATTTTTATTGGAGAATTTGAATTTTTGAGGTAGAATTTTTATTGGAGAATTTGAATTTTTGAGGTAGAATTTTTATTGGAGATTTTGAATTTTTGTGGTAGAATTTTTATTGAAGATTTTGAATTTTTGAGGTCGAATTTTCATTAGAGAATTTGAATTTGTGAGGTAGAATTTTTATTACAGAATTTGAATTTTTGAGGTAGAATTTTTATTACAGAATTTGAATTTTTGAGGTAGAGTTTTCATTGGAGGATTTGAATTTTTGAGGTAGAGTTTTCATTGGAGGATTTGAATTTTGGAGGTAGAATTTTCATTAGAGAATTTGAATTTTTGAGGTAGAGTTTTCCTTTGGGGATTTGAATTTTTGAGGTAGAATTTTCATTAGAGAATTTTTGCGGGAAAATTTTCATTAGAGAACTAAAATTTTTGCGGGAAAATTTTTATTAGAGAACTAAAATTTTTGCGGGAAAATTTTTATTAGAGAACTAAAATTTTTGTGACAATATTTTAATTTTTGCCATAGATTTTTTATTAGAGAGTTTTTTGCAATAGAATTTATATCAGAGAATTTAAATTTTGCGCATGGCATTTTTATCAGAAATTTAAATTTTTGCCAGAGAATTTCCATCAGAGAATTTTAATTTTTGCCATAGAACTTTCATCAAATAATTCTATTTTTTGCTATGGAATTTGCTTCAAAGAATTTTAATTTTTTGCCATAGAATTTTAATAAGAGAATTTTAATTTGTGCCATATAATTGCAATTTGAACAAGACTCACAATCAGTACTATAAGAATCAAAAATTGTCCCTTTTTAGGACAGGCCAACGTTATAAAGAGGACTCACTGTGTGAGCACGTAAGTGATTGCATGCATACAACTATAATGTAATTACTGACAGTGCTCCTATAAACACAGGACCAGAGGAATCAGTTTCCTCAAATTATCATTCTCCCAGCCTTAATAACCTCCTGTCCATCGGCTCATCATGTGTAGCCTTATTTGTCAAGATTGGGTTACTACTCACATTATCAACATACTCCACTTCATTCCCACATCCCATGCACATGGATCAATTCAAACTCCATTTCCCCCATCACTAAAAACACAGCCATTTTTCCCCATCAGATATTGACTTGAGCACACTGCTCCACGTCCATGGCCCAGCACTGAACAAAGTTCGGGAAGCATCTGCAGAAAACATGCAAGCGGAGACAGATTACGTACAATATAAAGACACACACAGTAAATAATATTATAGTAATAAATAGGTACAAGTATGTCAAAACTACACGTCCATACTACAGCAGAGCATATGAACCATAACGTAATACACCCTCATGCGGAATTAATCCACTGCAAGGAAATTCTTTAATGAAACGCAAATTCAGAAAAGGTCGAGTCTCGTGACCAGCAAACAGGTCTCTAGTAAAAAAATTTTCTGTTTGGGCACATCTGCATGCATAAAATATCTATTCCCAGATGCATGCACATAAATTTATGTATACATCCTGTAAAGCCAAAGGCATGTCCTGTCCTAGTGTTTGATAATATACGGGCTTATGGCATCTACATGGTAATTACATGTGATTTGACCCTACCCTGTAACCTTAAGACCATATAGCGTCCCCAACTTTTCCCTTACACTATGGGTGTAAAAAAAATCTTGGTAATTTATTATCTCGCCAGAACATATTGTTATCTAAAATAGACTTTTTTTTTTATCACGGGACCTTCTTCTTCTTTTTCCCCTGTGCAATTTCCCGACAAACATTTTCTAAGGAAAGGGAGCAAAAAATACGGAAAAATTTCCGACTCACTTTTGATATGTTCAAAAGCGACTCTAATAAAAAGAGGGGCTCAAAATTGAGGGTTTGTTTGAAAGACTAATTGTAAGAGTGTGTAACATTTTAATCGGATCCTGACGGCCACTGCAAAAATCCCAAGTAATTTCAATAGCAATATTGAAACATCCACAAGGGTTCGTCTATACATGAAGGGGGAGTGCAATTCATGACCAATTTTTCCTGTACAGTGGATTTGTAGCAGCTGTACGATGGAACACATATTGTTGGACACATGCCCATTTTTTATTACTAACATGTATACATGCAAATCTACAGCCTTATAGAATTATGGAATTAAAATACTTCCTTTTGACTCCATGGAGGGATGTTTGTACAGACGGAGTAGACTGTATCTAATTGTAAGCATCCGTATGTAAATAAAGGAGGAACAGTTGGTAACTTGACGTCAAGTTAAAAAAAAAATTCTGGGGATGCTAACTGCTCATACTAATTTCATTTTAATCGAAAATCCTTCCATAAATGGGACGTTCAACTCATAAATATTCTCATGGACAAAATCCTCCAGTGCTATTTATTTAGACGTAGTAAGGCTTGTGCTGAAGACCAGTACATGCTTCGTATTTGATTCTATGGATGATCTAATAAGAACATAAATGGTGAATATTTGGGAATGCCATATGTAGATGTTAAAATTGTATTACTCATGCACATTATTAAATATCCCCCTATAAGTTTCCCTTCAACAAGATATTTACTCAATGAATTTTAATGAATGAGTAAATTGGTCTATCATAAAATTTTAGGATATTTTATGTATGTAAATAGCATATGTGTAATATCTACATGTCTGTATTTATATAATTCTGGGATGTGTAACATATGTTGATGTGTGTGTGTGTATGTCTAATTCTGTAAGTTTGTAATATGTTCGTGTGTATAATTATTTACAAGGAACCTGGGCTCGGGTAAAATTGTGTGACAGGAATTTTAAAATGATTTTGTCTGTCCAAATACCCCGAAAAAATATGACTGACAGCTAGTTATATTTCCAAAAGTGAGTTCCTCTCTCCCTTCAACAGACTGTATCAAATTGCATGATATGTACAAGCAAAAAATAAGGATTAGCATAATCGTGGAACAAGTGTTTCATTGGTGAATCCTTAAACGTGATGATTTTTTCCCATAAAAAAAAAAGAAGTAGGAAACTTTTATAGAGAAGCATAGAATTTAAATGGGTCGTCAAATATAGGGAATTTGTTCCCAGCCAAATGAAACCTGATGAGAAGTTTCCATTGAGGAAATATATTTTCCAGGGGTTCTGATATTACATACACCTAATATTTATATTTAAATACTGCAAAAGGAAGAAAAAAAACCTAATGAGAATCTGTCAGTAAAAATCTCAAGCTGGCCAAACCTTCGACCAAAACTCACACAGAGTCTCAATGTATTATTTGTTTTGGCACGAGTTTCCAGGTTTCTTCATTTATGATTCCCAGCATTAAATCCAAATTATGTGAGTCTCCAGGGGTAATTATTATATAAAATGCATGTGAATCATTTAGATAGGATTTTATGACTCAGGTATAATTATACAGTATCTATAGCTTGGTGTACATGTACATATCTACGAGTATATTATTACTCTGGGCCCGGGACGGAATCCTTAAGTTTAGCTTCCATAAATTTATCACTACTGTCCAGGACCCAGGAGGAGATTCCCGATAAGGTTTTATGCAACAATTAATTTGTTGTTTTCCAAATAAAAAAATTTTACTCCTCATAAAATTCTCTGCTCAACTTGTATAAAATCCCTGGATTCCTAGAAATTGTACCATACTCTAATTATTGTAGCTTCTCATTAGCAGCTCCAGAAATTTTTAAAAACTTGTTTGCATTTCAGCATTCATGCCCTCAATATTTGTAGAAATTTCACAGAATTTTACACTTCTCACTTATATTATTGTCTCTGGAAAAAAATTTCTTCCTGCGAATATTTTACCTGTAAAAAATGGGTTTGTTTTTTCGAATAATTTTTCTTACTCAAGTGTTAACATTTGAGAGCGCTTTGAGCATCCCCAAACCATGTGGGACAAGGAAATGTGAGGAGATAGGTTTTGGTCGGTCCTGTCATAGTTACTTTGACTGTAGATTCAAGCCTGAGGGTGGCAGGGACTCAGTTTACTTCAAATGTGACGGCTCACGCTGCCTCTGTGAGTTATTCGGGTACACTCGGGACGAGTTCGGGGAAGTCACAGCCATGTGGGATAGGAACAATGGTCAGTGTCTCATTGGTCAAAGAGGGGTTTGCGGGAGTGATAACGGGATTGAGATCCGATGTGAGCCCGGATTTGAATGTGTGAATCATAAATGCGAGAAGAGGCCAGACCTGGAGCAGTTGACTGGGTGCAAGAATAAAAATGGATGTGAGTTTGGAAGGGAGAATCCTCCTTGTCATGATCCGGACGGTTGTGAGTATGGTCGGGAGGCATCTGGCGGGATTGAGGATCGAGGGGAGAGTCCTGATTGTGAAGCATCTGGTAGTTGTGAGAAAGCAATTGAAAGACCTGAAGGTTGGGGCTCTAGGGTAAGGCCTATGAAACAAAAGGGCTGTCAGAGTGGGAATTGTGGGAGTAAAAAACCTAAATGTGGGGAAGGTTCCAGTTGTAATAGTAATAGACCGAGGCCGCCCATGATGAGGCCTACGAAAAAGCCTTGTGGAGAGGAAGGCTGTGGTCCTAAGAGACAGCAGAGTCCTTGTGGAGAAGAGGGCTGTGGAGGGAAGAAACCAAGTCCTTGTGGGGAGGAAGGCTGTGGAGCGAAAAAACCCAGTCCTTGTGGGGAGGAAGGCTGTGGAGCAAAAAAACCAAGCCCTTGTGGAAATGGAGATTCATCTTGTGGACAAAAACCCATGAGGCCCACTTCCAGTCCTTGTCAAGATAAAGGGGGTTGCGGAGGAGAGAAACCCAGAAAAGGCGGTTGTGACTCTGGAAATTGTGGAAGCGGCTCTGGAGGTGGTTTTGGTTACATGAGGCCTAGGACAACGGCTCCGCCGAGATTGCCCTGTGGTCCGGAGAATGGTTGCGAGAAGGAGGAAGAAAATAAGAGTTCCTGCGGAGCTTCGGGTTGTTCTCCTGAGAGGGAGCCTAAAGAGGAGGCCGCAGAGTCCGCTTGTGGGAAAGGAAGTGGGGGTTGTGGAGAGAAAGAACCCGAGCCGGTGCCTCCACCTGAGGTTGAGGAGCCTCCGTGTAAAAAAGATAATAGTTGTGAGTCGGAGGATGACTCGAAGGGAGCATGTGATAAGTGTGCGTTGTTTAATTTCTACCGGTATACTAAAGATAAATAAAAACCAAGTTTGGAAGTGATTCAAGTATTCTTATTTTTTACAGTTTACCCTAAAATCTTTTCACGGCAGTGCCCCCTGCGGAATTAATATATTGGCCCGTTTACTTCTTCATCCCGACGTACATACTTTAAAAAAAATATATTTATCTAATTAAATGCAAAGACTTCTTTCCGGGTAGATTTATCTATATTTTGGCCACTTTATTAAAAAATTATTGCATCTCAATTTTTTAAATCTTATTACAATAAATTCCAATTAAAAATAACTTTTTCCAAAAAGATTTGAGAACAGAATTACTCAAGAAATGTTCAAACATCCATTCGAAATATATTTGTAGGTTGAAAGCTTCAATGTCTACTTGAAGCTCGTAAGAATCCCAATTGGAAATATTCTAAGCCCCGCAAATGTAATTATTTAGAATCATCCTTGTCACGGCTTCCTTTACAGAGTTTAGAAATGAAATTGGGATTACCTGAACCCTAACTTTACTAATTTCAGGTAATTTTCAGCTGTGTATATTTCCGCTACATTTATTCAAACTCCATGTGACATCAACCTTTCAATCTGTATTTTACGCTCGTTATTGTTAGTGTACGTACATGAGTTTGAGTAGCGAGCCATAGACCAATTACTTTTAATTCTGTTTTTACGAAGGAAAAACAATTTCTGACAGGGAACATTTCAAACAGGAGGGAATTTTTGGTGAACAGGGATTTTTCAAAATTTTTTAAGTTACATTTATTCATATTTAACCTTAGTTTGAAATTACGCTAGTATTGAATTTATGTCTAGCAGTCTCTATTTATGCATAGGAATACCAGAGTTCTCTCCCCATAATAATACTCCCATTAAAATGACAAAATGAGATTTTCCCGCTGTTTATGTTCTAAATTATCAGTAACTTAGGAACACCGTAATATCCAGAACATTAACTAAAACTGGAACTAATATTTTAAACTTGTTGATGCACCTGGAATTACAAAGTAATTAATTTGTTAGAACCTCCTACGAGTGCTATCCAGACAATGTCAGAGGATTTTTTACCTATAGCTATTGGTTTTATAACCATTTAAGATTTCACTTAAAATACAACTGTCAACATAAATTGGCCTAGCTTAGACTTTTGAGAAGACATGCTTACGAATAGCCAATAATTATTAAACGAACCCATTTAATTACTACACATTTAAATTTCATTTGAAATAAAACTTCTCACATCGGCAAACTTAAATGATGTAGATTAAGTTAATAGAACTCTTTTTGCACTTTTTGAAGAAAATTAGACAAAGAATGATTACACGGTTTTAGAATGGTCCGTTACTTACAAAGCTAGACTGTTATTAACGGTTGTAGCTTATAGATGTAAATACTATTTATAATATTGTTAAGATATAATTGGAGTTATACCTTAAAGGAGTGTAGCTCTAATAGTTAAATAATAAAGTGGGAGAATATTAAGAGAGTATTGCCAATTATAGAAATATTTATTCAGTGTACAAAAAGAATGAGAGGAAGAGTGAGAGCTAGAGAAGGAGAGTGGAGTGGAGTGGAGTCCAGCAGAGTAACAGTAAAGTTACCAAGGGTTAGACCCGAGCCAGACTCTCCGATTGTGAGAAGGAGCAGGGTTTATATACTGTAGGGTTGGCTGTAAAACAGGAATTATCCAGTTCAAACTGGTTTTGTTTCCGTTACATTTACATTGTTACTTTTGTTCAGAGTTAATACCAATCAGACTACAGAGTCCAAGCTTCTTAGATGAAGCATCCTTTTTTAACCAATAGTTGAGCATGATACAATAGACAATAAGATTCTCTTTTCTTTTACATTTGTAAGTAATATTGCTACTCTTTACATACAATGTAATATATTTTCTTAAAGTACAAATATGGCTTAACATTCATTGGATTAGAGGAAACGATGACCTCATCGTTGGAAAAATATAAAATGTGGAATTAAGTACACAGTAAAAATTTTGAGTCCGAATTAAAATTTCAATAACACAATAAAATTCTTTAGAATGATGAATAAAATATTTGAACACAGAATACATGACTTTTCTCATAAAAATGACACTTTTTACGTATATTTCACCTTACATAAAGATTTTTCGTCCTCGAAAAATAAAATCACAATATCACTAGTGTGAGGACCTTCTAACTCACTGGAAATATGATAACATTGTCGTGGAAATGTTTGTCGCAAAAATGGCTGGAAAATGGAGACACTGCAGTTCGTAAAGGAGACTTCAAAATAAAATGTAGATTAACCGTGACGTTCAAAAATAATAATTAGACAAACCGGGTGAAGCGAAGAATTCATTGGGTAGTTTCTCTGTACTGGAAACTTTTCTGTAGTAACGTCGTAAATGGAAGAGGCATGAGGCGTGTCTTGTCGCTATTTTGAAAACCAGGGCGTGCATGGGGCGCGGTGAGTGAAGTCCGTAAATTGTAGTTGAGCAGGTCAATATTGGGCTGGTGACTTGGCTAGGGTCATCATTGGAGTTTCGTCTGCAACAGGCAGGAGTTTTGCGATGGGAAATCACGGGTAGAGTGATCAATTCTCCCATTAATTTCAAACGGTAATCCGGGTGTCGGCAAAATTGTTGGTTGACTCGTCTGGGCATTTTGAGAATATCTTGAAATTTTTGAGCAGGGCCTCCGGCAGAGGCTGACGCCACAAAAATATTTTGTATAAATAGTTTGGATAGTAGGAAATAAGGATGAAAGATAGGAACAAATTGTCGGTCGAAATAAAGATTTAATTAAATGAAAAACTGTGTGACCAAAAAATTTTAGATTTTGTAGGAGCCTATTTCAGAATATGATTCCTAGTAAATTTTTACATATACTGTAAATTTTTTATCGATCTAGCTCTACTCCTTGGGGTAAAATGAAATTTTTTATGGAAATTTTTGACAGGGCCTCCGGCAGAGGCTGACGCCACGAAAAAAAAAAAAATTTCTATAGTAGAATATAGTATAGTTGTATAGTGTAAGAACAAAGGAAAAGTGTAGGTACGTAATAATGTATTCGTTCTTTAAAAGTACAGGGGAAAAAAAATTTTTTGGAAAAATTTGACCAAAAATTTTTCGAATTTTCAGGAGCTGATTTTAAAATTAAATTACCCGTAAATTTTTATCTAATCTGTGAAATTTTCAGAGATCTAGCTTTATTTGTTGGGGTAAAATGAGAATTGTGTAAAAAATTTGGGCAGAGCCTCCGGCAGAGGCTTACGCCACAAAAAATATTTTGGAATTTTGGGAGCAAACTCGCAGAGAGGTAAGGGAATCGTCTATACTCGAATTAACAAATTCAAAGTATAGAAAACGTAGCAACTCCGCCATGTTAAGATATAATTGGAGTTATACCTTAAAGGAGTGTAGCTCTAATAGTTAAATAATAAAGTGGGAGAATATTAAGAGAGTATTGCCAATTATAGAAATATTTATTCAGTGTACAAAAAGAATGAGAGGAAGAGTGAGAGCTAGAGAAGGAGAGTGGAGTGGAGTGGAGTCCAGCAGAGTAACAGTAAAGTTACCAAGGGTTAGACCCGAGCCAGACTCTCCGATTGTGAGAAGGAGCAGGGTTTATATACTGTAGGGTTGGCTGTAAAACAGGAATTATCCAGTTCAAACTGGTTTTGTTTCCGTTACATTTACATTGTTACTTTTGTTCAGAGTTAATACCAATCAGACTACAGAGTCCAAGCTTCTTAGATGAAGCATCCTTTTTTAACCAATAGTTGAGCATGATACAATAGACAATAAGATTCTCTTTTCTTTTACATTTGTAAGTAATATTGCTACTCTTTACATACAATGTAATATATTTTCTTAAAGTACAAATATGGCTTAACAATATATTATTTTTAAAATTTAGCAATTTACGTCACGGAAAACAATTTAAATGCCACG
The DNA here is from genome assembly GCA_947179485.1 of Allacma fusca. Taxonomy (NCBI): domain Eukaryota; kingdom Metazoa; phylum Arthropoda; class Collembola; order Symphypleona; family Sminthuridae; genus Allacma; species Allacma fusca. The sequence goes on along the minus strand of OX359246.1, from coordinate 14,176,668 downwards.
AAAGATTTTGAAATCTTACGGGAATAATAATTATTCTCGTAAGAATAAATTATTGCTCATTGTTTCAAGTATATTTACCTTTGCAATATTCTGTTCTTATTATGTGCATATATAAAGTTTCATAATGACACAAGGATGGTACAATTTAAATATGGTCCTAGTAAGGCAACTTTAAAACAAAAGCAGTGTGAAGCTGATCCCACTGGGACGAAAATATTAAACTTTCATCAAAATCAGTGACGTAATAACACCCCCTTGTCCCACTCAAAAGGCAGTGTAAAAACGTAAGCTAGGTCTTAAAAATCCGTGATTTGTTAAAGTTTCGAAAAACAACCAAAGTCGTGAACTGTGTTATTTTACTGAAGGGATTTGACAAATCACAGGTATTAATTATAACTAATTACAGAATGCTTTCATATTTTATATAAATGAACTTGCATGTCCAAATATTTCAAGTACATTAGTAAGGGTTATCCAAATAATTAATTACTGGTATCAATAATATGTCATGAAAACGTTAGACATGCTGATGGCTACCCCATTGATTTTAGGGTTGACACCCAGGGCAGGTAATACTTTGAGACTACACTACTACAACGCCAAATCTATCAAAAATAAAATTTTAAAGCAGCAAAAATAAAATGCATTGAAATCCATACAGCTTTAAGTAATTTTTTAAATTCGGAATTCATATTACACATAATTTCTCCTCTAACATTTTCCCCTTTAGCCATGTCATTTCAGACTCACCCAACCCTATAGCGATCTATATGCATTATGTGTATGTACTTATTAAACTACAGGTTTCTTGTACGTAATATGACATTCTGACAGTATTTCCACACAAGACATTATAGTGTAGGTTGCTATAAAATGTGTCCAGGAAATTCAGAAGGAAAGGGTTAAAATTAAATCATTAAAAGGAGTAAATTATCAAAAGTAATTAGTGCTAATGGAGCCGCCCAAAATACATTGTCAGCTGTTCCAAACCCCTAAGTATTACATACAGAGGCATTCTGCACCGTATGCAAAATACGCGATCCAAAAACTTTGATTTAGCACAATATCCCAAAATAAAAAAACATTTTTGTTTGGTGGAAATCGAAAATATCAATAATTATTAAAAAATACAACAAATATTTTAAATAAAAGTATTCTACAGGGTTTGATTTCTCTTTTCAAATATAAATTTTGATTTAACAAAGTTGGTGACTGGCTCATAGTATAATTTTATTCAAGATTGAAGTTTGTTGAATGTTAAAAAATATTAATAATTTAAACCTTAAATACAAAAAGTATTGAAGCCTTACAAAGCTTAGAAAAAGTAAACAACAATATACATTAAAAGTAAAGTAGTACACAAAAATGTATTTTAAATACATGTTTTACTGGATAGCTCTGATTCCCAAATTTCCATAAACAACTTACAGTAACATTGAAAATTATTTGCTAAACCTGCTCCCTCTAAACATGTGTCAATATTTTTCAAGCCTATGCAACGAAAAAACTGTTACAAACCTATCCAAGTTGACAATTCATATTACTACGAAGATATATCTTTTTGGATACTTGTTTCGATGCGTTCCCTTTCGGCAAAAATCTCCAGAAATCCTCCAGTTTAACATCTCGAGTCAAAGACGGGATGTACTTTTATTTCATGTCATCTCCGCATTTATTCTCCTTCATACAACTTACAAGACAGTTTCATTCCTGAATTACGTGACTTACTCTGGAATCAACACTGAACATTGTATTCATTTGTTTTACCTTGTTTTTTATTTCTTATCCTCAATCTTTGCTGTGACTGCGGTACAACACTTGGAAGAATTTCTTGACGTCATCAATGGCACCGACAAACTTAGCAAAACTTTCAAGAAAACCTGGCACTCCCATCCTTTGAGCTGGTTTGTTTTCTTTTCCCTTGGACTGGGTACCATTATCATGCCATTGCTTGCATGTGTGCTGTTTCTGTCAAACCCTTACAACGTGATGCATGCATCCTCGATTATAGGAAGGTGGTTTCAACCGTACAGTGCTGTTCTGCTGGGTATTACAGCTCTATTCGAATACTTTACGACCTGGATTCACGTCACTATGATCCAGGCTGGTAGTCAAACCTGCATGATGGCAGTCATGTGTTTAAGTATTTGGCTAAATGAAGTTAACAGGTAGGAAAAAATTGGGTAAACTAAAATAAGCAAATGAATCATTCTAAGTTTAGACTTTTAATGTTTTAAGGTTTCAACAGGTCAATTTATTCAGGTTAATAATTGCAGGATTTAAAATTTTACAGGTTTTATTGTATGAGTTCTTTATCGTTTTGCCTTTTCAACTGTAGTACTCCTATTTAGCATCCACAGACAACAGCTTCTCATGAGAGATTACAGGATAAAGGATCCCAGCATATATTGCCTGGTCTGCTAAAAAAAAACCATCCACATTGATAAGCCACTAGCTTTTAGTTTACAGGGATCGCTTATTTCCCCGGCTTTTATCAATGGTCTGGACCATTTACTGAGAGTAATTTGGGGAGTCGTATGTCAATACAGTCATCACTTATCTTGAACAGAAAACTTAGTTGGTTCCAATAATTGTTGAAGGTGCAAAACCTTGTGTGTCTTCTGGTCTTCGCCTTTTGAAAGTCCAGGTAGATAATTTGATAAAGCAACTGTTTTAGTCTTGCAACTGGGTCCTTTTTATATAGATGGTTATTGAGCTCCAAGTAAAGGTACTCATGAATTACGCTGTAAAACATACTTACTACATGAAATAGGCATTTATTTGTTACATTGAGTTCTGCTATTCCAGAGACCCTAATGTTGTCGGACCATAAATGACCTGCTAATGATAAGATTTGTTTACAATATGACCATAAATTTGTAAAGAACGTACATAGGGTATAATGTGCAGCATTCACTCTGGGTTTGCAACAGAAAGGACATTGATTGACTTGAGTGAGGCCCATTTGATATGCCATTGTGGATGAGCAAAGCGCTTTGTGCCAAACCTTCCAAGTAATATCCTTTTCCTTTAGGCCTAAACAAATGCTTAAATTTTTCCAATGATAATTTTTTATTTTTGTGGCTGTATTTGGGTCTAGATGCTTTCTGAACTGAGTCCACATACACAATGTGGACTCTGGTTTTAATGTTTTAATGCAATATCTTAACGACTTTCAAGTTTCGAATTTCCATAAAGAAATTTGGTTAAGCCATGAGAGGGGGGAGGTTGGTAAGAAAAATAAACGACAAAGCTGCTTTACTATCAGAGGATTCCCATGTAAACAATGCATACTGTCACTCTGTAGGTAAATTACTCATTAAATTATTAATATTCTACGTGTTATTTTTACATTTTTACAGAACTGCTACCGAGCTCATCTCTCAAAATCATTCAGTTAATTTACGTGGCTTTTTGAAGCCAAAATATTCCACTAGAGACATGATCAGGCACATCAAGCACTTGCAGATTTACAGCAACATGCTGAACCAGTTTTGGTCAAATTTTATCATCCCTGGATGTACTGTTTTGGTGGTTGCACTCACCACAGCTTCAGCCTATGCAACCTTAACTCTCCATGGAGTACTCCATCCGCTCTTGTTTTGGCTTTTCCCGTTTATTTTAGTTTGGAATGTGTCCTTCATTATTATTGGTGTGTATGGGAAGCTGGCTGCAGTTTCTACTACATCTGAAGATGTGCAAAAAAGGATTACTAGAGTAGCTTTGGTAGCATTGTGCAAAATGAAATGTGTTGAAGAGTTAGGGAATCTGAAGGAAATTCAGGGTGTGAATCGCTTTGGGGTTAAAGCTGGAAGCACGGGGTACATCACCCTGTCAACACAAGACAGAATGTTGGAAGAATCTATTAATTATTTTATTTTATTTCTAGTGTAGGTCTCGCCCTGTAATGCCTCTCTCATAAGGGCCACACTAGGATCAGTCCGACAATTATTATATGTTAAATTATACGCCTATAACGATACAAGCATCATACCGACACTTCCTCTGGAACGTAAAATTCTCTTGTTATGCTTGTAATATGATTTCATAAATTTAGTAAATTACTGAAGGAACATTTCTCAAGACAGCAACTATTTAGAAGAGAATGCTAAACAGTTCAATTTTGAAAGTCATACAGATACATTTATCGTCGCTGAATTTGAATGAATTTTGTAAAACATAATATTCACGGTCGCGATATTTGTGACTCATTTCCATTAAGTTACATGGATTAAAGAAAATGTGAATCCTGCTATGAATAATTAGTCTAATTCTATTCTACTGTTAATGTTTGCAGGGCAAATGTAAATGATCCCAAACAGGCAAACTCTTATTTTGCTTAAGTTAGAAGCATCAAGATTGAACATTACGAATGCTAAAAGTATTCAGAGGTAGAAATTGTTTGTTACACGAGCAGATTTATAGGTTTTGATTCGATTATCAAACATTGTTAAACTAGAATAGTTTTAATTGTCAATGATAGTTTCTGGCTTATGCTAGAGTAAATGAAAATGTACACAAATTATTTGTTCTTTTACCAAAGTTTACTTATTTTAATTTTCACGTCTCTTGCTCACATTTGTGCAGCTATAGGTTAACAGTTAAGTTGCTACTTGTGCGCAACTGTGTACAAATATTTTATCGGAATTTATTTTGGGAACGATCTTGGTACCAGCAGGACATGAGTTACATGACATTATAATGAGTGCGAAATGGCATGTGGTCGTCTGCAAAAATAAAGAAGTCGATTGGATAAATTTTTATATATGACCCAAATTACCTTCTTTGTATCTATTTTCAGCTGAAAAACTAAAGCGTTTTTTTGAACCGTATGCCAAGTGTGCATTGCAACGAGATATTAAAATCAAGAATATGATTATATTGCTGTCTGCTGCTAAAGGCCGTTTGCCGAACTGACGGGATCCACTATTACCAATTCTGGAAATGATTACTAAATCATTTGACTCTTCAAACTTATGTTTAGGTTAACTTCATTTTATTGTTCGACAAATTCAATTGAACTGCTAGAGATATTATTGTTTAATTAATTGGGTCCGACATTATAATTGGTGATGGGATTTACAAGTTAGCAATGGAAGCTATGTATATATGTAGTTAACACTAAAACATAACCAACTTAATATAAAATTAGGAAGCTGGTGCAAACAACGGCAGAAAGAAAGTTAAAGGCTAGGTCCGGGGGCAAATGAGGCCTTCGGAAGCAATAAAGCACATTTGTTTTAATAACTTGTGTCAAGCCTCAATATATTGATAGTGACCAACCCGAGCGCAAAAAACGTAGTAAAATCTACGTAAATAATTATCTACTATTGCATTTAATTTTCAGTGTTGTTTCGACTATCACATTTCTGAGGGTAAATGTTTGATTTCAATCCGAATTGATAATTGGATGCTGATTACCTCAAATATTTGCTAAAGATCAAATAAGCTAAGATTTCATTCTTTGGCTTATGTAGTTAACTTTATTAAATTATACGACACCTAACAGACTGTCATCTTCAGGCACTAACAAGCGAGTGAGAAATAAATTTCACAATTGAGAAAAAAATACAAATTTTTAAAAATTAAATTTACGAGGAATGAATATTTTCTTAAAAAGAAGTTATAATTTGTGGAATCAAAGGCTTCCATGTAGAGGTGGGATTCGGGCTTGACTTCAGGCCCGAACCCGGAAGAAACCCGAACAAATATTCTATTAGCCCGACCCGGCCCGCCAACGGGCTAAATATTTGATATTCAACCCGGCCCGTTTTATGCACCTTAAATTTTGTGAAGCGCGAACCCGTTAAAAACCCGGTCTTCAAAATTTTTTACAACCAGAACCCACTAAAAACACGATCTTTAAATGGTTTTAAAACCCGATGAAAACCCGGATTTTTTGTAACAATTGAATCCGATGTGAAACCTTTGTTTACACATTCTATTACATTTACATATAGTTACTGACAGGGGTGGATTAATAAAATAATTTTTACCCTGGCCCTAACCCCCAAAATAGATTTGTGGGCCTTTGCATGTGCATGTATGTAATCTGAGGGCCTTAGTCAAAATTGTTTTACCCTGGCCCTATTTTTTTTACCCTGGCCGGGCCAGGGTGGGCCACCCCGTAAATCCACCCCTGGTTACTGATCCATCTCTACTCATTACATTCAATAAGCGTGCACTAAAGGAGCAAAACTTCTTTTTGGCTCTGAAAATTTTTGTACATAAACTATCAAGCGGAAGGGATCGTTTCAAAATGCTTAAGCATGTGTACGTACTAAATAAAATGAACTGTTATTTATCATGAATATACATACGTGAAAGCAATGATTGAACTCTGCCATCTATCTGTACTAAATTATATTCTAGTAGGATTGTCGCGTCATTTGTAATTTCTGGCCCGCCCGAAACCCGAACTGAAAAATAAATACCGGTCCAAGCCCGATCTTAACCCGGTTTCACTGTTTTAGTGCAGCCCAAACCCGGTCGGAACCCGACGTAAGTTCGTATTTACAGCCCGAACCCGGCCAAAAACCCGGCCGGGCCGGCCCAATTCCAAAAACCCGCTTCCGGGCCCCACTTCTACTTCCATGCAACGTCTAATAAAAAACCATCATTGGCATTCATCAGACACTTATCGGATTGTTAGATTATTAAACCCAGGGTTGCGCAAATGAAAATGCCATCGGTTTTATGCCTGCCCTCCTGAAAATGCCCTGAAAATGCCTTACTCTGAAAATGCCCGGCATTTTGGGCATTTTCAGCAGGCATTTTGGGCATATTGGGCATTTTTACAGAAACTTATACACTGACCAGTATTGCTCCTTCAGCGAATATAAGAGAGTTTTTCATAGTATAATCAAACCCATCCAGTTTTAGAAAATGTTATACTTGATTTTAAAAAAAAGAGTTTAATTCATCTAATTCCCTAATGGCTATTTCAATAAGCCCCAAAGAAGTTGCAAACCTTCAACGCTGTACATTAAAAAAACTTTTGGATTTGGAAAGAACAATTTGCACAGTGCCAGTATAAATTCCGTATTTGATAATGGCTTGTAAAGTATAGACAATTTTACACTTTCATTAGATACATACAATGCGACGGTTATAATATACGTCAAAACTTGGAGCTTCCGTAGCAAATGTTGTGTCGACTTTGAAAACTGCATTTAATCAGCAGTAGTAAACCAGAGTAATAATTCTAGGAGTTCAAAATGTAACCATAAATACATTTAGATGACGACGAGTTTTGAAGCTCACAAACAATGATTTTGTCAATCTTTTAACAACTATTTTATCTTTTTGCCCGAATATGTTTGTTCTTGAAATCTAAATAATTACAGACACGGTGTCCAAGCGAATTTTTACAACAAAATAAGGAAAATATAATTATTTTTATTTTTCCATAAATATGTCTATATCAACTGGCTCCAGGTTTCAACCTTTTTGGAAACAGTTTGTTTCTATAATTTTATCATGTAATCCAGTTGAATACTAACATTATTTGCATCATGCTGTTTTGTGACTTATTTTGCAAAATTAGCAGGTAGCTAAAGTCATATATTTAAAAAATTGGAGTGAATATGCCGAAAATTCCTGCCCTAGGCTGAATATGCCCAAAATGCCCAAAGTGCCATAGATGCCCAAAATGTCATGAAATGAAAATATCCAAAATGCCAGGGCATTTTGGGCAGGCATAATGCCGAAAATGCCGTGGCATTTTCAATTGTGCAACCCTGATTAAACCTTCATTAATTTTCCTGAATAAATGAGTTGGTTCCTTTATAACCGAGTTGACGTTATCCCAGTCGATGGAATGCTTTCTATTGCTACAAATATGTAGAGCAACTGCTAATTTTTCATGGTTTTTCAATCGAACATGGTCCATGCGTTCTTTCAGTCTTGTGGGAAAAGGACGATAAGTCTCACCGTAATATACGTTGTCACAGGAATTGCATGGAATCTTATTTATAGCATGGGTTTGTTCTTTTCTATGTCCTTAATTCGGGTAATTAATTAAGTTAAATTTATTTCAGTAACTGATGAACGGTTTTAATTTAAATGTTGTTGAAATTAAAACAGTCGAAACTGTTGCTCTCGTAGTATGGAGTGCAAACTATGCATGTTTGGGAGGAATCACCAACCTGCTTCTATAACAGATACATACGTAACAGTACATGTAGGCAGTACCTACATACAGCTTAAAGTCAATGTCAAAAGAATAATTTTGTTTATTAATATACTCATACTGAAAAATTAAAGCTCAGTGGGACTCATCAATAAAAATAGTGAGGCATGGCATTTCTTGTTATCAATGCAACATCACTGCACATTTGCTTAATTTGAGCTTTACTATAGTTGTTTGTTAAATGACGTTTTTTGGAGTCGCTGCTTTCTTTATTATTGTAGCGTATTTTACTTAAAGCTGTGCAAAATTTTCTCATGCCGGGATTTCACACTGCTCTCAGCTTCAACTCTCTGCTGACATCCCGTGGCGTTAATTCAAACTTGAAAAGAGTAAAAACGGATAGGTATAAACAGATACTAAAATGAGATATTTTGCTGCAATAATTATTAACTTTAAATTTCAAAACATCTAATTTAGCGAACGTTTGACTGCCGACGAATTTAGTAACAATGTTAAGGGTTTCGGCAATGTTGTTTAATTACTATGTTTAATGTTTAAGTCATCTTCGAATGAGTCTGAGTAGTTTTGTAATTCTTTCCAAACAGAATCACTACTGAAGTGCAGCACTGATTTCATACGGCTCGAATTTGATATTTTAGCTAGCATAAAGATTCTTGAAGGTTTGGGAATGGCTGACTGTCGTACTTCGTTAGTCGCGTTGGTTTGTTATTTTTCAAGCAGCCATCAACCGCAGAACAGGCAAATGGATGGTCGTCTTAATTGTCAATTAAATTGCATTAAAATTGTCAGTAATGTCGTCCTTGGAACTGTCAGTTAAATTATCCCCCACATTGCCCCTTAAACTGTCAATTGAATTGTCCATCGAATAGTCAGTTTAAGTTTTCCTTATACATGATTTCGCCAATTAAATTGTCCTCCAAAGTATGTTCTCATAGCTGTCATTTGGAGTGTCACGGAAACTCTTGTTGTAAGTATTGTCGAACTTGCGAAGTAAAATTCTATTAAAATTTTCATCGTCATTTCCAACACTAGAGTCCTAGTAGACACAGTTATATATCAAAAATATTCCAGTTTTACAAATCCATCTTTTTTTCATATTTTTTAAAGGATTACTAATTATGATTGGATGTTTATTCTTTGAAAGAAAATATGTGACAGTTGAGTGTAATTTGTTCTCAAGAGAAGAATGACACGCTTAGTGGTTGAGTTTGATGTTTGTGTTGGTGGGGTTGAAATGTTTAAAAAAATGATTGATTTTTGAATACTGCAGTTTGATACATGTATTTAAGTATCGGCATTATATATTTTAATTAAATGGTTAAACATTTTGTACGGAAAATCATTTTTGTTCATGCCATATCTACTTATTATTATTTGCATGCAATAATATATGCACATTAGTTAAAGATTTCTACCAAATCGAAATGTACACATACAAAACTAGCAACACAATCTGAAAGTTTCTTTTCCATAAACCTTAACCTAAGGTCCCAGAAAATTGAAACATTGTAATAAATAAATGCCCCATATAAAATACTATGCATAAACTCATCAAATCACAATTTATTAGCTTTATAGTATTGTAAGTATCTATAAAATTATGCAATAACGCAGGTTACATTAGATTTTAATAAGAGATTTCAACCATTTAGCAATTGTGATTTCGTAATATCATGAAATCTAAAAGCAAATTTAGTCATTCCAATATTTTGCTTTTTATTTTTACTTAGAAATTCGACATCAAAGACAACGAATCGTGTCTAAAAAACAAATAATGTATGTACTTAAAAGGGCAGAACGTATCATTTATTAAATACATAAAACATTTCTGGATCATTCAAGTATTCCGCAAATCAATGTTGCTGCACATTTATCACTCAATGGCTGTAAAATGGGCACTCTTGTTGAGGCCACCAGCGGCACCAGCAAATTGAAATGTGTTTCAATGTGTTCGTATAAGTATGACGTTTTAACGTTCACGTTTGACGTTTCACCACTATTGAAATTATTTCCTAAACGAATTTATAGAATATCTTGGAGAAACATTTTGTAAAAACTATGACACTACTACATATTAATGCATAATGACTCAAACCCATGAAGTTTTTCTATTCGATTCTTACAACTTCAAAATTTCAACGAAATTTCGACCATGACTCGACATTGAAACAATAAAGAAGTTATTTTGTTCTCATTCACACTAGTTATTGAATTAAACTAAGCACACTGCTCATTGAGTGAAAGGCTTTGCGTGCACCGCATTATAGCAATACTTCGGTGATTATTTTTAATCGTTAGAAATTCTAATGCGAAGGCAGTATTTATGCTGAAAGCTGTACTTAAGTTTTGGGTTATATTAAATGTTAAATGATAGGTTTGGGTATTCGCAAAAGTTGATTATGGACAATTGTAATTTGTTTAATGACTTCAAACTATATGCTAAAGAATCGAAATCTAGTTAATTATAAGTAATTATCAGTAAATGATACACTGTATACACAGTAAAGAATATACACTCTAAAAAACTTAATATTGCATTACCTTTTACTTAGGAGTGACCAGGGCAAGTCGGCACGGGTGAGCAGACCTGAAAATAATTGTCCTCTCTGAAAAATTGGGGGGTCCATGTGTCAATTTTTGTGTCCCACCAACTGCCCATTGGCCAACTGCCACAAACTCCTCGAATTTGTCTGTCGCCAACTGCCCTGGGCCAATTGCCCAAAAAATAAATTTCTTCATTGCTAACTGACACATTGATGTTTCTAAATTAACGTTCAGATACACAACCCAAGAACATGACACTCAGGGAAGGGAACTACAATTGCCCAATAGCTCCTGGTCTTATGGCTTATACGTTACAAGGTTGCTAATGCGCATGTCAGAGATCAATGCTAATAAATATGGTACAGACCACTGGTAACGTCTATGGTACTAGTGCTCGGCTAGGGTGTGACTATTGCTCGGGTAAACGGGTATGCGTACTACCCTGGTAGACTTTGACCGGTTTCAAATTTTGAGTAAGTGTACATGCATGGGTATAGGGGTGCAAGGATTTAAAAATCGGTATGTACCCGCCGGGTACGAGTATCACACGGGTTAGTTACTCGTGCATGGAACCATTGTACCCGAATATTTGGACAAGTTGAGAATCATTAAAATATTTTTACCAATTTTATACCACCATGTCCGTACGACAGATACTTCTGTCGGTTCGTTTGCAGTGTTTCTGAATTTAGCTTATAGTTTATTGTGAATACCATTTTAATCTGAATACCTGGAGTACATGTATGTATGAAGTAATATGTAGTTGAGGAATTACTATAGCAAAATAGAAGTAGAGAATAGTATGCACCGTCATTTTGTGCAAAATTTCTTCATAATGTAGTATTTTGACACTGAATTACATGAAACGTTTATGTGACAGTTTCAGTCACGATAAATAAAATGCATCAAGTAGAGTTCTGGTGGGTTGGATAGTAACTGATACATTGAATTTCCTATATAGTGGTTCCCAAGGGAGTGATAAATTCCTGCCACTATAAAGGGATGCCACTGTATGGTTAACTATATAATATTAATGTTTATAGACAATAACTGTAACTAAATATGTTTATAAATTTATTTATTTTGACAGAATACTCAAAATTATGAGGTATTCTAAGCTTCACTGTTGAAGATATTCAGTACTCTAGGTTTCCTCATACTATTAATAATGTTAGTCGTAACAAATTTTTCGACTGCAAGGTCACCATTCCAGAAACCTTCCCGTCTTCAAATTCCTGGAATTATGAAAATGGGAATTACTTCCACTGAGTACTCTGCGGTTTTTAGGGTGGCGTCAGCCCTCTAGTAAAATAGCCTTGTCTGTGCGTCCGTACGTCCGTGTGTCCCTCCGCACGATTACGCAAAAACTACTGAACCGATTTCAATGAAATTTTTTATGGGCATTACTTGTATCAAAAGTAAGGCTGAGTTTGTATTTGGTTGAAATGGCTACTGTATATGACGTTGAAATCGGCCCGATAGTTTTTTCAAAAAAAATTCTTGAAATTTTGGACTTTATGTCAAATGACTGTTATCTCTAAAACTACTGAATCGATTTCAATGAAACTTTTTGTGAATATTGCTAATATAAAACGTAATGATTACTGTCTATTTGGTTGAAATCGGCCCGATAGTTTTTTCGAAAACAATTCTGAAATTTCGAAAAAAAACGAAAATGTTTCCTACTTTGACGGCCGCGGCTGACGCCACCCTACGCGAAGCCTCAAATTATCGCGTAGCGATGATTTTTTACTGAGGTTTTACTTGACGGTCTGTTTAATGTAATTTAATGTTCAATATAACAATTCAATTTATTTTAAAAAATCAACACGAATTGAAACTTATTAGCAGTGAGCCAAGGAAAAAATGGCATTGATTTGTGTCGTTTTAACTTAAGTCGCGGATCATATGACATAAATCCAGCTAATCATACCAGGGCTTTAGTAAACCACAATAATAAAATAATAATCAAACTGTATTCACATTTAAAATTAAAATTGAACCAACCGACATAAGTATTATTAACCGTCCGCACGTTTTATAACATCATCTGTTATACTTTTGGCATTATCTAGCTAATTTTATGCCAACTGCCATTATATTTTCTCATTGTCAGAGCCACCGTAACACATATGTAATAGTGACATTATAGAGGGAATACCATTATAGCGGGTGCCACTATACTGTATACCTTTAACATTGCAAAGCCCTAGGGAGGGTTTTTTGATGCCATTAAAGAGGGAATGCCATCTAAGAGGAAACCACTATATGGGAAATTCACTGTAGTAAATTATTATGTGTAGTGCATCGCATGGGTTCAGGTCGCACCCGGGTATTTGGGTTCAGGTCCAGGTTCAGGTTCAGTATGGGTTCATTTATTTTGGACCCAATAATTTTGGGTCCTTTCTGGGTACAATATTTTATACCCGTAAAATTGGGTACAGGTTCAGGTTCAGGACCAGGTACAGAGAAAAACCCGTTTTGATTTTACCTGTCAGGACCAGGTGCAACACATAAAAGACCTGAACCTGATCGCAAAAGACCTGAAATGTTTGGGTTCATTGATTGAAAGTTAAAGGCCGGAGGATTCAAGCTTCTCAAATGATTTCCATCGCAAAAGCAATGGCAGGGTGTCCCAGGAACCAGTGAACTTTCATTCTTATGCATTTTAAATATATTTTGTACTACAAATACCCAATTGTACTTTTAATACAAGATAAAATTTAAAAAAGTTTGGATTCTCAAGTACCCAAACATGTTCAGGTCCGGTCCAAAAATACCCGGGTTCAGGTCGTCTTTTGGGTACTTTTTCGGGTTCAGGTACTAATCAGGTGCGGGTACTACAAAAACGCAATTGGGTCAGGTTCAGGATCGAAAAATTTGAACCTGTGAAATGGGTACATTTTCAGGTACAGGTTCACGCTTTTGAGGTACCCAAAGTTTGGGTCCAGGTTCAGGTACAGGTTCGACTGTTTTGAACCCATGCGATGCACTAATTATGTGTCATTGGTGGTTGATTAGGAGAAGGTGGACATTTGTAAAATATTAATGGGTTATTTAAGGATAAATAATTGGGAGTATAATTTGAGTGAAAAAGGCCGAATAAATTAGGAATAGCAATAACGAGTCGCCAAGTCCCAGATAAAAACTGTAAATCAGCTATGCATATGTGCAAAAATATTGTATGCAGGTACATACAAATAAGGGTGCCATAAGTTCCGCCTATAAGCCTATATTTAAACAGGATATTGGAAACAAATATTTGACTTTCCTATTTTTAAGTAGTTTCTTCTAGATTTTAAAAAATTGGTTGAATCAGTTCAATGCCGAGGTGGCGGTTGGCCTAAGAGATAAGAACGGCGTGCGTAACATACCTGTCCTTAATTGGTCAGCTATCATTTCCAGTTGCCTCAACAGTATAGCATATTTGAAATGGTTGAGTATTTTTGGAGTAATTGTGTTCGCGGACGTACAGACATACGGACGGACGGACGTGACAAATTACATTAGAATGCTACGCTGCCCTAAATAGCTTTTATTGATTAAAACTTAATTACTGCAAATTTACTACTCCAAAGCTGAGCTGACACGTCGCCTGTCTTTCCACATGCTCAACTCAAAATTTCAGTATAAATTCAAATTCCAGCCGAACTACTGCATCGTAAGCTCCAAAGTGTAACTCCCTGGAAATGAGTCCACATAATAAGCAAATGCAGTGTTTTTTATCAAAAACATTCCACATTTCTCTGGAAATAACTACAAAATTCCCCAAATCATTAACAGGAATCACCCCCAGACACATGTCAAATTTGACTACTCGTATTGCTACTAAAATATTACATTTGGGTTATTTCTTTCGCTGTGTTCCATTGCAACAGAAATCTCAAAATTTGTTCCAGTTCAAGATATCACCCGACAAAATAAATACTTATCTTTTTTACTGCACTTCCATGTTGATCGTGCTACACACCACGTACCAAGCCGTGTCATTTCTAAAGCATATAAATCCTAACGAAATTGACGTTCTGTCTTGCATCCATTTGGTGTTTCTTGTTATTTATTCCGTATCTTCAATCTTCAGCGTTGCGACTTTAGTAAGCTTGAATGAAATGATTGTGGTCATTAATGAGGGTGATATACTTCGCAAGTATTTTACGAAATCCTGGAACTCACATCCCTTCAGCTGGCTTGTATTATTTTATATGGGACAGATAACGATAGTTCTCCCCCTTTTCACATTTTTTCTATTTTTGCTAAACCCTTACGGAGCCATGTATATATCTTCAGAGTTTGGACATTGGTTTCGACCTTATGGACTAGTTCCGCTTCTGGGCTTTGCTTTATTTGAATCCCTAGTGACTTGGATTCACGTTATCGTGATTTTTTCAACGTGTCAAATTTGCTTCATGGCAGTTATGTGCTTGAATATTTGGCTAATGGAAGTTACCAGGTTTATTGATTGCAAAACATGACAATAATATTATAGTAGATTGTATTACGAATTGATGACCATTTAAATTATGAAAGGATTTGATTTTATATAGCTTATTTTCCTTTATATTATTTTGCAGGAACATGTCGTCTTATAATCAATCAGCTAGTATCCATGAATTTCGGGAACCTCCAAATGTGACCAAAAACTGCATCCTAAGGCTGAAATACGTTCAGATTTATAATATCATCGTGAATGAGTTTTTATCAGATGTAATTGTCCCTGGTTGCACTGTTTTGGTAGTTGCTCTCACCTCCGCGTTGGCATACGTAATATTAACACTTCATAGAGTTCTCGAACCGATTCTGTACTCTTTTTTCGTTATGCTGCTCGTTTTCCTTATATTCGTGGTGATCATAGGAATATTTGGGCAAGTTGCAGCCGTCTGTAGAAAATCTGGAGACAAGAAAAAAGAGATTTTAAGGGAAACAATGCTTTCACTTTGTCTGAATAAAACTACAGAGAGACTCTCAAACCTGAAAGCAATTCAAGCTGTTTCTGTGTTTGGAATAAAAGCTGGGAGCACAGGGAAAGTCAACCTTGCAACTCAATTTGGGATGGTAGACGAGAGTTTTAATTATTTACTTTTATTGTTAGGTTAGATATGTAGATTTAATTACTAGAAATAACCTTGGCAGATTTCCATAATCTGAAATCAGGACTGTTTTCTGAGTTGAAAGATTGTTGTCCTGTCAAAATCAGCAAAATATCATTCAATTAAAAAAACTTGTTTTTGAATGACGTATTTCATGATGGATTAGTAAAATTAAATATGAACCCTCTAGTGTTGTTTCCTGAATGTTTTGCAACGTTGAGCAGGTTTTTGATGCGACCAATTTTTTATTATCGCACTTTGACTTATAAGTCCAGTATGGGTTGACGAGATGAAGCATGTGACATCTAGCGTCTGAACTTGTACTTAAAGTGCATGCCGATGATTGTGAATTGTCTATGGAGCGTCCTACGAAGCGCTGTACCGCTTTAAATCTGATTTCTCATTAGCTTTCCTCCGCAACGTAAAATTAGAAAGTCAAATCTGAGCAGCGGAAATTCCCATAGGTATTAAACAATTTTATTTCAAAAGGCATTAGCTTCAAAACTCAGTACACATCTATAGAGGTTCGGCGTAAGGTAGGTTTTCTTCTGTAGGTGCCTGGTCAAATCCTTCCATGCATTTTTTCATTTATAAGTTGTACCGAGTGAGTAGTGACATCCTAATAATAGTTTTCCCTCTATACTAAACAACAGTTCCCAGATTCAATTCAACTTTATATAATGATTTGTCATACAAAAATATGTCGCTCGCGATATAATTCTGCGCACTGGAGGAACGACGCAAGGAAATCCACAGACACTGTTGAATTATACTGACAAATACTGTTGTGCATTCAAGATTTTAACATTGAATAACTGCCACACAACTTTAAATAAGAAAATTCAAATACAGCGTATGATCCTAATAACAACTAAGCCAAAAATGTTTTTACAATTGCAAAATGAAAGTCAAATTAACACCTCTTAGAGACTCGGATATCCAAAACCAAGGTTCAAAATATTTTGAACAACAGATCCAAGAGTGAGAATCCATTTTATTAGAAGAATCAAGTTAGGCTTGCAGGAATTTTGCAGGACAGTCGTTTTCGATAAAAATTGTTGCCAATAATTTTAAGCTAATTGAAATTATTTATTATTTTTCATTAGTTAGTGTTTGAGGAGTATATGTTTTGTCAGTCAACATATTTATTCGTCATTGATAAGGTTTAAATATTGTTTGTGTGGGAAGATTTATATAGTGGTCTCTCTATATTGTGACCGAATTTCACATATCTGTGGAAAACCAGTATCTAGAGAATGTATTGTACAATAGTTTAAAGCTTTCCTAAGAATTACCCTAATTTTTGGAAAACTTTCCGGACGAAACGCTAGACCAAGATCGAAGATAGACCATTATCCAAACACATTTACACTCATGGTGTGTATGTTTTTACACTTAATAACAATTACAAATTAAATTACTATTTAAATTTTAGACAAAATAAAACTGTCAACACAACCTGGCAAACTTACTTGGTGGGAATTAATATCTGCTCACCAGATAGAACTTGTATTGAATCATTCAAGTAAATAATAATTGTAAAATTGCACGTTTTAAGAATGGTCCGTTGATTGTTTATAGAAGAATGTTTTGAATTACTGTAGCTCGATGTAAATACGAGACACCAATATGTCGATATACCTAAACTAAAAGCTATCAAAATAAAATGATAGAATCCCGAATTCTTTCGAGAATAATTATGACACAATTTTTTTCCCTATGTAGCAGGTATCTATATATATATTATTACTATTCGTTACATTTCTGTAGGTAATAATCATCGTGACCCAGAAGCAGGCTAAATAACAGAGATATCAGCACTTGAACAACGATTAACGAAAATGACATAATTATTCAACATAAATTTACCAAGGCTCAAATTTTAATCGGTAATTAAATTTTCCCCGGCAGAAACTATTAACTTGAATGATTATATTTTATTTTTCATGAAGTACAGTATTAGTTATTAATAATTGTATCCATCAATTTAGGATTTTTTAAAATCATTCATTTACTGTAATTACGCATGCATTGTATCATATTTTGAAAACAGCATTTCTAATATCCTTCACAGTCTATAATTATTGGAAAGCAGTCGCCAAGTAAATAATATACACATACATGTGTATATTTAATTAACTACTCGTCAGCTCCCTTATACAAACTACAAAAAATCGACATCAATTTATACATAATGACTAATGTCTTAGTGAAGTGTAGATATAGAAATGGCTAAACAGTTTTTAATTCCCTTTAACGAACCATTTCTACAGAGTAATTTTCGACTCTGTGCGAAATTAAGCATGTAAAAATGTGCACTGTACTCCCATAAGCAACTTACAGTAAAGTTGGAAATTGTTCCACCGGAAACATGCGTAGTTATTTTCCTAGCCTATTCGACCAAAATTTATCTAAAACCCTATCGTATGTAACAATTCATATTACTACGAAGATATATCATTTTGGATATTTGTTTCGATGCGTTCCCTTTCGTCAAAAATCTCCAGAAATCCTCCAATTTGACATCTCGAATCAAAGACGGGATATATTTTTATTTCACGTCAACTCCACATTTATTCTCCTTCATACATCTTACAAGACAGTTTCGTTCCTGATTTACGTGACTCACTCTGGAATCAATATTGAACATTGCATTCATTTGTTTTACCTTGTTTTTTATTTCTTATCCTCAATGTTCGCTGTGACTGCTGTAGAACGCTTGGAAGAATTTGTTGACGTCATCAATGGCACCGACAAACTCAGCAAGACTTTCAAGAAAACCTGGCACTCCCATCCTTTGAGCTGGTTTGTTTTCTTTTCCCAAGGGCTGGGTACAATTATCGTGCCACTGCTTTCTTGTATCCTGTTTTTGTCAAACCCTTACAACTTGATGCATGCGTCCTTTATTGTAGGACGGTGGTTTCAACCCTACAATGGTGTTGTTCTGGGTGTTGCAGCTCTATTCGAATACTTTGCTACTTGGATTCACTTCACTATGATTCAGACTGTGAGTCAAACCTGCATGATGGGAGTCATGTGTTTAAGTGTTTCGCTAAATGAAGTTAACAGGTATAGGAGATTTATTAGAATTATTTAAAGTAAAGCAATTGGTACATTCTAAGGTCAAGTAGGCTCTCTAAAAAAATCTCTAAACGACCTACAAGGTGTGAAAAATGTGACAATGCTGTACATACAGGGATGGGAATATTACACATACGACCTGCAGGATTGGATTAAGGGATTGAGGGAAACAATTCCGATCACTTGGATTGGATTAACGGATTAAATGACAAAATTCCGATCACTTGGATTGGATTAACGGATTAAATGACAAAATTCCGATCACTTGGATTGGATTAACGGATTAAATGGCAAAATTCCGATCACTTGGATTGGATTAACGGATTAAAAGGCGAAATTCCGATCACTTGGTTGGATTGACGGATTAAATGGCAAAATTCCGATCACTTGGATTGGATTAACGGATTAAATGGCAAAATTCCGATCACTTGGATTGGATTAACGGATTAAATGGCAAAATCCGATCACTTGGATTGGATTAACGGATTAAATGGCAAAATTCCGATCACTTGGATTAGATTAACGGATTAAATGGCAAAATTCCGATCACTTGGATTGGATTAACGGATTAAATGGCAAAATTCCGATCACTTGGATTAGATTAACGGATTAAATGGCAAAATTCCGATCACTTGGATTGGATTAACGGATTAAATGGCAAAATTCCGATCACTTGGATTGGATTAACGGATTAAATGGCAAAATTCCGATCACTTGGATTGGATTAACGGATTAAATGGCAAAATTCCGATCACTTGGATTGGATTAACGGATTAAATGGCAAAATTCCGATCACTTGGATTGGATTAACGGATTAAATGGCAAAATTCCGATCACTTGGATTGGATTAACGGATTAAATGGCAAAATTCCGATCACTTGGATTGGATTAACGGATTAAATGGCAAAATTCCGATCACTTGGATTGGATTAACGGATTAAATGGCAAAATTCCGATCACTTGGATTGGATTAACGGATTAAATGGCAAAATTCCGATCACTTGGATTGGATTAACGGATTAAATGGCAAAATTCCGATCACTTGGATTGGATTAACGGATTAAATGGCAAAATTCCGATCACTTGGATTGGATTAACGGATTAAAGTAAACAATTCCGATCACTTGGATTGGATTAACGGATTAAATGACAAAATTGCGATCTTTTGGATTGGATTAACGGATTAAAGTAAAAAACTCTGATCAATTGGATTGTACTAAGGGATTCAGGAAAACAAATTGCGGTCACTTGGATTCGATTAAAGGATTAAAGTAAAAAATTCGATCACTTGGATTGGATTAAGGATAATTTTATAATGGATTAGCACATAGACCAATTTAATTCTTACATAAGTCAGATTAACGGATCAACATTTGTTAATACATACCTATATGGTTTGCGCTATGGGCCACCATAAATTCATCAATTAAGATTGGGATGATGCGATGACGTGAATATCCTAATAGTTGGTTAAAATTACAAGGTTGGTCCTATTTATTCAAACACATCAGTATACAGTAAATTATTATGGATGGAGTGGAACCAGAAATAATCTGCTTAAAATAGAGTTCAATTCATAATTCCAGCCTACACATTTACGGTACACATATCAATTATTATATTAAACTCCCGCATAAAAACGCTTCACATGTTTTGCCCGGGATTTGTTTGAGCACAATTGTGCTGCTAATTTCCACGCGGGCTAAAATACTAGTAATCAAAATATGCACATATTTGAGGCAAGGGTAAGGAGAATTTGTTACTCCGTAATCAATAAAAAAAGCTGTGCTCCCACGTTCTTTGCTAAGATTTATATTTTTAACAAACCATAACGACGATTCCTGTTTGAAAACAGCCTAGGAATTGTGACATATGAACACAAGCTACAAGTTCATTACAAAGCTGCTACATGTTGAAAAATGTAGCAATGGTATAGCAGCAGATATAATCCAATCCATACTACTGACAGCAGTGGATTTTTGGATTAGGATTTGGGATTAATTCGTTGCCATACAAATAATCGGATTTAACTAGTAGATTAAAATGAAAGCATAGAGCCAGGATTGAGGATTAAGGATTAGATCCAGGTTTCCCCAACACCTGGATTGGGATTGGGATTAATTATTTCTTTTAAAATTTGTAATCCGGAATTAATTTAATCCCGGATTAATAATCCATTCCCATCCCTGTATAGATAGTCAGAGAATACGCTAGAGGACGGTAAAAACGATCTTGTAAAGAACGGCTGAGGACACTTAAATCGGGTGCTGTAAACTCCCTGAAATTAATATATTATATTGCAGAATTGTCACGGAGTTCAGTTCTCAAAACTATCCAGTTAATCCAAGGGTTTTGAAGTCCAAACATTCCATTAGAGACATGATCAGACAACTGAAGCACTTGCAAATATTCAACATTCTGATGAACAATTTTTGGTCAGATTTCATCATCCCTGGATGTACTGTTTTGGTGGTTGCACTCACCACTGCTTCAGCATACGCAGCCTTAACTCTCCATGGAGTACTCCATCCGATATTGTTTTGGTTTTTCCCGTTTATTTTAGTTTGGAACGTGTCCTGCATAATTATTGGTGTGTTTGGCAAGCTGGCTGAAATTTCTACTACATCTGAAGATGTGAAAAAAAGGATTACTAGAGTAGCTTTGGTAGCATTGTGCAAAATGAAATGTGTTGAAGAGTTAGGGAACCTGAAGGAAATTCAGGGTGTGAATCGCTTTGGGGTTAAAGCTGGAAGCACTGGGTACATTACCCTGTCAACACAAGACAAAATGTTGGAAGAATCTATTAATTATCTCATTTTGCTTTTAGTGTAGATATATGACAAAATGTTTATGGCTAGTGAGACAATTATATTGAGGTAAATGGTAATGTTTTCAGGTCGTTTTGCCGGTCTAACGAAATCTCTTCTGTATTTTGTGTAAGTACAGAAATGAAGGATAATTTTGAGAAGTATTCTATTTATGCTTTACTACAGTAATTACACATCATCGTCCAGGGAATTACCTACAGATACATAGGCGGATATAAGTTATCAGATAAGCTTTAAAGTGTAACATTGCATTTTGAATAAAATTTGATTTAACAGGGAAACGAAAATTGTAAACATTTCTTGCTTACAAAATTCCAGCTTTACGAATTTTGGAGTTTATACATTAGAACATATTTATTAGTTTACATACAAAACAGGTTCGTGTGAGGTGACTCACGTGGGTTATTCTACAATCTGATCTATGATCATTTCAACCTTAGTCGGCATACATGACTAACTACTTTAATAATTTAAATAGTTCTATTCTCAGTAGGTGTTCATGCTCAACAGCATTCACATTTACCTTTCCTACTTTACCTATCCAGGACAGTACTTTTGTGTATATTTAGATATTCTTATCTCTAAACAGATTGTAGGTCAAATATTCTTTTATGCTTTCTAGAAGCTTTGCTCCCCTCCTAATATTCTTTGTAAAAATGTAAACTTACTTCCAAGGAAGGTTATTTATGATCAGTCTCATACTCTCAGCTGAAGGAATCAGTTTGTCTCGCACTGTGCATTATTGGAACCATTTTTGAGTAATTAAAGTATTTAGTTGTTAAATTTAAAGTTACTCCTGCTAACCTGGTTTTCAACGCTTATTTGCACACATCATAATCTCACATAAATTAGCACCCTGCACTCTGCCACTGCGCTAACATTGGTCCTTCGAAGCCGTTTTTTAACATCTGCACCGGTGATTCTGAGTGTTAGTTTTGTGATTTGTGAAACGTAGTGCCACAATCTCACCATTGTTGTCTTTCACTGGGGTATTCAAGAGACTCAATCGCCAAAACCACGTACGACATTGACCTGAAAGTTTAATGCTCAACGGAGTATCTTCAATCCGATAAGATAGCCATGGCAAAAAATCTAGTGGGCATTCGTACAGCCTTAAAAGGCAATCTCACAAAATGGAGTAATTTCATTGCGACGGTAGATGAGAAGACGGTAACACGGTCGCAGTATCAATCATATTCAGAGAAAATTAAAGATTTGGGGACAAGAATGGAAGCAAATCATACGGAGATATGCGGAAGTTTGACAGAGCAAGATAAAATTGATGCAGAGGTCGCTGATTATGGTACTACGCTGGACAAGGTAATGGAGTTGGAAGGATTTCTCAACCGAAGCCTCGAGTACATCAAGGAGCGAGAGATGCAGCAAGAGATCAAACAAAGAACAGCCGACATTATTGCAACAGCCAACGCCCAAGCGTCAGCCCAATCAACAAACCCCACATCCAGTTTTTCAAAACTGAAATTAGCCAAACTGCCTGACATGGAACTTCCAAAATTTTCTGGCCGCTATGAAGAATGGCTATCATTTTCCGACCGTTTTACACATGCCATCACCAACCGTACTGATCTTTCGGGAGCCGAGAAGCTGAAATATCTACAAGCATCACTTCAAGGTGACGCAGGTAAAGTCATACAAAATATTAGCATTTCCGACAGCAATTTTCTACCTGCATGGAAGGCCATCGAATTGAAGTATAAGCACACGAGAGAAATTGTTTTCAATCATCTGGACAAGATTTTGGATCATCCGAATGTTCCACCAGGCTCAATCACAGCCCTGGAAAGCCTTGTCACAGATATTACCAACTCTCTCGAATGTATGAAGAACCTTGGAAGAAAATCTAACTTAGGCGAAGACCTTGTAGTAAAGCTCATCCTGAAGAAGATGGACCAGGAGAACAGAAAAGTGTTCAAAAGGTCACTGCCTGACACCGAAGTCCCATCTTTAGATACCCTTGTGAAGTTCATAAACAAGGTAGTAGCAGATCATGGGACGGAAATAGAATTTGACATGCGAGCTACTTCACAAACCCCACCAGCCCCTTTCATCCCTTCACACAAGTCCCCGAAAACCGAGATCAAATTCTCGTCAGCCCCACAAACATCAAAGCGCGCAAGCAGATGCTCCTTTTGTTCAGAAGAACACAAAAATTTTCAATGTAAACGACTCATTGAGAAACCAGCTCCAGAACGGCTAGATTATGTAAAGGAGCACAAAGTGTGCACTAACTGCCTCAGCCCCGGACACTCAACCAAAGAATGTATATCTAAAGCAACATGCAAGAAATGCAGCAAAACCCATCACACGCTCCTACATAAGGATGTACAAAAGCCAACGGACAAGAATGTCAATGCCTTGACAGCATCAGCCAGCAACAACACTCACACCATCCTAGCCACAGCAGTAGTTCAACTCAGCAATAAGTACAGTCAGCCATGGGACTGTCGAGCACTTATTGACAGCGGCTCAACTCACACCTTCATCACTTCCTCCCTTGTAAACACGTTAGGCCTGAAGCGACAGGAGCTCAGCCAACCAATGGAAATCAAGGGACTCTCCGATGTTGAAATGTTGACAGTAACTCACCAGGTGGAGCTAGAAATAGCAACTGCATACAGTCCAGACACCCTTATACGCACATCAGCTCTAATTGTTAGAAAAACCTCCGGAGTCCATCCGCGAACTTCCATCAACCCAATGCCCTGGACCCATCTTCAGTCTCTCACCCTGGCCGATCCTCTTTTTTACAAATCCCGGAAGGTGGACATTGTTTTTGGAGCCGACGTTTACCCAAGAATCATTCGGGGAGCCATCATTAGAGGCAATGAAGACGAGCCCATGGCTCAAGAATCTGCATTTGGATGGATTGTACTTGGTCCTACAGTAGCTCCAGCATCAAACGTTTCCACTTGCTACAACAACTCATGCCCTCTGGACACGTCCCTTGGCCGATTCTGGGAAATTGAAGAATGTCCAACCACAGGCCGTATATTTACCAAAGAAGAAGAGGAGTGCGAAGAAAAGTTCCAAGCAACAACTAGTCGCAACTCCGACGGGTCCTTCCAAGTAGAACTCCCATTTAAGAGCAACATGAAACCACTCGGAAATTCTAAACGAATGGCTCTCCGCAGATTTTACAATTTGGAGACAAAATTCGAGAAAAATACAACCCTTAGGGCCCAGTATACAGAGCAGATTCATGCACTCCTCCAAGATGGACACATGCACATCGTCCCTAAGGAAGAAATTATTATGCCCGACTATTCCAGCTACTATCTACCCCACCATGCAGTGCTTAAAGAAGCAAGCTCAACCACCAAGATGCGTATTGTATTCGACGCTAGTGCAAGCACATCTTCAGGTCAGTCACTGAATGATCAGTTAATGGTGGGCCCGGTCCTACAAGAAGACCTATTCTCCATATTAGTACGCTGGAGATATTGGAGAGTGGCTCTTACCGCGGACATAAAGCAAATGTACCTCTTTATTGGAGTAAAGAAAGTACACCAAGATTTCCTTCGAATCTTCTGGCGTGACCACCCATCAGACCCAATCAAAACGTATAGATTGGCTAAAGTTACGTTTGGAACATCA
This sequence comes from Allacma fusca, assembly GCA_947179485.1. Taxonomy (NCBI): domain Eukaryota; kingdom Metazoa; phylum Arthropoda; class Collembola; order Symphypleona; family Sminthuridae; genus Allacma; species Allacma fusca. The sequence goes on along the minus strand of OX359246.1, from coordinate 14,151,361 downwards.
AGTGCACCATACTTGGCTGTCAAGACTCTACAAACACTGGCCGACTCCCATGCACAAGAATATCCACTGGCTGCAACGGTCCTTAAAAGGGACTTTTATGTGGATGATTGCTTATCTGGAGCACAAACGACACAAGAAGCGCTACGTCTCCAAGAACAACTACTACAGCTGACTAGAAAAGGAGGATTTCTTCTCAGAAAATGGTCCTCCTCGGATAGTGCAGTACTCCAGGCAGTACAAAGCGAGATGCGAGAGATTCAAACCCCGCTGAACTTTGACACCGACTCTACCATTAAAGCTCTCGGACTTATCTGGAACCCAGCAAGTGATTGCTTCCAATTCAGCGTTCATCCCAGTCATCCACACAAGATCACCAAAAGAACCATACTTTCAGAAATAGCGAGGGTTTTTGACCCCCTAGGATTTCTTACACCATTAACGGTGAGAGGAAAAATGTTAATGCAAAAACTTTGGTCCTGCAATATTGGTTGGGACTGTACCCCAACTGAAGAAAGGCTGGCCGAATGGAAGTCGTATCAACAGGACTTACTTGCCATCAAATCTCTTCGCATACCCCGTTGGATTATTCAAGACAACTGTAAATCCGTTCAGTTACACGGATTCTCAGATGCCTCTACTAAAGCGTATGCAGCAGCAGTCTACATTCGAACAGTTTCCAGGCACGACAGAGTCATGGTCAACCTCATTACGGCTAAATCCCGAGTCTCACCAATCAAAACCACGTCAATCCCACGCCTGGAGTTATGTGCTGCGGAACTTTTAGCAAATCTCACAGAAGCAGTCATCAAGGTACTCCCTGTCAAGATAGATGAGATCCACGCTTGGACAGACTCTACCGTCACCTTGCATTGGATATTACAACCCCCCAACCGGTGGGAAACCTTTGTAGCAAATCGTGTCAGCAAAATACAACGACGTATTCCTCCTACTTCCTGGCATCACGTAGCGGGAATCAACAATCCCGCTGACCTGCCTTCAAGAGGAATTTCAGTAAAAGAACTGCTCGAATCCACATGGTTTAAAGGGCCGGAGTTCTTACAGCAATTGCAGTTTCAAATGCCATCACCTCCCCACCCAACCATTCCCAGAGCTGTGGAGCCTCGTAATGGGGTGCCCCAAGAAGACGATTATACTTCTTCCACAGCAACACCAATTTCCCTGCAGCGTGTGGAGTCGTTGAATGACGATCCCCAAGGAGAAGCCTACACTCCTTCCACTCGCACAATCCCTAGTCTCATCAGCCTGAATGTAACTGTGACCAAGGACAATAGCAGTTGCAATAGCAACGCAATACCGGTAGACCTGTCCTTCATGGACCGTTACTCAACCTGGAGCAAACTGCAAAGGCATACCGCATGGTGGATCAGATTTTGGAAGTACGCAAGGGGAAATGGCGAGTACTCACAAAAGCAATTGTCTGCAGTGGAGCTTCTACACGTGAGAAACCTATTGTTGTATGCAGTCCAGCGGAAGATCTTTCAGAAGGAATTAACACATTTAAAGCAGCATGGTAATCTGCCTTCAAAATCCCCGTATTTCCAACTGTCTGTCTTTCTCGATCCTAAAGATGGGCTCCTCAAGGCGGGCGGAAGGCTCGAGAATGCTCAGATCCGAGCTGAGTACAAACATCCGATCATTCTACCAAGAACCCGACTAGCGCAGCTACTAGTGAACCACTACCATCTGGCGTACCTCCATGCGGGACCTCAACTATTGTGGTATTTATTTCGACAGCAGTATTGGATGGTCCGAGGGAAAATGTACATCCGGACAATTATAAAGAAGTGCAAAGTTTGCACTTTGCAAAGAGCAAGACCCATCAGTCAACTAATGGCAGATTTACCTGAAGCAAGGGTCACACCATCAATTCCATTCTCGTCGACAGGAACTGACTATGCAGGTCCAGTCATTCTTAGATCTTGGGCTGGGCGAAAGGCAGTGGACAACAAAGCTTACATTGGCATTTTCATCTGCCTAGCAACCAAAGCAGTGCATTTGGAATTAGTTTCTGGACTTTCCTCCTCGGCTTTCATCCAGGCTCTTCGGAGATTCGCTGGACGTAGAGGACGCCCTTCACATATGTATTCCGACAACGGAACTAATTTTGTGGCCGCAAACAGAGAAATTCAAGAATTCCTCCAATTCATGAGCACCGACTATTTTGTCCAAGATGTAGCGCGGTTCATGGCAAATGAGAAGATCACGTGGCACTTTAACCCTCCCGGGGCACCCCACATGGGTGGACTGTGGGAGGCAGCCGTCAAGAGTACAAAGTACCATCTCAAAAGGATACTTGGGACTACTCCACTTACATTCGAAGAGCTGTATACAGTGCTGGTCCAGGTGGAAGCTTGCCTAAATTCCCGGCCATTATGCCCAGAATCAAGCCACCCCGACGAAATCAGCGCACTCACCCCAGGGCACTTTTTAATTGGAGCTCCTCTATTGGCCATCCCAGATCCAGATTTGCAACATCTTAAGATGAATCGCCTGGACCGGTGGCAGCTTACACAACAGATGATTCAACACTTCTGGAATCGGTGGTCACGTGAATATCTCCAGCTTTTACAAAAACGGACCAAGTGGAACAAAATTTACCCTAATATCCGAGAAGGAGAAATAGTGGTCCTAATGGAAGAAAACACTCCCCCTCAGAAGTGGAAATTGGCGAAGGTAGTAGAAGTACATCATAATCCAAATGACAAAAAGGATCTCATACGAACCATAACCGTCAAGACCTCAGAGGGAATTTACAAGAGACCAATCACTAAAGTGTGCCGCATTCCTATGGATGAAGACACGCCAGAACAAGAAACACCATGCAACACCTAAGTTCAGCACAATTGGATATTTATACATATGTGCACTCATATCAAATTGAAAATCAAAAACTCTGTAAAAAAAAACTTAAATTAATTATTTTGATGTAATTTTAAATATTCATTTAGGCGGGCGGACTGTTCATGCTCAACAGCATTCACATTTACCTTTCCTACTTTACCTATCCAGGACAGTACTTTTGTGTATATTTAGATATTCTTATCTCTAAACAGATTGTAGGTCAAATATTCTTTTATGCTTTCTAGAAGCTTTGCTCCCCTCCTAATATTCTTTGTAAAAATGTAAACTTACTTCCAAGGAAGGTTATTTATGATCAGTCTCATACTCTCAGCTGAAGGAATCAGTTTGTCTCGCACTGTGCATTATTGGAACCATTTTTGAGTAATTAAAGTATTTAGTTGTTAAATTTAAAGTTACTCCTGCTAACCTGGTTTTCAACGCTTATTTGCACACATCATAATCTCACATAAATTAGCACCCTGCACTCTGCCACTGCGCTAACAGTAGGTACATACGATAATCTACTCAAATAATTCCAACCCATGTCGGCATATGGAGTTAACTACTCTGAATCAATTAATTAATTTAATTAAATAGGGACAATAAAATGAATTTAATTAAATGGGTTAATTCAAAGGAGGTACCCTGTATTTAATTAAAGGGTTTTAAGGATTTAATTAAAAGGATCCATGTACTTTAGACCGGATACAAATATTTTATTTAACTTAGGGTAGGAATTCCGGATGTCCAAAAGGGGTATAGGGTAGGAGTGACGTTTGGTTTTGACCCAGTGACACATAAAAATTAATGTTTGCAAAAGGGGTACCAATACACAAAAATTACTACAAAACCAGGAATTTATCCGGACATAAATAAGTAAAATTTATGAAAATAATCAAAAAATAATATTTTCAAAAAAATACAGGACACCAAAAAAACAACAAAACCATGTATGTATTATACAGGAAACCGGTCTGGACAATTTTAGAAATTGTCACCGGAAAAGGACTTGACCAGGAATTTGGACATAAGGCAGGGCCTTTTAAAATTAGCCGATAAAAATCGGAAAACAGAGCCTGGGATTTCCCCGGATATTTCGCCACGAGCAACTCATGGAAGGAGACTCGTTACAAGTCTGAGGAAATTGGAAAAAAGGCAGCCCTATATATACCCTGGACAGGTCCGGGAATTTGCAGGTAGGACATATAGGTAAGGATATTTACATTATTTAATTTTAGGATAGGGATAATAAGGGAAAATGAAGGGAGGAATAAAATTGACTTTCGTGAGGGAAAATGTAAACAAGTTTTGTTTACATTTCCCCTCATGACCAATATTTTAATGTCGCAGGTCACGGGCGTCATTAGTATCAGCAGCATCATCATCCCTCTGCCTTATCATCTCCCATCCACCCGGGTCACTTTTTATTAGTGTGTAGTGCCCGAGTGTGGGTTGAGGTGAGTGTGAATGAACACTCACAGTTCGTATTTGAGTTGAAACTAAAAGAATAAGCCGTTCGTCATGAGCTTCCAGAAACTGTTCGTTGAATGATCTGATTGATCATATTTGTTCATTGTATTAGGAGCAAAAGGGTCAACTCTACTAGGAAATGAGGATATGTCACATCTGTGCACTAAACTTGAATTCATGAAACAGAAGCACACTGCTCCAGTTCCATAATATTACAATTGTACATGTCCCACATTCCCTTTTTATTGCCATTGAAATGATTTTTTAAACATATTTATGGAAATTCGAAATGGTCAAAAAACTTCACACCAGCTTTAACTACACATGCATGTATTTTTGTAGATAGGTCTGATGAGTTTGGTTTGCCAATTGAAGGGATAATTTTACTCTCACTTTGCCTTACGTTATTTATTCAAACTTTGCAGTCCTCCACGAAATTTCAAATACAAATTGGGTGTGGGATTTTTAAAACTATTCCATTATTTTTAATATAAAGTATTTTCAAATATGAACTGAACAGAAAAATGTATTATTATTAAATTTGAAATATATTTTTTTGTTATAAATAATCACAACAATTATTAGATATTCATATTTCAAATGACGAATTCAAAGTGTAGTACAATTTTGGCTGTTTTTCAGCTTTACATTGTCCTTCAACTGTCTTTAGCAGTATTTAGCAGTCACGTTTAAAATACTTTCAATTAATTGTTTCCTCTATAATTTTTGTACCAACATTGAAAACTGTTTCCAGAATATTGTGCTAAATTCCCTGAAAATCTGAGACCTATCATATGCATCCTGCGGGAGAACAAACTGGTCCCTAAAAGGTCCTCATCAACTACCCAAGACCCTTGGACCACAGATTTGCCCTGGAACGAATCCGAGTCTGAGGAAGATGAGCCCACATGCGGCTGCGACTTAAATTGCTTTCCTCCACCGGAAGCAATGAACACCAGTGAGGAAAATTCCAACTTAAATTGCAGACCTTGTGGGAACCACTGTGATGTTACCACTGCTGTTAGTCCAAGATGCAGTTGTGCATCCGTTGGTTCCGGTCTCTCGTCATCGTCTGGTCGGCGACCTCAAAGATGTAATTGTGGGGTTACTTGTGCTTCAAATCCTTGGAAAGATCAGGATCCTTTTTGTATTTTTAACATTACTGGTCTTCAGAGCGCTGGTGACCCCAGACCCGTACGGTGTGAGTGCTGCAAAAGTAAACTGGCTGAGAATAGTGACTATCCAGATTTTGTATGCATTTGTCAAAGAGTGTGACTTGTTCTTTAATGAATTGTTTTAAAATGTTGATCAAATGTGACACTCATTGTAGTTTTAGTTAATATATTTTTCAAACTGTAGTGATCTATATCCTAGTATTTTTATTATGTATAACGAATGTTTAACATGTATTTATACTAGAAGTAAGTTCAATTCTTACACCATCGAAATTCTGACCGAGTTTCGTTTGATGAAAATAATTATTGTAGCCAATAGCGAATACGTTGTAAAGTTAACATGATGGTTATGAAACAAACACTTGACAAAAATATTATCAAGTAAATAAATACATGGCAATATCCAGGAAGTACACCGCACAAAGTACTCAGAAAATATACGTCACCAGTAGGGGTGAGTATTACGAGACAACGAGACGAGAATCTCGTTTATCTCGTCCATTATACATCAACGAGACAATACGAGACATCTCGCTTTATTTAACGAGAATATCGTTTACAAATAAATCTTGTTTAAACCCGTATCAAACTGAAAAATGAGGTGTTTTGCTATGCCATTTTTCCAATTAAGATATTTTGCAGTTTTTAGTGCTAGCATTTATTGCGGTAGGTCTTCATTAATTTTTCTCACGTTCATGTTTTCAAATTTTATGGCCCAAACCTAAAAATAAATATTTCGCGCCTTGGGATTTTTCTATTTAGTGAAATTAAATAAATTTGTATGTTCTCTCACCAGAATTTGTGCAGACTACAATTAAATTGCATACATTTCAAAACAAATGCCATGTTTTTGCCCTGTCTCGTTTGTCTCGTGCGTTGCTTACTCTCGCTACTCTCGTTATCAAAATATCTCGTTCTCGTATTTTTTTCAGAAACGAGAACGAGACAAACGAGAATTTTAAAACCAACGAGATACTCACCCCTAGTCACCAGCCCTGGCAATATTTGTATGATAATGAGAACCCTTGAAGCTTCAGCTATCCGTAAGCCATAAAGCATCGATTATTTGTTACTTAAAAAATTCCCCCGATACGTAACTTACATGCCCAGGGTCGCACAAAATAATTGTTCCCCCTCCAGCTTATAGAAGGAATGAATTTATAAAACATTTTATTCTTCCAGTTTTTATTAATTTTTTTCCAGCTTGTCTAAATGTTGCTTCTCATGTCTTGTTCTCTTCAATTTTTGAAGTCGCCGGGGTAACGAAAGTGAAGGAAGGTCGGAATTTATCACGGATTTTGGATTCAACAGATGGTTATTTGAATATAATTTTTTAAAATAAAATGTAATGATAGTTTGTAGTAGTGCACCTCATGGGTACTAAAACGTTGTACCTGTACCCAAACATGGGTACTTCAGAATGTTGTACCTTTACCTGTACCTTCTTTGAAGTATCTAATACTTGAATGAAGGTACCTGTACCCAAACCTTTTTTTTAACTTTAACTTGTTCCTGAAAATTACCTGTACCCAAAAAGTACCCGAATTTTTACCTTTATCCTTTGTACTTTGTTTTACCTACCCGGGTACTTTTTATGATGAAGCGAATTCAGTTAAAAAAATTATTGTAATAATTTTTTCCCCTATAATCTATTACATCATGTTTTTCAAAAAATTGAATACGGATAAAATTAACAACTATGTACTTAAACTTCCAGCCATCAATCTTGCAATCTCGGTCATTTTAGTACTTCCGAACTCTGCACATTTGATCTTCATCCATGCTTTTAGACAGAAGCATTTTCTAATGGTATCTCCTATGGAATTCGGTAGAATGATAGAACACGTTTATAAGGAATCTCATTTCATGACACGGAAACGAGCATGCAGTGGAAGACTTGAATGGAGTGGCACGAGAATTTCATGGAAAGAACCACTTTAATTCAGTTTTATTCAAAAGAGGACGCAAGCAGATAACAAAAAAGTACCTTGTACGAATCAGGTATTTTCTGAACGGGTACAGGCACTTTTGGAGCTGTACCTATTTCTGTCAGGTAAAAACCGTTTCGTGTTTTATTTGTACCTTTACCTTTACCCATAAATGTGCCCAATATTTAGGTAAAATTGGCTTGTACCCAGAACTTGCCCATTCTGTTTGGGTACAACAAAATTACCCAGTATTACCTGTTTCTGTACCCAAGTACCCGGGTAGTACCTGTACCCATGAGGTGCACCAGTTTGTAGGTTATTAGTGTCTGGGCTTTCCGGGAAGCTATCACGTGTTTTTTTTTTGTTGAAAGTTGTTACCTTGAGCTTTAAACAAAAGGAGAAATAAATTTAGTCTCAGGGGGCTGGAGCGTTGTACAATAATTTTTTGATGATGAATTGCCAACTAGCTTTTTGAAACGAATTAACTTTATAAAGTGATTTTTCATGCAAAAACATATGTCGGTCTCAATATAATTCTGCGCACTGGAGATGCGACGCAAGAAAATCCACAAATACTGTTGTGCATATGGCGTATATATAGATATTACTTAATAACCGTACATTACAAATTAAATTACTATTTAAATTTTAAACGAAATAAAACTGTCAACACGACTGTCAGACTTATTGTTAGTTGATGGGAATTAATATCTGTATTTTCGCACCAGAGAGAACTTGTATTGAATCACTCAAGTAAATAATAATTATAAAATTGCGCGTTTTAGGAATGGTCCGTTACTTGTTTATAGAATACTGTTATTAATTATTGTACCTTGTTGTAATTACGGGATACCAATATGTTGATATAGCTAAAAGCAATCAAAATACAATGATAGAATCCGAATTTATTTCGAGAATAATTATTACGCAATTATTTTCCCTCTGTTGCAAGTTTTTATGTATTACTATTGTTCGTAACATTTGTGTAGGTAACAGTTATCATGGTCATGACACAGGCTGAGTACTCAGCGCTAAATAATCGCAAATAACGATTAACGAATACGATGTAAAATCATTCAATGTAAATTTACCAAGGCTAAAATTTTAATCCATAATTAAATTTTTCCTGGAAGAAATTATCAGCTTGAATCATTATATTTTATTTTTCAAAAAGTAATCATAATTAATATTGTAACCATGAATTCAGATTTTTTAAAATCATTCATTTACCATAATTCACAATTATATTTATTGCCAATTAACTTGAACACATACATTACTGTATATGAGAGATATTTCGAAAACCGAGCATCTCTAATATCTTGACAGTTTCTAATTGTTAAGCAGTCGCCAAGTATAATTATGTCCATTTGTACATATATGTGTGTATATTTAATTCACTACCCGACAGCTCCCTTGTACAAACTAGAAAATATCAACATCAATTTATACATAATGACTGATGACGGAAATAGATAAAACGTTTTTAATTACTTTTAACGAGCAATTTCTAAAAAGTAATTTTCTACTCTGTACGAAATTAAGCATGTGAAAATGTAAACTGTATTCCCATAAGCAACTTACAGTAAAGCTTGAAATTGTTCCACCGGAAACATGCGTAAATATTTTCCGAGCCTATTCGACAAAAAAATATCGAAAACCCTATCCAAGTTAACAATTCGTATTGCCGCTAATATATTTCATTTGGGATATTTATTCCGATGTGCTCCCTTTCTGCAGAAATCCCCAGATTTCCTCCAGTTTCAAATCTCGCATCAAAGACGAGATATATTTTTATTTCACTTCATCTCCGCATTTATTCTCCTACATACAACTTATATGGCAGTTTCTTTCTTGAATTACGTGACTCACTCTGGAATCAACGCTGAACATTGCATTCATTTGTTTTACCTTGTTTTTTATTTCTTATCCTCAATGTTCGCTGTGACTGCTAAACAACGCTTGGAAGAATTTGTTGACGTCATCAATGGCACCGACAAACTCAGCAAGACTTTCAAGAAAACCTGGCACTCCCATCCTTTGAGCTGGGGTATTTTCTTGTCCCTTGGTCTGTTTACCATTGTCCTGCCATCGTTTGCATGTGTGCAGTTTTTGTCAAACCGTCACAACGCTATGCATGCGTCCTCTATTGTAGGAAGGTGGTTTCAACCCTACAGTGCTGTTCTTCTGGGTGTTGCAGCTCTGTTCGAATACTTTACCACCTGGATTCACGTCAGTATGATCCAGGCTGTGAGTCAAACCTGCATGATGGGAGTCATGTGTTTAAGTGTTTCGTTAAATGAAGTTAACAGGTATAGGATAAAGTTATTTAAAGTAAAGCAATTGATACATTCTAAGGTAAATAAGTGGACTCTCTAACGCTATCTTTAAACGACCTTCAAGATGTGCAAAATTGTACAATGCCACACATGGACGAATTTATTAAACTCCCCAGCCAGCATAAGTAATCCATAAGATATTTTCGAAACTTCTTCGTTTTCGCGAATTATTCACAAGATACTCACGAAAGAATGAAGTTTCTTCTGCGAAAACTTTTACAAGATATGTATAAGAATTTATCTTCTATGATTCGTAAAATAATTTTTACGAGATGGCATAATTTGGCGGCGTTCTCTCACTGTTCAATACAATGTTCATTACACAAAGACTCAATACAAATCGATGGGCTAAGCGGATTCCATGGTTCTTTAAGTTAGCAAATCATAAAGTTTGGGTTTAAGAATCTTGGTCAGTTCTCTACATTGAATATTTCAGGTAAGATATTGTGACCTCATTTAAATCAAATTTTCAATTTAGATAAAATGTATATACATAGAAAGACATATTCGGAAAGACATTCAAGACGGAAGCGTCAATTTGAAGTTCAGAATCAAATTGTGTCTGTCCAAAATTGCAAATCTCCACGAATGTCGTGTTTCAAACGGATAAACAATAATCCAGAAACTGGTAACCGTGGCCAGGATTACAACTTCAGAATGTTCAGAATGTGTTCTCCCCAAATGATACAAGCACTGTTAATTATCCGAACTGTCCCATTAATGTGGAGGCAGCTGTGGGAACCAGTTTCGACAATAATTATGTGACCGCAAGTGATGATTCGGAAGATAGCCATGAGAAACTTGATGTTGAAGAACTTCTTCGGATGTGGGCTGTTAAACACAAAATACCTTCGTGTGCATTAGGGGAACTGTTGAAGCATCTACGGCTGTATCCTCATTTCGAAAATGTACCTTCGAATTCAAGAACTCTTTTAAAGACTCCTCGAGTAACACAAGTTCGCAACATATCCCCTGGACTGTACGCTCACTAAGGTTTAAGAGAAAATTTATTACGGATAATCGAAATTAATTCCAATAAAAATAATAACCAACTGAATGTGCAGTTTAACATTGATGGACTTCCGCTGTTTAAAAGTTCAATTGATAAGTTCTGGCCGATACTGGTATTTGTACAAAATCTTTCTGAAGTTCCCTTTGTTATAGGTAGTGCCCCGCATGGGTACAAAAATGTTGTACCTGGACCTGAACCTGTACCTGAATCATGGGTACATGGATTTTTTGAACCTGTACCCGTACCTGAATACCTGGGTTCAATTTTCCTGAACCTGTACCTGTAGTTAAACTACATCAGGAGTACCTGTACCTGAAAAGTACCTGAACCCAAAAAGTACCCAAAAAAGTACCTGTACCCGGGTATATTTTAAAAGTACCTGAACCTACCCGGGTATTTTCGGTTGTACTAATTTAAAGGATTACTAAAGATATTACAGAAAAAACAAATTAAAATATCTGTGACCATGACGTTTTGACTTTATAAATGTATTTATCATATTAGATTTATTTTTATTGTTTATTCTTCGAAAGTATGACTAAGTACTGGAATTATCAAGTTTTATAAATGATTACAAAAAGGTTGAAAAGGTAACAGATAGCAAGATCTCCGATATGATAACTAAGTTCATTGCAACAATACAACTGCAATAAAATTATTTCTAAACGTTCAATAATGCCGAGAAATTAAATAATGAAGGATTTGTTTTGCAATCTGCTTTCGCAATGGAAAACATTTTTTCATATTCAGACTCCCCAGATTTTAACTTCAGCCAAGCTTTGAGACAAATATATTTCCTAACGTATCCCCACTCTTATATAAGCGTTTAAGCGTCAGAAGATCTGGGCCATAGGAGAAGTCTATCTAAACTCCAGTTCCAGGAAGTGCTAAAAGATCTCTGGTCATTCCAACTAATGCTAGGTAACTAGCCACGTGTTCCTATATGGTGGAATTAGTTTTCATGACTGAGTTTATACATATAAACAGAGGTGTGGAAAATACATGAAATTTATTATTGAAATACAAAATACAAATACATTTTTAGAATACTTAAAATACAAATATAAACTACAAATACCAGGTGTAACTTAGTGAAGATACAATATAAAATACAAATATCCAGAGTCATTGGACAAGATACAAAATAAAATACTTTCCTTCCAACAAAAAGAGAAAATATGAAATAAAAATACCGTATTTGAAATACGAAATACATATTGAAAATACTCTCATATTTATCTCAAAGCACATATCTGAGATGTGTCTAAAGTTTATTCTCCAAAAATATTTTGTATAATTAGGCCAAATAATACGATATTTAAAAATAAATCAACTTAATAAAGGTAACTGCATGTTATTAGACTTTAGAGTTGTGCATTTGTGTATCAAAGTAAATTAACATGGCCCTAGGTACAGAATATTTTTCCTTTAAACAAATAATCATATAACTCCTGGGTAATATATTTATATTCGCGTCACTAATTTAGCTAGCTTTGTAGTTCTCAGATACATTGAATTTTATGTATTTATGCAGTAATTTCTTCAAACCCGTCCAACAGGTTTCAAAAAATCGTTTTATAGACGACCTTAACAATTTCCAGAGTCATGTATTTTAAAACTATATTTTGTATTTGAAATACTGACTGGGTAAATTTCAGAAGATAAATAAATACTAAATACTATCACGTTCGTAATCTTCAAAATACGAAATATAAAATACAGTATACATGTTGGTGCTGACAAAATACGAAATACAAAATACTTTAAACAATTTACGGCTAGAAAAATACCAAATACGAAATACTAAATGTATTTCAAATACTATTTCAAATACAATATTTCAAAATATTCCACACCTCTGCATATAAATTTTAATGCAACATGTTTCAAAGTCAAAAATTCGAAATGAGTTTTTAAAGCTCAACAACACCTTTACAGGTGTAACATGGAAAATTATTATTGACTGAGAAATACCTGAAAGTTCAGGTATTTTACATTCAGGTTCAGGTATTTACCCAGCGCGTACCCGTACCTGATGGGTTTATACCCAAAAGAGTAGTTTTTGTACCTGTACCCATACCTGAACCTGAATTTTCAGGTATCTAACAACTGAACCTGAACCTGTACCCAAATTGGATGGGTACAAAAAGTATGTACCTGATACGTACCTGTACCTGAACCTGTACCCAAATACCCGGGTAAAACCTGTACCCATGAGGGGCACTAGTTATAGGAATCCACTTGGGAAAATCAATACCAGCCATACCAGACGAATATTTGCTCGAATTTGTCGAGGAATTAAATTTAATTGTAGACTCCGGGCTGCTTTATATTAACAAATTATATAGCGTATCAGTAGTAGGATTTATTTGTGATGCGCCAGCTATGGCGTATATTTTATGTACTAAAGGTCACAATGCTTATAAAAGTTGCATAAAATGTACAATTAAGGGCAAGTACGTAGAAAACAGAGTAGTACTAACTGAGACGGATCTTCCACGAAAAACAGACCAAAGATTTAGACAACAAGGAAATTCTCTGCTTACAAAAATTAAGTTTGACATAGTGAAATATTTTCCACTTGAATTTATGCGCTCTGTATGCTTAGGTGTTAGGAAATTGTTAAATTTGTGGGTTAAGTCAAAACCATGTTCCTACAAAATTAGTGCTACTCAATCCAATGTTGTTTCTATAAAACTTTGTCAGCTAGTTGTTTACGCCCCAAAGGAATTTTCCAGAAAACCTTGAAGCTTGAATAAATTGGACCGCTGGAAAGCGACGGAGTTCAGAAATTTTGTTCTGTACTTCGGACCATGGGTCCTCAAAGAAGTACTCCATAAAAATATATATGAGAATTTTAAGTGTCTGCATGTATCAATTAGAATCCTGTGTGATAAAAATCGCTTCAAGCATCTCAACGGTTATGCTCATGAATTACTTGTGTGTTTTATCAAGCTATTTCAGCAACTGTACGGAGAAAACAACATGTCCTACAACGTGAACGCTTTGGAGCATTTGGCAGAAGATTGTAAAAATCTCGGAACTCTGGATGAATTTAGTGGATTCCAGTTTGAAAATCATCTCGGAAAGCTAAAGCACATGCTTCGAAAACCAAATTGTCCTCTACAACAAGTCCACCGCGGGATTATTGAGGCAGATTCGTTAGAATTGGACTTTCAGGAGCCTACAAAACGAATAAAATCGAGCTTTGACATTTTGCCTGATGGAGTGTCGTGTCCGCAATACAGCAAATACTTTTTAGGAATTTTTGAGCTGAATTCATCTACGGGAAATAACACTTGCATGCTAAATAATAATAAAGTTATACAAATTAAGTGCTTCGGTGTAGTTGGTGAGGATCAAGTTGTGGTGGGCAGACAATACGTGAATCAATCATCATCTTTCAAATATTCATCTAAACAATTAAATATATATAATGTGGATTCTCTTTCCGAAGAACAATACTGGAAGTGATCCGATATAAATTGCAAGTGTATCTGTATTCCTCATTAAACCAGTGCTGTAGTAATTCCACTTTTATTTTAGGACTACCTTAAAAATGGAACTACAATACAAAATCGTCCATTTTTTATCAACTGAAGAGGTTGAAGTTGCTCCTCATAATTGGATCTTCGTAGAAAAATATGAGCTGTCATGTCATTGGCCGAATCGGAGAAAATCAGAAAGGATTTTAACTGCAGTGAAAAACAAAACTCAGCCGCCAAAATCCGGATGGTCAAGATTTAAAATTCGAATTATGAACCAGTATAGTAAGACTTAATTTTTATTTTTTAACATTGCAAAAATACAAATATTCTATGTATGTAATATATATGTATACGACATTTTTATTCAGTGTGAAATTTGTACACAGATACGTTTGAGGAAACTTCTGCAAATGTGAAGCACTACGAAGAGTTTTCTGACATGAGCGAGACGGACGCACCAGCTATACCAATCGTTCTTTCACGGTCAGGGCGAACGGTCAAGAAACGGAAGTTTGAGTTTGAAATCTCGAGTGGTCGCGAAATGTCTAAGAAGATTCGGTCCCCCCTTTAATTAATTTACCGAAATTTCCGGAAACAAATGTTCAGGTTGAAAGTGAGATTACCTTTGTGGATGAAACCGTGAACAACGAGAATTCAACATATGTAATTCCGGCATAGCTCATACGACAGAAGTATTAATTCCAACTGTCCCAACAACTGCTTACGACAGGGGTAATTCAGGGGTAAAATTAAAAATCTTAGTTAAAAAAATTTCAAGAGTTTTCATTAGGTGTGTGAGTAAGCATCAATCTAATTGGTTTGTAAATTGGGCAGAGTTTCAGAATACATGCTTTCGAAATTATGCAACCATTCAAGCAAACCCGTCTTCGATGATGAAAATGATGGACGCAATTTTGTATAATTCAAAGGCCGTTCCCATATCGCCTTCCTCCCATCCTGTTCGGACAAATTTTGGTTTCCCATTACAGACTATGGCGTCGTTATTAGCGTTTGACGAGAAAATAGTTTCCGATGAAATTTTTTCGAAGTGCATGTGTATCAATACTTTTATTTGCTCGAAATAATAATTATTTTTTCGTTTTTATCTACAAATCAAGCGTTCAAAATCTTTCAGAATAAGTTCCTCGGAAGTATCGGAGGATGTGACGTGACAGCCATTGTGTTTGAGGTGCTGAAGAAGGTTTTATCGTTTGAATTGGCTTATGAATTCAACTTTACTGGTGCCCAAGGAAAGGCCAATTTTTCATTGCTTAATCTGAATGATCTTATTTTTGGTGAGTGCAAAGTTCTAAATGTTTGTGTCAATGTTTTAACATATTGGTTTATTTATTAATAATTAAACCCTTTAACCGTAATGTTATTTAGATGTTGTGCGTCAAAACCCCAGGACTTCTCAGGAATAGTTGTTTAATGTGCGCTCAAAAATTCCGAACTGGGTTCAGCACACTATAGATAAACTTACAAAGGATGCTAGGAATAGGATTATTGCTAAGCTGACCGTACGTTTCTATCTTGATCAGAATTTCCAAATCTTTATTTAATTGCTATTATATTACCAAACCTAAAGTAATACTACATAATACCGGATATATTAGTTTATTTGTTATTATTGAGGTTCAGCTGAAGTTTAAGTGAATTGTTCTTTACATTCAGGGCCAAGAAAACTTCGAATCGGCTATCAATATTGGCTCTTAAGATTTTGCTATATTTCCGGGTGATGGATTGAATACTTCCCAAGCTTACAGCATTGCTGAAATCTTATGCTTATATCATTTGCACCCATTTGGAATTGTTTATATAATACTATATTTATTCAACATTGGTTAAACGTCTTAGATATACAGGTCTGAATGACTTAGTACCAACTTTATAAAATTGCTTAGTAAGAATGTAGCTAAATGTAATTTGTTATCGTTTATTTGTAGTAAGCTCTTCAGGTTGTTTGTGCGTAACTGAAGTTAAAATTAATAAACTCATACATTACCCCATTAATACACAGTTTACGTGTAGCCGTCATTTAATAGTATGTATGTATATCAACGATACATAATATAAATGCGCACAAGATTTTTGTTCCGTTAATTTTCCCTTTGCGCATCTTGAAGCTTTCGTTAGAAGAACCATTTAAGTTTTGTGAAAGAAAGTTTTATGCGGCCATTTTACAAACTTAAAGTTATCGTGAAGCCAACTTCGCTATTCTTGAGTGAACTCTCCAAGTTATCGCGCTTTCTTGCATAAGTGTTCGTGGCGATTTCTTTACGAACACTTGGTGCTAGCTGGGTCGTAGTCAGAATATAAAAGGCGCTGTTTCAAAGATGTTCCTTTAAATCAGAGGACTTTCGTGTATAGAACGACAGTAAGTACGGACACTTAAGTCTGGTGCAGGAAAACTCCGTGAGCTTAATAATATCGTCGCTGAAGAGGCAAAATGGTCTAAGTGTAATTTCGACTAGAAGCAAAATTGTCTAAGTGTAATTTCGACTAGAAGCAAAATTGTCTAAGTGTAATTTCGACTAGAAGCAAAATGGTCTAAGTGCAATTTCGACTAGAAGCAAAATGGTCTACATGCCTTTGTCCTTAAAGGCAAAACGGAATAGTTGCAAGGTTTCTTAAAAGCAAAATGAACTACATGCAGTTTTCACTAAAAGCAAAAAGGTCAATATGCGTGTATACTTTCGTAATGACCATTTTGTTTTTAGACGAAATTGTAAGTAGACCATAATGCTTTTAAAACTTGATGAATATATTCCATTTTGCGTTTAGTAAAACTGCATGTAGACTATTTTGATTTTAATCGAAAATGCATGTAGTCCGTTTTGCCTCTTCAGCGACGATATATTTTATTGCAGAATTGCCACGGAGTCCAGCTCACGAAATCATCCGGTTAATAAAAGGGATTTGAAGTCCAAACATTCTATTAGAGACATGATCAGACAACTGAAGCTCTTGCAAATATTCAACATCCTGATGAACCGATTTTGGTCAGATTTCATCATCCCTGGATGCACTGTTTTGGTAGTTGCGCTCACCACTGCTTCAGCCTACGCAACCTTAACTCTTCATGGAGTACTCCCCCCGCTCTTGTATTGGATTTTCCCATTTGGTTTAGTTTGGAACGTATCCTGCACCAATATTGGTATCTTTGGCAAACTGGCAGAAGTTTCTACTACATCTGAATCTGTGAAAAAAAGGATTAGAACAATTGCTTTGGTAGCATTGTGTAAAATGAAATCTGCTGAAGAGTTAGCAAGCTTGAAAGAAATTCAGGCTTTGAGTCGCTTTGGAGTTAAAGCTGGAAGCACTGGCTACGTCACCCTATCAACACAAGCAGGGATGATGGAAGGATCAATGAATTATCTCATTTTGCTTCTAGTGTAAATATTTGACACAATTTTAATATCAAATGAGACAACTATATTGAGGTAAATGGTAATGTTTTCAGGTAATTTGGCCCTTCTAGTTTATATTTTGTGTACAAAAATGAAAGACAATTTGGAGAAGCAAACTGTTCATGCTTTATTGCAGTTATGACACTTCATTGTCCAGGAAATCACCAGTATAGGTATAAATTATCGGATAAGCTTTATGTGTGCTTCAATATAACACTGCATTTTGAATAAAATTTGACTTAATAGGGAAACCAAAATTGTAAACATTTCTTGCTTACAAAATTCCAGCCTTAAGAATTTTGGAGTTTATACATTAGAACATATCGATTAGTTTACATACAAACCAGGTTCGTATTTGAGTTAAAACTAAAATATTAATCCGTTCGAAATGAGCTTCCAGAAAATGTTCGTTGAATGATCAGATTGATCATATTTGTTTATTGTATTAGGAGCAAAAGGGTCATTTCCACTATGAAATGAGAATATGTCACATCTGTGCAGTAAACTTGAATTCATGAAAAAGAAGCACGCTGCTCCCGTTCCATAATATTACAATTGTACATGTCCCCATTCCCTTTTTATTGCCATTGAAATGATTTTTTAGATATATTTATGGAAATTCGAAGGGGCCAAAAAACTTCACACCGGCTTTACCTATACCCAAGCATGTATTTTTGTAAATAGGTTTGATGAGAGTGATTCGCCAATTACGGTCATAATTTTACTCTCAACTTGCTTTACTTTATTTATTCGAGCTTTTGAAGTATTCCATGCACTTTTAAACTTCCGTACAGTGCAGGATTTTAAAAATAAACCATTATTTGTAATTTATAAGCAAAAATATTTTAATTTATATTGAACTGAACAGAAAAATGTGTTATTATTAAAGTTGAAATTTATTTTCTAGCTACAAACAATCATAACAATTATTAAATATTAAAATTTCAAATGACGAATTCAAAGTGTAGTAAAATTTTGGCTGTTTTCCAGCTTTACATTGTCCTTCAACTGTCTTTAGCAGTATTGGATGTACAAGGTAGGGAAAGATAACTGCTGACAAATTTCACTTGTCAATGTCACGTTTAAAATACTTTCAATTAATTGTTTCCTCTATAATTTTTGTACCAACATTGAAAACTGTTTCCAGAATATTGTGCTAAATTCCCTGAAAATCTGAGACCTATCATATGCATCCTGCGGGAGAACAAACTGGTCCCTAAAAGGTCCTCATCAACTACCCAAGACCCTTGGACCACAGATTTGCCCTGGAACGAATCCGAGTCTGAGGAAGATGAGCCCACATGCGGCTGCGACTTAAATTGCTTTCCTCCACCGGAAGCAATGAACACCAGTGAGGAAAATTCCAACTTAAATTGCAGACCTTGTGGGAACCACTGTGATGTTACCACTGCTGTTAGTCCAAGATGCAGTTGTGCATCCGTTGGTTCCGGTCTCTCGTCATCGTCTGGTCGGCGACCTCAAAGATGTAATTGTGGGGTTACTTGTGCTTCAAATCCTTGGAAAGATCAGGATCCTTTTTGTATTTTTAACATTACTGGTCTTCAGAGCGCTGGTGACCCCAGACCCGTACGGTGTGAGTGCTGCAAAAGTAAACTGGCTGAGAATAGTGACTATCCAGATTTTGTTTGCATTTGTCAAAGAGTGTGACTTGTTCTTTAATGAATTGTTTTAAAATGTTGTTCAAATATGGTATTCCCTGTGTTTTAGTTTAAATATTGTTCAAACTGTAGTGATCTATATCCTAGTATTTTTATTGTGTATCAGGAATGTTTAACATTTATTCCTACTTGAAGTAAATTTAATTCTAACACCATCCAAATTATGACCAAGTTATGTCGTATGATGAAAATAAATTGTAGTCAATAGCCAATAAACTGTAAAGTTAACATGATGGTTATGAAACAAACACTCGACAAAAATATTATCAGGTAAATAGACACATGGCGATATCCAGGAAGTACAGCGCACAAAGTACTCATAAATATACGTAACCATAGCCCTAGCAATATTTGAATGAGAATGAGAACCTATAAAGCTTCAGTTATCCGTAAGCCGTAAGGTTAGTTTAGAGCTGTAAAGGGGTGCCGTGAGTACGATGGCCCCGCAGGGGCCTTCGTAGTCACGTTGGCTGAAACTGGCGTTGGAAACGTTGAAACGCTGAAACGTTAGCTCACTGTCCGCAACGACCACCACACAGAATCAACACCTGGGAGGACCAGATGGTGCACTAATTAACAAGTTGTGGATTTACAAGACAAATTATGTATTAACTTGGCACTACGTGCCAGGTAAGGTTCCTCAACGGATCGGATATATCCGCTTATCCGCGGATCGGATAAATTTCGGATAGGATAATAAATGAATTTATCCTATCCGCATTTATCCGCCCGGATCGGATAGGCACATTCTATCCGTTAAAATAATGCGGATAGGATAGGATACAAGGTTAAAGTAATCCGCACGGATACGATAATAGAATCTTGAGCTTCGGATAATCCGTCGGATATCTGCGGTTATCCGCGGATAGTTTTATCTGCGATCTGTTGCTTACCGGCCTAACAAATTTCGGTCGTAGAATGAAGTAATTGATAGCAAAACGACGAAAATACGCTTTTCTATTTCAACAAACACAAAAACACACAGTATATTGCTACTAAATTTACTCATCTTTATCATCTAAGTCCTACCAAGGAAATTAACTGTCATACAGGAAGTTGAAAACTATCCAATTCAAATTTGAGTGTCGAAATGTTAACCAACAATTTTTTCGGACCAGACCAGACCAAAGACTATGGCCCGGACCGTGGTCCAGAAAACCATTGATAGCAATTTAATAATCACATTTTATCCAGTCAAATTCTTCTTTTGTCCCCAGAAATGACATTTTTAATTTGTTCCGTAGGATTTCGTTAATTCAAAAATTTTTATTTTGCGTACTTTTGGGACCATGGTCCTGTAGTCTGGTCTGGTCCTGAATCTGGACCGATTGTATCTGGTCTGGTCCAAGCGTTGAATCAGACCGGACCAGACCATACAAATCTGGGATCAGATCGGACCAGACCAATCCAAGACCATTAATAATGGTTCGGACCAGATCATTGGCATCCCTAGTTGCGCCTATAGTTACGGTAATTGTATATTTCATATTACAAAGAGAAGAATGACTATTGCAGGGGTGAATAAATGATAAGCGTAATATTCATACTATGTAATCCTATATTGACTCCACGTAAACCGGAGGACCTTTTTCAACACTTTGTATTTGAATAAATACTTTTTATGAATTTGCAAGAATAATTTCCAAATTAGAACCCTATCCGCGGATGACTTCGGATATCCGCGGATAGGATCGGATTTCTCGTTGTAAGTATCCGTCGGATACGGATACATATTATATCCGATCCGAAATTTTCGGATAGGATTCGGATAACATAAAAACTTTATCCGACATTACCGGATAGGATCGGATTAAGTTTTAATTTATCCGAGAATTTGCGGATAGGATAGGATACGGATAGGATAAGCCATTTATCCTATCCGTGAGGAACCTTAGTGCCAGGTACTCCGCATTGCTTGGTTGGGGACGGATAACGCAGAAAGTGTTTTGGGGTATAAGTGTTTTGGACTATGCCGGCTACGGTCATGTTGATTCAAAAAAATTAATAGCAAGTATATTCTCGGTGGAGTGAAAATATACCTGTAATTTAAAAATTTATAAATTTTCCCTAACGGGTATGATCACAGTCAGCACCAGTTTCAAAAAAATTAATACCAACTATATTCCTGGTACAAAAATTCGAGAAATTTAGAAAGGGCTTCGGGGACAGTTATCGTAATTCCGGGACAGTTATCGTAATTCGGGGACAGTTATCGTAATTCGGGGACAGTTATCGAAGTTCCGGGACAGTTATCGTAATTCGGGGACAGTTATCGTAATTCGGGGTCAGTTATCGTAATTCAAGGACAGTTATCGAAATTCCGGGACAGTTATCGTAATTCCGAAGTTGGGGAAGGTTATCGTAATTCCGGGACGGTTATCGTATTCCGGGGACGGTTATCGTAATTCCGAAGTTGGGGAAGGTTATCGTAATTCCGGGACGGTTATCGTAATTCCGAAGTTGGGGAAGGTTATCGTAATTCCGAAGTTGGGGAAGGTTATCGTAATTCCGAAGTTGGGGAAGGTTATCGTAATTCCGGGACGGTTATCGTAATTCCGAAGTTGGGGAAGGTTATCGTAATTCCGAAGTTGGGGAAGGTTATCGTAATTCCGGGACGGTTATCGTAATTCCGAAGTTGGGGAAGGTTATCGTAATTCCGGGACGGTTATCGTAATTCCGAAGTTGGGGAAGGTTATCGTAATTCCGGGACGGTTATCGTAATTCGGAACATTCGATTTTGGGGACGGATATCGTAGTACAACCCCCACCATTTGGGTCCGATAACATACAGTAAATTCCTTAGATTTGTTCAAATTTACAAATATAAATTATTCAAACATGCGATATATTATTAAATGTAGTTTTGACGATATCCATTAGGCGATATGTATAACGAAATTGAGGATATTAGCTGTCACTAATCGAGCACCAGTAAATCTACGGTGGACTCAAGGACAAATCGAAACATGGTCAAAACCATTCCGCGATCGGCATAATAGAACGGCCCAATGTAAATCCTAAGTGGCGGAAGGCTTTTCAAGCTTTTCTGAAACCAAGGATCGTGGCATCGTCCCTTCCAGCTCTGAAGGACCTCTTCAGAGCCACTAGGTATCTTAGAGAGCAAGGAGTAGACTAAAATGAGTACAGCCATAAAGATCAGTGCTCCAATAAACAGAGAAAATGCAAATATCCCTTGGGATTTGATAGATCCGTAAATGCAATAGACACAGGACATGAGAAAGAGCCATTTGTGAAAGGGAAGGGCAATTGGACTTGCAACCAGACCACACAAAATCTGAAAACACTGAGTCTGTCGATAAACTTTTATAAACTCTTGTTCAGTTCGTAAATAGTCCACAGTTTTGTAGTCCTTCTTCCCAAATCTACAACAAAGGAAGGAAACAATGAAGAAAGAAAAAAATACATTTAAAACAATTATCTTTGGCCCCAAAGGTGAGGAAAGTAATTTTGGAAACTTTACCAATAATAATAGATACATATATGTTTACTTACTGAAGCTCTGTGAGGATTTCCGCGCTCGTAAAAATCATATCGATTAAAGTAAACGCATAAAGATACATGATTGAGAACCATGCAGTGATGTAATGGCCCACTACCACAAACTGAGTAATTGCAATAGGAACAAAAATAAATCTTGGGGACTCCTTCACAATCGATACAGAGGTAAGTAAGCATGGAAGGTCCGGATATACCCCCACTATGGCCAGTATTAATACAAAAACCACTATTCCAGTCCAATAGAAAAATCCTAGAATGAAGCCACATTTATCTTGACGAATTAGATCCCATATAGTACTCTTACTACTCACAACCCATGTTTTGGGATGCATGAGGTATTTTCCTGCAAAACACAAATCCTTATTATTAAAGGGCACTTTGTTTTCGTTTATTTAAAGTTTCGCACTTTCATAATTCAATGGCCTCACACAACGCCCAAAAGGTGGCCTGCAAAGCAATCCTTATTATTGAGCACTATCTACCCGTTTATTTAAAGCGCTAGTCCTAATGTCTTAATATAGGCGAGCACGATTTAGGCATATAACAAGTCTCTACGACATGGCTTGATTCGAAAGTCGTTTAGCTTTAAAATTCTACACTCCCAGTACCACCTCTCCAAGTAATTGTCCTGTGAAGCACAGGGCTTTTAGTAGTACATAGAATAATCATCACTACACGATAATTTTAGACTGGCGCCTAGGGCCGTATCAGCTACGGACGTCAGGTAAGACGTATGCGAGGCCTATCATTTTTTGTTATTAAATCTGTTGGCCAATCAGGGCGTGACCCTTAAATAAACATCATTTGGTTCAAACTTTCAGAATTTATTTCACGAAAACTACCAGACGAACTTCGACCAAATACAAAATCAATCTTACCGTTGGCACAACAAACTCCAATCAAAATGATTTCGAAACAGGTAAAGTAGTTTTTGAGATAACCGTCCTTCAACTTAAATTTCGGATCTTTAAGAATATTTTTCTCAAAAACTATTCAACTGATTTCAACCAAAAGCTAAATCAGCCTTATTGTTGAAACAATTAAATGTCCGAAAAATCATTATTAAGATTCTCCGAGTAGCTTTAGAGATATTATGTCCACGGACACCCGGGCCAGCGAACAACGACATATTAACAATATTTATAAGGCTGCGGCGCAACCTTATAAATACAAAACCTAATAAACAATGTTTGCAACAATTGTTCCTAACCTGAAAACGATTTGCAGAAATTGATGTACTGAAAATTCAGCACGGGGAATTCGTGACGAACTCGAACTAAATTCAACTGTAGAGCCACAGGAAAGATGGAGCTAAGGAGCATGAAACTGGTAATGATGTAGAAACTCTTTTGCAATGACGACTCATACTGCCGCTCATGCATTTGAAACGTTCGTATGAGGAGCCACAAAACAGCAGTCAAGTCTGCAGCTATGCAGTAGTGCCAGGTGAAACGACGGCAAGAGCTGAGCCCGTCATGCAGCTGCTTCGTTTTTGGGTCCCACCAATATGGCAAGTGGCCCAAATACGAACCCCAAATATAACCCATAAAGAAAAACTTTCTAGTCAGTGGTCCTAACATTTTCAAGTTTATACAAACTTCTAGGCTGAAATTAGAAAAGAAAAAATGTTCGGTAAATATATTCAGAAATATGTTTGCAATTTTATAGTCTTGTAAGCTGAGTTGATGTAACTAGACCTGATATAAAACTGAAGCCCAGTTTCCTGCTTAAGGTACAAATGTGAATAGTTTCAGACCGTGGCAAAGCTACGTAGGTTTACTCAAAAGTCCTGAAACTTAGGGGTGAAATACCTTAAGCCAAACCAAAAAGCAGCATAGAATGCTTTTTAGATTAAATCTGGTGCTGTTATTTATGTAAATAGTGAAAGACTGGAATATTACAATGGTGCCAATATTTTCTATACAAGTGATAAAATGACATCAAACAGCGAAACAAGCAACACAAGTAACAATAAAATCCAACGCAGATATACATATGTGCTAAAGTTAATCCTGCAAATTAAATGTTGGCTCGTCAACGCATTTTCTGGGTATTATTCTACTGACCCGTCGGCTCAGAAAAATTATTTATAAATGAAGTCACAAATAATGGTTCGACATAACTTAGGATTCTTGGCAATTTAATTAAAATTTTTAGTCATTTAGGTCATCAGCCTTGTAGTTTCTACGTTAAGGGTTTGCAAAGCTAGATTTTCATTAAATATTTATTCCAAAACAAGAGTGACAATCGATACCATTAGAACTTGAATGAGACATGAATACTCTTAGTAGTATGTAAAAGTACATGATGTCATATGAGCATAACAATATTAGTAGGATGACAACTTCATTTGGTATCCAGTCATATGATTAAATAGTAATCGATTTTTTTATTGACATCGCTAAATTTTAGTGAATTTCTAAGAAGTTCAAATTGATATCCTAGTCATTGTACTGTCTCGACAAATATTTCCACATTTCCCACAATCTGGGCGTTGGCTCAGGGACAGAAAAAAGTTTCGAAGGGGCTTGTTTTTTAATTTAATTTTTTTTGCTTCCTGGTCGTATCTCTTAATTGTTGACCGATTGTTTTAAATAATTTTTTTCCTACCCAGAAAAAAACCTATTCAAGAAATACCTTCTACAAGTTTTGAAGCATTGATTAGATGTTGGATTTCTAGACGAGTGGATGTATCTGTGTAAGTTATGGATTTGTTCGATGTACATATGTACATACATAAGCTTATGCAATAATGTTTCGAGATAAGACACGACAGTAATTTTTTAATCACGTTGTAAGATTTAAATACAATTTTGTATTTCAGCAACTTTTTTTAATTGTATTGAAAACCCATCGACAAGAAATTACTTTTTTATGCTTGAACCGGGCTCCCGTACATCTGCATTGTGACAATAGCATACGTTGCTATTAAGCTTAGTACCTAATATTTGCATAAATTGAACCCACACATTACTCGGAATTCTCAATTGTAAATAACAGCTATATATAAATAGTTCCATCGCAAATAGTAGCTTACGGATCCAATAAAAGAATACGTCACAGTGAAAAATCCCCAACCCTGGAAACCAACATTTCCAGCGAGCATTTCATTAAAAACAATGACAATCCCTTGTAAAGTTTCCGTACAAGTTGCATGCTTTCCCTTCCATGTTGACTCATTCTGGTAGCGGTTTTTTAGGATTGTGGCCATTTTTTGCGCCTTTAAAAAAGCATTAATGACCAGATTACAAATCAAAAGCTCAGCACATTTTCAAATTTATAAGATTTTTTGAAATTTATTACACAATTGCAAACTTCCGCCGCGCAAAATATTTGCAGCCAAAATATCCCAAAACTGGCCCCTGTCATGACGGCTCTCAATCCAGTATCTTGCGAAAGGAACATCGTTGATAAATACACGGAGAAATGAAGTGAGCCCGCAAAAACAGCACACATCATGTTCAATGTAAAAACTTCGTTGTAGGCGTCGATGACAAATGTGATCCTGTTATATCTTCGGATGTCCTAAATAATTATTTTAGTAATAACCAATACATTAAAAAATTTTGTTATTACTTATTACAAGTAAATTTGAAGGGCGGTTCAACTTAAAAACTAGAAATTCCAATTGATGAAATTTGCTACCTTCAGTGTGTTCCGAGACGATATTTTCCCAATGACGTCGAAGAAACTCTTGAAAATTAAGATGAAGGTAGCTCCCCAAAGAAAATTCATGAGAAATCCAAAGGTCCAGGTGAGGTCGTAGTAAATGGAAATGATAATCATGGGAATCGAAAGTAAGAGATTGTTTTCAAAAGTAGATACTGAAGAATTATATGTAATGCCCAAATGAAACACTGAATTTAATTCTATTATCAGCATATTTGCGACGGGCTCAACAAATGCTGGAGCTCCGTTGAGTAGCAGCGCAATATTTAACCTCATTATTAGAGTGTAGCTCAAAGCAATTATTAAATAAGTCACTACCAGGCACCAAGACATGACTGTTTTCTAAAAATGGGAAACAAAAATAATTATTTCAACATATCTGTGCAAGAATGATTGTAACTTCTGGAGTAAAACCGCCCCTGAAAATAAATCAAAATTCGCTTCAAAATGTCATAAATGTCTTCCCTGAACTTGCACGTTACGACCAAGCAAATTTTGTATAAATTTTCAGGGGCGCTCTTACAGATAGGGACCGTCTTTTTACCGTGAATGGTTTCGGTAAAACGCAACCAATTTGAACAAACTCAATCTCCAGGCGTCGAATCATGCGAAATATATTCTCAAGTTTTTCTCCTTTAAAATTCAAAGTTAAGTACCAGACCAAATTATACGAAATATATGCAAAAGTTACGATTTGGAACATTAGCTTCATGAATGAACTCATTGATAGTTGATACAATGCACAGGTCCCTACAAGGTGGCATGTGGTAATGGCTTGGAGTGACAGACTCAAAACCTAAAAAAATCCCCATTCCAGTGAAAGATCATTGATGAAAAAATTACATAAAAACCCATGTGTTCAAGCAACAATAAACAGTAATATATTTTGCATACTGAGGCTGAGATTAAATGAACTTACTTTCCTAAATATGGACGCCTTCACATACCGGATGGACCCTTCGGAATCCAATTGAAAAGATCCGGGAAACATATTTATCCAATGCAAAAATTTGAACACAGGTAACACAATATTAGCAAAAGGGGATTCTTTGTAGCTTTGAGTTGTGGTATTCAAAAATGGCATGTTGGGTGAGGCGAACATTTTCGGGTAGACCTTTCCTCTGTTTTGACCAGAAATGGGACGACTACTAGGGTCGTAATTGACGAACCAGCCCGAAGAGGTTTTCGAAGTATTTTCCCACATTTTTTGACCGGACCGTCCTAAAAGAATGTATTTCAAAAATTAGTTGTCTTAAAAGTAATTTTTGAATAAATCTTCCTGGAAAGAATCCGGTCAGTCTCTTCGCTCTCTCAATCTCTATTGTTAGAGTTACTCTGCAGGTTTCAAGGGAATTGATACACGAAAACAAAATATTTTTGTATCATGAGGATTTCCGGATGATTTATGGTGTTCAGGTAAGTTTGGTCAATTTAAGGTTACGTGGGCTTGGTAAACAGTTGTTAGATCATTGCTTTTAAACTGAGATGTTTGATCATGTCATACAATGACCACTCCTTTGCTTTGGCTTCTGTTACGGGGAGCGTTTCAAGGTTTCATATAGCCCATAATTGACTGATAAATTGATGTGTGAGCATTCGGTGTTCACATAACAGGGTTTACAAAATAAGTATGTATATACAGTTGTGCCCATGGAGAGAAAGTTCAGTGTTTGTGCTAGCGGCGTCACAGTACTTGAGTCGTTTGTGTCGTGCCTCTTATTTTTTGACGCAGAAAACAATTTTAACAGGGAAAATCGATATAGGATAAATGGAATAAATTTGCAGACCCGCCATGTCTACTAATTATTTACAATTTGGATCAATATTACATTACATGCTCACCAGAAATGCATATTGCTTCATTTTAGCGTACTTTCTTTTTATGTTTAAATTTGACAGGTAATGTCCTCAATCAACAATTTGTTTTTACTTATAAGTCACTTGAGAAAAGTAGACAAACTTACATAAGTGAAGGGATACGTGATACGAATGTGAGTGGTACCTGAGTGATTTTTTATTAGTGAAATAACTCCATTCAATTCCACGAAAATCCCGAGGCTGATCTTTGAGACCAGCCGCTAGCTGGTCTCAATAAACCACACTACAATTACACGAACAGACGGTCACAATTCTTGGTGCCAAAAAGGTTGAAGAAGTTTTTTATTATTATTTTTTATTTTATTTTTTGCATCAGGTTACATTTGTGAAATCATTGTTCACATGCGTCTAATTTAAAACTATATTCATTTTTATTTTTCATTACTTTCTGCGAATCGCACAAGATAAACTGTCATCCCGCCTTTCTTATTGATTCATCCCGCTAATCGTCCGACTAGTAGTTGTTAACACACAGCGAGAAAAACATCCAATGATGACACCAGACTTAATGACGCATGACTTAATGAAATATTAAACATCTTAAAGAATGTACTATAGTCATTATAAACCATTTGACGTCTTTATCTTGATCCAACTGAAGAAATCTCTTTCTGCATGGTCATGTGTAGAACCCACACTTCCATATTTAACCAGTTGCTTAGAAAATGCGGGTGTGCGTTGTAACCAAAACAATGTTTTTGATGAATGGAGCTGCTCCACATGTATGTGATTAAATGCCAATCAGTCGAATGGAACCAAAATTCTATGGGTACTGACCAACGCTAGGTGAATTGGTTCTGTTATTATTCTTAAGATTGGGTGCACACGATAATTTGGTAATTATTGTAAAATTTTTATGTCATTGCCAGCTAAAATATATCAGTGTAAATATTATTTAATGTGCTTATTGCTAGAAATGTTTATTATATTTAGTAATGGCTACATTCGTAAAACAAACGTAATCTTATTTTTACTAGTACATACATTGAACTTTGAATATAAAGATATCAAACTAATTTTCCTCCGAGTAAACGTTATCAATGAAGTACAATCTTTGAATTGTTTAAATTACATGATCGATTGTTTTGTCACATCAGTGAGTAGAAGATTTCAAAACATTACACTGACCTAATAATTTAAACTTCAAAAAATTAAAATTCATTAAAAAAGGTATAACCTGCTCTAATGTACAAACATGTTTGACTGACACTAAACTCTACTGTTTGGAAAGTCTAGATAATTTTAATTATTTGTAATCCAAAATAATTCTGTATTTTAATTACATATAATCTTTACTCCGTTTAATATTTTCGCCCCAGCCCTTACAGCCTTTAAATATATGCACATAAATTCTTACAATAGTGGTGTAACAAATGTAACAATACCCATAACCAATTTAAATTAGCTATTCAAAGTCAGTCATACAATCATAATATAGTTGTATTATATTTACCGCATAGCACCAGAATATGTATGTTTTGATATTCCTGTGTTCTATCTATGTATGGCAAAATGACTCTGTATTAAAGCTTTGAAGAATCAAGCAGACAAGCGAAATTGCATCATTCAAAAATGCACTACATACTAGTTCAGAAACATCTCGACTCCAAAAACAAAAGGCAATACTCAAGCATGTAACTCTAATATGCATTGACGAAGTTTTATTAATTGGAAAGCATATGCTAAAAAATAGACACTATTTTGCAAAACGCTGGTCCGATTAATGGGGACAAGTCTTTTGGTGGAAAAAGTGTTATATTAGTAAGAGATTTGTATCAAACTTTTACGGTTGTCGATTTTCCCATATTTTGCCTTTCGTCAAAATCTTGCAATCATCAACTGAAGCAAGTCCTTTGAAAAGGTTGTTGTAATAGATAAGCAGTTTCATCAAGTAAGGTAGCGTGAAGAGCAGTAAAGTTTTCGTAATTTTCTGTGGAGGCTTAAGAGAAGAGAATGTATTCCACAAGACTTGGGTTTCAGTCGCTTTCGCCAACTTATAATTTAATCTAAAAAAGACCAGAAATAATTTCACAATGCTCGGTACGTATATCCACTTCGTAAGCAAGTGAATCAGCACAACAGTTGCTCACACGGAACAAACATATATGTATTAGATTGATTTTATTTGAACATATTATGCACTCCCTTGTAGGGACAAGCTTCATGCCGACAATGATAACGATGTCATCATAAGTATTGAAATCGGGCTTCAAATACTGGAAGTAGCCATTGGTTTCCCTGCTATCTTTCTAGAAAAATTGCGGCAATCATACATCTTTAGAATCAAATTGGAAGTAAAAGTATATAAGAATTATGCTCACTGTACGTCAAACAATTGAAAATTGATCATTTTAAAATATTTAGGAGGATGCGGGTTATAAATATATACTATAAAATAAGATACCGGTTAATAATTTCCATATCAAAGCAAATTGCTGACTTTATTTGCTATGCTGGGTTAAAAACAGTTTGTAATATTTGTCACATATACCTACACTTATTCGTGTTTCTCAGGTAGCGCAAGGTCTTCGTATCAATAAATTATGCAATCATTATGTCGGTCACCGTTGCCTGAGTATACCAAGTTTTGTCAATGATAATTATAAAGATTTAACAAAAAATTTTATTTCAAACTAGGCTCAAAATCAATATTAAATTACCAAGCAGGTAGGCAAACCCAAACGATTACTTGTAGGATACAAAGTAGAGTTGGCAAATAATTTCCCAATGCTGCGAGGTCTTTTAAGTGTAACCTTGTGTGACTCCCAATGGATTCGATATAGTTATACACATGTGAAATTTAAGTGTTCCAATTCTTCTCTCGTAATTGGATAATGCAACATCCATTTTAATTTTAAGTGTCATTATATGAAACGTGAAAATAGTGATGAAGTTAATCTTTTCAGATAAAGTTTATTTTCTAAGTTCCTAAAAGTTTATTATTATTTTAAGGCAAGTTTAAAATTTAGCCAATTCATCAATTTTCAAGGATATGTACAGAATAATTGTGAATAATCGTTATTGGATTTGTCTACTTTTAGAATTGTATCTATAAATATTCTGATCATTTAAAACTTTTAGAGATTTCATGAAAGTGTACGTGGTTACCATACAGTGGTGTACAATCCCTCACCGCTAATTTTTACACTGGGCGACAACGACAGCATACGTCGAAATCACACTAGCCACCTGAAACGTAACGAAATTCTTGAACAATTCCGCATTAATTGTTGCAACCTTGTAAGTTTATAGAGTAAAGGAAAAATCCTAACCGTTCCGATAAATCCGTAAGTAATAGTGAAAAATTTATAGCCATGTATGCCAACGTAAGCCGTTTGTAGGTCATGGAAAACCATCAAAATTCCTTGAGTCGTCTTTACGCATGGTCCATGATGTTTTTTCCAAAAGATCTCATTCTGGAACCGGGTTTTAAATACTTCTACAACTTGATAGGCCTACAAATCAAAAACAATTCAATCCAACACAAAATGTACGATTGGGAAAACTTTCTAGAATTT
This sequence comes from Allacma fusca, assembly GCA_947179485.1. Lineage (NCBI taxonomy): Eukaryota > Metazoa > Arthropoda > Collembola > Symphypleona > Sminthuridae > Allacma > Allacma fusca. The sequence continues at coordinate 14,119,414 of OX359246.1, read as the reverse complement.
TTATCTGATTTGGACTAACATCATGATTGACATGTGACGCTACTACCAGTTGACCAGAAAAAATAAAAAACATGGACCAAACAATTATTTGTTTATGGATTCCTTGGTAATTTGTATAGTGCAACTGAATTATTTCCACTGAAAAGTGAGCTACTCCAGTAAGCACGCAAAATAAAACTGTCCATCCAAACACTTCGTTAAATTTCTGAATTACAGAAGTTAGCTCGTTGAAGCAGCCAATGTCCTATTAACAAAAATCAGAATTTCCACACTGTCATATTAATTTGGCACATAATTGTTACTGCATACACCGGTACCTAATTTTTCATCTGTACTCTCATTTTTTTGTAATTAAATATTTAATCACCTTCAAAGTATTCCGGCTAGAAGTCAGTACAATCAGCTTAAAAAATCTCCGGATCAAAATGCAAAACCCAAGGCTCCATTGTATTATCACGAGGTATGCCAGGATCCAGTACATTGTATGATTGAATTGGAGCCACATGAGTAGGGTCCCCGATAGAATTGTTAGTGAGAAGGGAATTTCATATGTGCCGTTGCCAGCTTGCAAATTTGTCCGGCAATTAGTGTCAGCATAATAAATTGTACACACTGTTCCCCTGTAATGTTTAACGCCAGCATTGCCAAGGTACTTAAGAAGGGACGGAAAGTCATCCCAGTCCATTGGGTATTCTTCACACCAGCCAATCACAACATAGTGTAATCCTTTCGACATGCAAAGAATCAGCAAAACGGCCCCAATAGCTCTGCACTATAAAATAATTATATAATAAGACAAATCCGCAGCACCTATAAGTATACAGGTATCCCGAACCTCTGTAATATTGCTTGGACAAATTAAAAAGCTATCTTTTTTTGGAACATCTTCAATAAAAAAAATTAAAACTAACCGTTTTTCTGGACGGAAGATCTCCACCGCCTCTCAAAACCTGAACGCTGAAGCTGTGCATATCATTCAAAATCTGACCAATCAGGTGTCCTTTGGACACCGAGTAGTAGAACGCCAGAGGGAAGACGACATAGATGTAACCCATGATTTGAAACATAATCCCGTGCTTGTTTTCTCCCATGCGTTGTTCACCATCCTCCGAAGCAACGTAGGCTTCAAAGCTTAGAATAATCACCATGAAGAAGCAAATCACCTGTAATTATATGCATTATTTATACACCAGGGGACTTCGCCGTCTTTGCAGTGCTTACTGTAATAATTGCAGATACGACAATTGCAAAACAAATCGAACGACTAAAAGGTAACTTACTTTTCGCCAGGGATGCCCAATGACCTCATAAACCCCTGCATCGAAATTGAATTTGTACCTGAAAGGTGAAATTCCTATGATATACAAAACATTAAAAACTGGCATCAATATGGATGGGACCGCAGTAGCTTTCTGAGATTGCTGATTATTTGGTTGGTCTTGAAAAGAGTTGATTGTAACGATGTAATCTGCTTCTTCGTGAAAATTTCTAAACATTTTCCCCATGCTTCACACCGTTTTCGGACAAACGAATTGATTGACGCTATTCTGTTCAAAACTGTTACGACAACGAAATTTTATCCTGTAGGTATATTGTTACATTCGCTTGGGAATTGAATGTTCAAAACCTTGACTTCCAAGTCCTACTACAAAGTAACAGACACAACATGGAACGGTAGCTGAACTTTCAATGTCAAGGTGTACTTGTACAAAAGTATTTCAACAAATAAACGAAATTGTTTTTTAGTGTGACTCAGTAGAACAAAGAAATAAAGTTGGAATTAATTCACTGGGAAAAATTAATTACCAACGTAATATTTTCTGTCATCTCAGCGTCTATAATGAAAGATGAAGTGCCTGAAAAGTGATCAAGGTGGTCGAAAAATTTGCAAGCATATAAACCTTGAAGTATTTCCAAACAAAATAATATTTGCAATATGCGGGTAAACACTCATCTCATTTTTATTAATTGGTTTTAAATGCGTTCGTGCGGTTGAACTGACGCTGAACTATTCAAGTAGCATTTTTATGCGCATTAAATTAAATTACATATACATAAGTAACTACTGAACATATATGTACATACATGTAGTATTAGATCATGTACATATGTTGATGATCCGAGTTAATGCAGTTTATAGTATTTAAGCTCATTCTTACGGTAAGAGTATGCAGCATGGAATTTGTAAAATTCAGAAATTTGTATGCACAATATAATGCATTATGACACCTATTTTTGATGGTAGCCAATTGGTTGTTAAATTTGTTGAATTTGAATGCAGTGCTATGTTGCTTTGATGTCATACGCGCGTTGAAACTGCAGCGAGTTTTGACAACCACAAACAAATAATTTCAAAAAGATGCGTGAGTAACAACAAATATGTGTCTCTGCGGTTTTACTATAACATAAATGTTATGGTGAACTTTGTAACATACAATTGAATGCGCGTATGTGCACATTCTGTGTATATATACACAGGTTAGTAATGCACGTATCCATGTTAATGACTACAAAATTCTAATGCATTCCATGAATATTCCCGGAGATAACTAATAGGTAGGAGTGGGACTGTTCCGGAATGTTCCAGGATTTCTTGGAATGGTCTGGTCCTTGAGCCTGGACCAGACCATTTGATCTGTTCTCAGTGTAGGACCAGGACCATAAGGTCTTTTAGATTTTAGGACCGGAACAATCTGGTCCGTACAAATTGCTGGAACAGGAACATATGTTCTGTTCCTCAAAATAACTCGGACCAGACCGGAACAGAACAGACCAGACCACTAGGACCGAATATGTTCATAATACGATCACAACATCCAAGCATTTGACAATTTAGATAATGTTTTGAATAATTTATTTGATTATTTGAAACAAACTGTAGCAAAATCTAGCAATGCTATTCTATTCGCGGGAATTGGAAATACGTAAATGGTCATCTGTCGAATCTGGTCCGACCATTTGACATGTTTGCTGGAACGTTCCAAATGGTCTGGTCCAAACAAAGGACCAAACATTCTGGTCTGTTCTTTGAGCTGAACCAGGTTTAATTGGTTTATGAAGGTTCTTGGACCAGATACATTTGGTCCTTTCGTAACCAGGGAACAGACCGGAACAGACCATGGAACAGACCAGAACGGACCAAAATTTCTGGTCGGGACCAGAACAGTCCCATTCCTACTAATAGGTACTACTGTCTCCACAATAATTTACGGGATGGGCGCTTGATCGAACTGAATCGCAATTAAAGAGTAGGTGGAAATGATGCTGAGAATCTGTCAAGGGAAGCAAAACCAAAGTTTTATAAAACTATAGCCCACAAATACATCAAAAACATTTCAGGAATAAATTATATTTTGAAATAACGTTTCTGACCGTTCCAATAAATGAATATGAAATAGTAAAGAATCCCGATCCCCTCAATCCCACTTGGTGAGTTTGCACATCATTAAAAATGAGACTTATTCCTTGAGTGATTTCATTCATACTTTTAAAATCATCATTAAAAGTTTCCCTAGCTCGATGATGGGTCTTGATGGAATCGACGATGCTGCAGGCCTATTTCAAAATAATTTACATGTCGTCTCCAAAGTTATTATAAATTGAAAAATTTTCTTTCGTATAAAACCTTAAAATTGGGAACTCACAATACTGTTGGCTTCCGCAGCCGAGATCAAAAACAGGCTAAATTGTAATACAACGATTCCAATGCCAAACATATCATGGAGACTGTTCTCAGTTCTCACTATCCTCATGATCTCAATAGAGAAGAAAGCAATGCAGTTTGCGACGGAGAAGAAAATCACCCAACCATAAATACGATTGAATCTTTCAATTATTCTTGTAATACAGTTGAATTTACGAATATCCTACAGAAATAAGATTCATGAGTGTATCCCATTTAGTATATTAAATTCCTATGGGAACTGCATAAATATCTCATCTAATTACAGCAGATCTTGGTTAGAACGAGAATTGTTTTTTCAATCTCTTATTGTAATTTATTACTTACATGTAAGATTTCTGGAGCAGATATATTTTCCAGTGTTCCAAAAAAGGCTCGGTACACCAAACAGAACAGTAGGCTCCACAAAGTAAGAGCCACATAGGTGAAGATCCAGTGATAAGTAACCATTAAATTTATAAGGGCAAAAACCATTCCAAGAAATGTCACCAAAAGTTTTGGCATTTCATTGGACAATGAAAACTCAAGTGTTTCAGAGCTGCTGTTTACCCCTACAAATGACGCCAGGAATCCATATATTCGAGAACTCTCCGTGTCAACAATATTGGAAAAATAGTCACAGATGCAACTACCATCCAACAATCTGCTCACATTATACTCAAAAATTCCAAAGAAAACATGATGCATGCCCTTGAAGATGCAAAATATTAGGACGAGGGTTGTGAACGTTTGAATCTGTACATAAATTATTATAGATACAGTAAATTTTCTTTGTGTATAACTTGTATAATTTTAACGATCAAAATTCAGATCTAATGTAAAAACATCGTTATTATTTACACAAAATTATTTGTTCATTACAAATCATGTGATATCAAGATACTGAAATGAGATTTACCTTCAATCCGCTTGGAAACCGGCCTCCGGATTTTTGAATCCTTGTTACAATGTGATGGACCAGCGTTAGGAGCTCACAGTGCTCTTTACTTCTGGCAAAGAGAACGTAGTACCAGGATAGGCTAAAGCCCTGATAAATGATCCCTTGAATTTTGGTCATCATCAAAACCGTATGGTCGCTGATACTTTGGGCGTCTTTCCAGGCGCAACCAAGATGACTCAAGATAACTAATGTCAAACTTAGGACTGGGACAATCTGAGAAATTCAAAAAGAAAAATTAGTTTTGAGACACTCGATGTTTAACTACACAACGGGTTTACAAATCTTTGGGTTAGATGTAATATTTACACTTTATACAAATGTGTTAAATTTAATTTTACCTTTTTCAGGATGAAACCAGAGTCACAAACGTACGCATTTTCACCCGCATCGAATCTGAAACGATATGGGCAGAGCCAAAGCTTCTGTAAAAGATTTAGAAGAGTCACGACAAGTCCCTCCACAATTGTTGGAGAAGGTTCCGGGACCCTTTTCGTCACGGACTCTAGCTCTAGACCTGACTTGACTTTAAATTTTCTGAAAAATAGTTCTTCAGGTTGAGGCAACGTATCCACGCTGGTTCCAGCCATCATTTTTCGGATACCTTCGATGAACATATTTGAGGGATATTTTTTGAGTGTAGAATTTGATGAATGAATAAGTATATATTTTCTGGGACAACAAGTTGGAAGTTTGATGTTGACCTGTTGACATTCACTGTCACTGTAACTTTATTCCCGTTGATTGGTTAGGCATATTTATGATGAGAATCATTCGTAAGTTCTTTCGTTGTCATAGAATTATTTTGAAACAAATTATCCTCAAGTGTATAATAAAAAATTATTTATGAGAGCATTTAAGATGAAGTCCCTTATTGACACTCACTAATGAGATTATTTCAACGGTGGCTCAGCTAAAGTACATTCTAATTTTGGATGGGAAGTCCTTAAGTAAATTAAACAAATTTCCCTCAATTTTCAGTGACAATGAGTATAGAAATCATGCGTAAAGGCATGATTTCTTAAAACCAAGATTTCATTGTTATTGTTTGGATTACATCGTAATTTATATATTCCATGCTGAAAATTTTCAGGTATCTCATTTCAAGTTTAGCATTTACTGCCACGAACACTGATGTTCAGTTCAATTAACCACAAAATTCTTACAGACAATATTAACTTGAATGAAGTGTTTCTTCCACGTGATTTATCTAATTTTATCCTCCCAGTCACTTATCTAATAGATCCATTATTTATTGACATTATACTAACGTAAGTTTCTTCCATGCACTGTAAACGCTATGGGCTTTGCAAAATTGCATGTCTTATACCTTACATTATTATCCTGTGCTACTTTACACGTCTATTATTCACTCTCATTCATTTTCACGTTGCATTCTAGCCTTGTCAGGGAAAACAAACTTTTTCACACTTTTAAACTGCGTATTCAAACCGTTTAATTTTTCTGAGATTCGGATATTATAAGTTAAGGGCCATGGAGTGAAGAACCTCTCGTAGGTAAAATTATGTATTTTATTGTGGGTAAGCTATATGTACATATGTATATGCATTTTCGCTGGTCTTGCTTTAAATATTCATAGGAGGGCAATATGCAATTTAGCAATATGTAAATATGTATAAATTATTTATTACATATGTATTTCAAGGCTCTTTTTTCAGGAGATATGTATTACCATTGTGGCTCAAATAATTTATTTTTATAAAAGATTGCTTTCACACGGAGCTGAGGGCACATCAGATTAATTCTGGCTTATTCATGGTCCAATCTTTACAAACTTTGAACAAGGTTTTAAACATGCTATTGTTCTGACATTGGTTCATTAAAGAATTGTAAGGAAATAATTTTTGATACGCGAATATTTTAATTCCTGTTTAATATGTATTTACATTGCACCATATTATTTCATAAAGTATCAAACCCCAAACAGGTTCAAGGATGAATTTGAACAAGTCAAAAAACAATGGCCTTATTTCTCTGTTGGTTGCGTGATTAGGTTCAAAACCACCTGAAGTTACACTTTGCTTCTTTCGAATTCAAATGAACTTACGTGATCGCACGTAAATATTTATTGTAATAAAGAATGTGAAGAAGTTCCGTAAAAGGAACTTGCCAGTTCGTTTATCGTAATTCCAAAATCCTGTTGATACAGAGAGTCGAGAGTAAGCTACTCAAAAGTTTCGGCTGGAAATCGATCTTTCTTTCATACGTTCAATTTTTTCAATTTTCATCCCTCAAGATAAGTGCAACCATGGCTATATTTAGCGCTGTCCTTTTATTACTCACATTGTGGATTTACAGCTACTTATTCAAAAGTAAAGGGAATTTGGAGTGGCCACGAGGTTAGGATTATCTTCATTGCAATATTAACAAGTACGGGAGCCATCACATCAATTTTTAAAAACATTTTTGTTCCTATCAGGTCCAATAGGGATCCCAATATTCGGTCACTTGCCTTGGATGATACTTAATCCTGGAAGGAAATGGAGTCAGTCATACGGTCCCGTGTTTCCAATCCAGTTCGGCAGTTTTCGGTAAATTAGGTAACGATTTACCTCAGAATTAGTCCTGAAGTTGATTACTATAACTTCAAGAGATTTTGAAACAGAACGCTGGTGCTCAATGACGTCAGCTCAATTAAAGAAGCTTTTCGGGTGAACTCTTTAAATGGTAGACCGCCAATAAAATTTATAAAGGATGTCAATGAAAATAAAGGTAAATGTATGCCTATATGTACATAAATCATATTCATTTTAAACAGCTCCTATGATATATATCTGTATCAACGTTGATTTCAGGAATCACCATGGCAGACGAAGCAAGCGAACAACGTCAATTTATTGTACAGAGCATGCGCAAGTTTGCCCTCCAAACCCAAACTGTAGAATTCTACATTAACAATGAAATCACTCATATTATGAGAAATCTGGAGGAACATAATGGCCATGTTATGAAAATCGCGAATGTTTTGGATATAGCAACAATTAATGGGATTTGGGCGAGGATTATGACGGGACATCGGTTTGAGTCCAGTGACAAGATTCTGAACTTGCTGGAGAATCTTAGCAAGTAGGTTTGAGTTCTGACTCTCTCAATCTTTTCGTAGCTTTTTTTCGAAAATTCTAAATTGATTCAGCATGCACTTAGAAGGCTTGATTACTTTATTGAATTTTTTGAGCAAATGTAAGTCAATTTTAAAAAGAATGTAACATGGTGTAGGTAAACATTAATTAAGATGAGTTAATTTAAGGTTAGAAACAAAATCAATTTTTAAATATGGAATTTGTATCAGGTTTAACTTTCCATTAATTATAAATAATTCATGGAATAATAATTATGTCTAGAATTTCAGGCTCTCCTTCAGTGCTCAACGGCCTTGGGTTTGCATTCCCGTGGGTTGCAAAATGGCTACCTAATTTAACGGGTCACAATCGAATGGTTGAAACATTCAATGAGCTTCATGCTGAAGTTGCAGGAATTTTGAACGTGCATATGAAAACACGTTGTAGTGGCAGCCCCCGTGATATTGTGGATGCCTATTTCGACAAAGTTGAACAAATGACGGAAGATTCATCTACTTTCCACATGACACGTAAATTATTAGCGACTTTTGGATTGCTAGAATTTGTTTATAGTTTTGTCTAATTTGTTCTCTGGGCGTCAAAATAGTTTGAAAATCATTTTTACGTTAAAATAATTCAGAAGCCCAAGCTACAGTAACCTTCAGTGATATATTCGTTGGAGCGACAGAGACCATCAATGGGACGATGGAGTGGATATTGCTGTTCTTGGCCAGACACCAGCTAATGCAAAAGAGGCTGCATGCAGAAATTATAGAAGTAATTGGAAATTCTCCCCCGTCGTTATCCGATCGTTCAAGACTGCCTTACACTGAAGCAGTTCAGCACGAAGTACTCCGACTCTGTCCAACACTTCCTCTAGGAGTTGGTCATTACTCATTGGAGGAGACTAAATTCCTAGACTTCCTCGTCCCCAAAGGGACCATGCTCATCTCAAATATATATGGGATCCATCACAACTCAAAATTATGGGGGGAAGACGTGGAATCTTTCCGACCTGAACGATTCCTTTCAAATGATGGAACTTTCCAGAAATCCCCTTATTTCCTTGCTTTTGGAGCAGGAAAAAGATCCTGCCCTGGGGAACATTGGGCAAAGGATCTTCTATTTTTGTACGTTACTAGAATCTTCCAAAAATTCCATATTCAATTGGATAACAATTTTTTAAATTATTCGGAAGGAACCTTTGGAGTGACGCTACGCACGAAACCGTTTTACGTAAAACTCACTTCCTATGATTTCCTTGAAAATTAAACAGTTCATTTTCACATTTTCGGCATTTCTCCTAATTTTTCCTTCAACCACCGTAAAATAAAATGGGATATTAGTTCAATGATACTGTCCAGGGATTACCACGTGTTAAAGGAGATGACGAATATTCAGTAAAATTAATACTAACACAGTCATACACGAGTTTGGATTCGATTTAAGAAAAACTCTCAACTCAAGCATGTACATATCAATATTGTACTGAATTTCTAACAGTAAACATTATTTAAAAAAAAAGAACATTGTTTTTCATTTCTGAGTTACCATAATTTAAATATTTACTGTTGTTATGAATATATGTAACGATGACTGTTTTGTCAGTTCATTGCTGAAATATTTAGCTAAAATATTTAAGGACCAATGATCCCAGGTTCTCTTTTAATTCTGAGTAGTCGATATAACCTCCGAGATCCCTTGCGAACCCTGTATAACGAAGCATTTTTGTATAAAATTACGTCAGGTGTCCATACCACTCGAAAAAATGTGTTTAGGGTATATTACGTTGAAGACCGGCACCGGGAAGTCATTTTAATCGCACACGATTAATTTAAAGCAACCTCAAATGTACTCGTTCTTTTTTTCGGTTACTCGTGTTTAAACAAAAATGTATTAATACAGGAACAGGAAGCTTGGCAATCGTTTTCTAAATAAATTTTAAAAAGGATAATTGAGTAATAGTAGTACTCTGTTATTTGAAACGATAATAATTGTAAAATTCCGTGAAAGAATAATTCAGGTTGGTATTCGTAATTTGTTTACGTATGCATTCAAAAATAATTATTCAAGTATGAATACTTACCTGTTAAAAAGAAACACCTTCAACGAGTAGAAACTAATCATTCTCCTAAGCGGACACTCCTACCTCACATTTCACCGGCTTTAAAAAGAATAAACTTTTCCATTCAACATGTTGACTCCCGCAGATTTAAAATTTTACCTTCATTTGGTCAAATCTGCTTCAAACCTTTACCTAATTCCTTTTGAACTACATTTACAGGAAGGGGAAAGGATTGAAATGAGGATTGGGAGCAAAACGCGTCAAATCATTTCCATGCTGTGCTTTATATACGGGGCGTTTCGTATTTGCTTGAGCGTGTACTACTTGATTTTGAAGACATCTCAATATAATTATGACATGTATTCAGTCATAGATATTGCCCTCAATGCTATGATTTCGATCTTATTTGGATGTGCCGTGATACTTCAATATGGACATAGTGTATAGATTTCAATAGTGAAGTCACTAGCATATGCAATGGTGGGACTCGCCACTTAACTTTCTCAGAGTGGCGCTGCGAGCGTTTTTCGCTAGCTTCACAGTGATGACACGTTTGAAAGCTACTAAAAACATACAAATATCAAAATTGTTTAATGAAATTTTGGAATGTCTTGCATAGAATTCTTTATTTTTTCTCAGGTATGATTTCCAAGTATAAAAATACTTCATAAAAATATTCAGCATGAATGCATACAAATGTACATACATAAAGACTAATAGAAACTTTTGATTTTGACACTGTTTACATTTTGTAATTGCACTGAGTATCTCACAATTCTGCGAAAATAAATGGTCATTGACGATGCAAGTTCCCGTCACAATTCCTAAATCTGAAAATCCAGTAGCTCCCACGCAGATGTTCATATCATTGACTCTTTCGATTAATTCTTCCAAGTCGGTAATGGTGAGGATAATCAATCCAGAATCTTGTCTGTACTGTCCACAAACCGGACGGGAGTTTTATTACAGAAGGGTCCGTTTTCAGTTCGCTGAATGGCGTACTCTTTAACTCCTCTTCAGTTTCTATCCTTTGCATTTTAATTTCCGCGAATAACCTTTTCTTCGGGGACTTCCTTTTTCCCGGCTTGTCATAATAAGATGGCAGGTGCAGGTTTGAGTATCGAGTTGGAATTGCGTCCGGCTTTAATGTCCACCTGGGTCGTAATTTCACATTTTCTCCGTTTATTTCAATAAACTCTCCACTTTTTATTATGCTGGATTCCTCGAAATGTAAATAACAGACAGGACTTTTTGAAGTCGAAAGGAGTTTCTCTTTTGGGGATATATTAAGCCACTTATCAGCTTATTTTGGTACTCTACAGAGGTGTTTTTATTCCGTTATAACCCGAAGAACATCCCACAACAAAACATGACACCATTTTATTTTATTTAAAAACTTAATTACACATTTTAATCTTAAAAACTCCAGGACTCGTAATAAAGCACATGTTGAGAACTGAAATCCAAGCGAAAGACGCCTGAAGCGCTGTATGCGGAATGTTAAGCCAACAAGCTTCAAATTGTGCTGAGCTTATGCAGAGAGTGAGTACACTATTACAATCTATACACTATGATATGGATTGTTTTTTCGGGCAGCTGATATTACAGCGCTAATTTTTAACTCCGGCTTTAAAGGACAAACATGGAGTTTCAAGTTCGAAGGTAGTAAGTCTATTTATAGTAAATCATCAAATACAATTTATAGCTGTAGAATGTAGCTTTATGAAAACAGATTCATATGACACAATCAGCTGCTTAAAATAAAATAGTACTTAAAAATTAGAAGTTGTAAATATTTTGAAGTTATTTTTTTGATGATGACACCAAACATCGACGTAGGGAAACATTGGTTTTTCAAACCTGGAAAAGCTTTCACAGCTCGAGAGAAGTTCATAATTCTGCTGCCATACACAGCAACTGCAACCGGTACGATTTGGGTAATTCTGCTGGCAACGCTGTGCACAAACGTTCACATATTCCACTTGCTACACAAATCCTTGCAAAACCCCCTGACATTTGTGTTACTCATGCTGCACGAACTCTATCTGAACTACATGTATTCTATTCCCTGTGTAGTATTTTTAAGTAATTGTGTATTGTTCTTCGAAAATACGCAGACTAGCCTATGTCAAATACTTGAATCAATGAGGTTAGTAGTAATTTACTTGAGTTCATTATCTTGAGTCTTACATAATTTTATTGATTATATTAATTTTGCTATTGTATCACTTGTCAGTAACAATTACGTTGATTTTATTAGGGGATCCCGCAAAGTCGACCTGGTCAAATGTGTTTCAGAAAGTATTTCTACTCAATTAATTATTCAGCTATTTAATGTGGGAAACGCTTCTCTGATATACTCGGTTAAAATTCTCATGTTAATTATTTCCATCACAACGGGCTATGCTGGCATCCGAGTATTTTCTGGAAACCCTGGTTTAGGCACGTTTCTGATGTTCCAGGCCATGTACGCAGCTGCTATTTTTGTCACCGGGTTTGGAAGTGCCTTTTCCTTGCCTGAGTACATGAAGGAGGTAAAAGCGGAAATCGGTCTATTGACCAAGTTGAGTAAATTTAGCGTCGGGAGAATTTCTTGGTTTAGCAAGAGAATTGCTGCCATTGCACCAGTCGGCATAAAAGTGGGTCCATTCCGGACTATTGAAAGGGAATCAACGCCATTGTATCTGGACTTTGCTACGAACGGCATTACCAGCCTGCTAATTAGTACGAAATAAAATCCCAACTATGTATATTTCTTTGAAAACTGTTTTATCATAATATTAGAAGTTAGATATATTCTTATTATATCTTCTTAGCACATTCTTGGCTGGTGCCCACAAGTTTGACCTATTTATTTCTAGAGTATTTTTCTCCAATTTTCTTAGCGCTAGTTTAGTAAAGTACTGTTCGTATATTTTATTTGAAACCCTAGGATATTTATGATCAAGACCCAAGATTGGAAAATTCCAGTAATTGAGTAGGTTGGTTTTGTGGAGGGATTGAGATGAACTCCATCTGCCAGCCAAAATCTTTGCCCTTTGACTGTATACAATTAAATTTTATTTGCACTGTTAGTACAATATTGAGGAATATCGAATAAACTAATTTCTATTTATAGCTATGTTTACTTACACTATTATCTGTAAAAGGTTTGCACAATCCAATTCAAAAGTTGCATGAGCGAAATCGTGTGACATCTACCAGTTCACACGAAAGACAATTTAATATGAATGAAAAATTGATAGATGGCGTAAGCTGAACAGTTTTGATGCATATGTATTTGTATGTGTTTATACGTGATCTCCTTCAGAAACAATGAGCTTCTTACTTTTTACATAATTTATCCCTGCAAAAAATTTGAATTTCCTGTTGTCAGCATTTCGGCAATTATTGTGGTGTCAGACAAGCTCAGAAGTGACAACCATAGGCTCCCTGATATTCGCATTGCCTTGACGCTTCGCTTCGCCAATAATAATCCTTGTAATGACCAATCGTTAGCGCTCACTAGAGTGAAGTGCTGTACAAGGGTACGAAAAATTTGTACCGGTATCCGTACCCGAAGTGCGGGTATTGCAATATGTGGTATCTATATCCACACCCGTACCCGCAATGTAATCTGAAACCATGTACCTGTACTCATATTGTACCCGCAACCTAAAAATACTCGAAAATTGTACCCATACTTGGGTATCTCAGTGTCGTACCCGTACTCGTACCCGGGCATTTTATCCAGATTTGTCTAAATGTAATTAATGACACTTTATATGTAGTAATGTAAGTCACATTAGTGTGTAATTTTGGCCAGCTAGAGTGGTATTTGATATTGAATACTTTCATTTTCGATTAGAAAAAACTAGAAGCGTTTTTGATTAGAAATAAAATTAACTTGCATGCTTGCAGAACCACCAAACGATTACCCCAAGTTTTTAAAAAACGTAGAATGGAATAGATGATGATCTTTAAAGTAAATCGAATGCATTCATAGTATCACGTCTTTTAGTATGCCCCACATGCTCTAAGTATTTAGAAGTTGTAGAACATTTCCGTCATCAACATAAGAGCAAAGGTAAAATAAATTTCGCATTTCCCAATAACTTCATTTACTTCTAGAAATTTGTCACGGTATTTTGGCTAAAAGAATGCTTCCGAAGGTTCAGCTCTTTATTGAATTTTCAAAAGTAAAATACCGTCTACTGCATTTGTAAAATTTCACAGTATTTTAACTACGAAACACATCCCTAGGCTAATAAAAGTGGAAATGTTAAGACAGACGAGTATATGAAACATTTTCTAAATTTAAATTATTTCGAAACAATTCATTAAAGCAGAAGCAGCAAACACGTAAGTAAAATAGTACAGCAAAGGTTTTGTTTTACTTTCTTGACCGTTGTAAGGCTTTGAGCTACAAGTATAGAATTAATTGTGACAAATCTGGAAGAAACTACTAAAAAGTAGGGTTAATATTTTCCGCTTTTGGTTGTTTATAGGCTGACGGGCGAAGCGTTTTTTGGCACCCAGCCCATATACATTTTTGTATATACATACAAGATAACTGCTTTGCAGTTTTTGCTTTGGACTTGGTGACTCAACTTTTCACTTCTTAATTTATTCGGCCTTTTCCACTCATCTTCTCATCTTAATTGCTCTGTCAGCATTTAACTCATTAATACCTTGTTGTAATTGTCCACCTTCACCTAATCAACTACCAATTACGCAAAATAACATGCTATCCAACTCACCAGAACTCTAATTTGTAGATTTTATTCATTGTGATTCATGAAATATTCTGCAAGTATATGTCACACAAACTCTTTATGTAATTAGTGACAATATACCACATTATGAAGACCTTTTGTACAGAGTTTCGGTGAATTCTTACATATATATGTACCTGTTCTATTTGATTATAATAATTCCTTACTAGTGTTTATTTATTTATATACTTCCTAAAACATGCTTCCCTAAAAGCATGTACTTTAGCTACGCAGTCTAAAATACACCTACTGTAGTTTGTAAGGTTAAAAGGGTATTAGGAATAAGCTATTTATATTCAGAAAGACTAAAAAGGCCGACAGAAGTTTCCAACGTGCGGGTATGATGGAATAAAATTCATCAAAATGTCGCAATTCTCAACGTATCCAATTACTCGGGTACAATGGGGGCGTGTGCGAGTATATGTATGACCTCATTATACCTGTACAAGGCGGGTATATACCCATTTTCAAATCCCCATGCTCATACCTGTATCCATACCCGAAATATTGACCCGACTAAAAAGTACCCGGATAGTACCCGGAATTTTTCGGGTACACAAAATCGCTACCCGGGTAGTAACCATAACCAGGGTTTTATTGTCATAACAAGCAGATGTTGAGTATACTGTTGAAATAGATGCTGAAAACACAGGGGATGTAAAGATGCAGAAAACTAACCGTTTTCAAATTGTAATGGTTTAGATAAATTCACTCTGTAAAATGTGTATTTTTGAATGATGATTGATATTTCAAAACAATCTTCAAACAAAAGTGGCAAATAAAAATTAATTACAAAAATTCGAATATACCCTAAATGCCAGCAAAAATTAGAAAAAATGCCGAGCATTTTGAATTTTCACCATTTCCGTGCAATTTTGGCATTTTCAGGGCATTTTCTAGCTGGTAGGCATAAAAAGTAGGGCATTTTCATTTGGCCAACCCTACCCATACCCGTCACCATACCCTTTTATCCGAGTATTACTCATACCTGTGCACTGCTAGATTCTACATTTAGGGCCCCAAACTTGAATGGGTATTTGTAGGGATAGGTATTGTTAGTTACTTGCTCATGTTGTTCATGCATAACGGTGCTTCGCCCCTTAGTGACTTAGCTCACAGTATTGAACACACATGATCTGTAGGGGCGAAGCGAAGCTGAAAAACTATTGTGTAAATTGGAGAGTCTGGTCGTCTGCTTGACTGCCGTCAAGATAACTGCTGAACCAATGGCATCAGAAACTTCAAATTTTTAGCGTTAGATTAGACTAAAAGTAATAAACTATTGTTTTTGAAGAAGATGGGATCATGCGTTTAACCTCAGGAAATAAAATAAAATATTAAAGTATAATTAATTACACAATAAACATTCAATTGTCGCCCACTAGTTGTAACACCAATTCGTATACAGTTTTATGTACCTTGGATAGATTTTTATTGACTGAGAGATGGAATAAAAACCATCTGTGACTCAGCCATTGTGCCCGCATTTTGTCTTCAAATTCTAGATGGTGAGATGACTAGTTTTTATCTCCACCAAATAGTCCTGCATGTATTGTAACGATTTTTTTTATCCATTTCTATTTCCTAAAACTAATTGCACTGACAACTAAATCTCAACCAGCGCAGTGCCTCAATATTTAAGGACAATAGTTGTTATTTTGCAATATTTCTAGTTGAAACAATTCACTAATCAATCTGATGGTTATAATCCTGATTAAAACAAATTTTCTTTCTGGCCTTTACTCCTAAATTGAACTTAAAACAATAAACACGCATACCGTTTGCTATTATTTGGGAGTCATTATTTTAGATTTTAAGTTTGGGGACTATTCATTGGGCCGCTAAATAGTTCCTCACAGTGTAAGTGCGTTATTTCTAAATTATAAAGTGTTACACGTAGTTATAATAATTTGAGCTAGTATATGTTCTTTTATATACTTATTCTCACTTTCTAATCACAACACAATTTTTTCATTTGATGTTTCAACCAGGGATGGGCGCCTAGCCCCTGTCTTTCCTACAAATAGACTAGGATATATGTAAGTATGCCCCCAGTCTCTGCCCCATTCGTCCATTTGTAAGTAGGTGTAAAAGTACAAACAAATTAATTCAAATATACTGCAAATACATATACAAAAATTCTAAGTCAATTCCCTTCAAAAGTTATACTATTTGTAGGGTAGGCTCTTAAGTTTAAAGCTTAGTGGGAGCTGAAGCCATGTGCGACATGAATTTCCTTGCAGACGATCTCTAAATTATTCCAAATGATTTCCAAACTGAAGATTTTCTGAACACGTAATATGCATTTACATATAGTTTGTTGCTTCTTCTATTACTTCCTCTTCATTTGTGTCAGAGACATTAGGGCATCAGGCAAGGGCTAGATTTTTATAACTATTACAAAACATATCACCATAACTGTTTAGACATTTTAGTATTATATGCAAAACATACGTCAGAAGTAGAAATTAAAGAAATAATTGGAAACTCCCTCCACGTCAATCAGCAAAGACTGTCAAGCACTGCAGCCTCCCTCCACGACGTTCTCCGACTCTATATACGCAATTACCACTTACAAATGGAAATTGAACACTACTCATTGGAAGAGTCCAAATTCCGAGAATTCCTCATCCCCGAAGATACCACATTTATCGCGAATATTTATGGGCGTATTTGAAAAAAAGCACGAACGAGATTTCCTTTCCCAGCAGGTGAAGGGTCTTTTTCGCATTCAAAGACAGTTTCTTAATTCCCCTTATGTGGTTATTTTCTGGAAAAACAAAATTTTGTCCCGCCAAAGCTACTGTTCTTTCTGAATAACAATAATTACAAAACCAGTAATAATTCTACTTTCAATCAGTAAATCACAGAATATCTTCAACAATTTTGAGGTATTGCGAACGAGAAAGCTTTTTATCCACAAATTATTCCTAAGATTTCCTGTAAAACAATAAATGAAATCATGGGTAATCACCAATACCACTGAAATCAGTCGATTCTTGACTTTCGACAGGAAAGATTACGTGAGTTTCCTGCTTTGACAATCAGGCACTCCGGAACGTCCAAAAAAGTGAGGGGGGGCAACATTTTAAAATTACTTTTCGTTACTTTGCTAGTGACCATATAAAAACATATGTATGTACATTGTTTTTCGTTAGTTAGCTTATATAAGCATGCAAAATATAAATCTTTTAATTTTTATTCCAAGATAATTTTTTTAAAAGAACAAGCTTTCATAGAAGACACCAAATCAATCTCATATATTTGAAACATTTTCTTGCACACACTAAATACTATCCAAACGTTATGGATTTCAAATAGAGGTGTCAGAGAATCATTGCTATGATTGGCGATCTGGTTCCGGGAATGGTTCAATCAGTTCTTTGATTTTTGGTGTGGTCTGGTCAAAGTGTAGAACCATTTTGCAAGATCTGTTCCAAAACGTTTGTCCAAGGAACATTCTCCAGTCGATTTACTGTTTTAGAAGTACATGGGCTTTTCCATCCGTTGGAACAGACCAAATTTTGCGTCGGAGAATTTTGTGATGTAAATGTTTCACCAAACAACAATATTTCATGATAATTATCAATATCCTGAAATACACTCCTTGGGTGACATATTAATACTCATTGTCAGTTGTATTCTTTTCAATAATATCGGAGCGCTAAAACCTATCGAAATTATTAATTTCTCACAGAAAATTGCCCGTTAACCTCGTATTACAGGAATGGCAATAACTGTCTGGTCCGACATTTTTGAACATACATTTATTGGTCTGGCATGAGCTTGGAACGAAATTGAAAGCAAAAGTTTCAAATTGTTCAAACTTTTGATCCAGGCCAAGATTTTGACCTGGATCAGTCTGGCAAGGGGAGGTCAACATATTCGGCAAACATAGTGGGAAATAATATTCCAAATTTGACAATAGTACAGAAGGATGGATAGAAAAATATCCTCTAATTTCTTGATGGGCCGCCTTGCGTTAAATTCCTAAGTTACTATTTGAATAATCACACTATCACCCAATTTCAACCCTGAACGTTTATTGCAATACTGGCATAAAATCCCTTGAATAAGTTCAAAATCATTATCAAGGATGAAAACAGTAGGCTTAAAAAATTTATTTCGGACTGCAGTGTAATGACCCACTACTACTTTCACTACTCAAATCTGGTAGTTGCTTATTGTTAGATGAACCGATCTCCACATGTATACTGTATGAATATAGCAAGATGAAAAAAATATTTTGGAATTTGTGTAAACATTTTTTAGAAGAGATAGTTTGGTTCAAGTTATATAAATACAAATAATATTAGTTTGTGGAGGATTTTGTTTTTAAATTGAAGCTTCATAGGAGCTTTGACAGCAAAAAGTTAAGAAAAGGTTAATTTGATTTTTGAAAAGTGGGGGGGGGGGAGGGAGAGTAGCATAGCATGTCCCTCCCTGACGTTTTTTGGGAGGGACAATGTCCCCCCTGTCCCCCTCTTTCCGGAGTGCCTGTTGACAATATAAATTAAAATTTTGTAAAGTATACTCTCCATCGTTTTTACATAAATTGTTGCTTTGTTCAAGTACTTTGCACCCTACTAGTTTTTCCCATCTCTACTTCTTTCAGGAAGTACAAATAAAGTTTCATATGATTGTAAATAGGGAAATTACAAGCAGATCCGCACCTTTCCTCAATCGTCAGAGTACAGAAACCTTATGTTCTGCACAACCTGTTTAAACGATGGACAAAATAAACAACAATCCTCGACGCATCCACCCAGCAAATTGAAGAATAGATATACGAAACAACTCAGTTAAATACATTTAATTCACAATTTCGTAAACTCATTGTATGTACTGTTCCGGATGAACAACAATAAGTATTTATGGGGTCTAGACAGACACTATACACTTCCACAGAACTCAAGACAGAAGGAAGTAGAACCTATAAGTTAGTATATAAATATGTGTGCATAAACGTAAAATTCAAAACGAACATACAGGAGGGGGGTGTGGTTGAATTCAAATAATGTTCCGAGATAAAAAATTAAAATAAATTAAATACCATAATTTAAATAAATCCTTAAAATATTCAATGTCCACTTACAACTTTTGTGCAAGGCGTATATCTCTGTATGTATAGATATTTTACTCAAACACCAAAACGTTTACATGACTATTTTTTAAACGAGCCAAATATTTGAAAGTACCGCTCTTACAAAAAGAGGATTCTAATTTGGAGTTGTAATAACTTATTTAAATTAAGATTTCCAGAATCACTGTCTGAACAGCGGTCAATAATTAAAAAAGTTAAATAATTAGGCAGACCATTGTTTTAAAAACAACGTCATTTTCAAAGAAAATTCAAAACACTATTTCTTATTTTGAGAATTTAATAATTTCTAAAATAAACACATTTATTAAATTCAAACTCAAAATTGTAACACTAAACCAAGCCTCAGGGAGAAACAGTACCCCTTTGGGTTCCCAACAACAACGACATTTTGAACGGCAGTCCTTAACTCTCAGCATATAGCCGAGAGTTAAGGAGCAGAAAGAGGCTGATATAAAAATCCAAACCTAAAACCATCTATGAAGGCGGATGAGAACAAGTCCGAAATAACCTGTTCCATCAACAGAAATGCCTCCACCCGAAACACAACTTCGGAAATCCGGCTATTATTATACGATCCGTGCATGTAGATATATACATGAAATTTTTATCCATTAAATTTTCCCGACATGCTCCTAATTTTCTCTCTAAGAGCCAGAGTGACATCCAGTGAGTATTTTCACACGCATTATGATTTAGAAAGAAGGAGCTGTCAAAGATATTAGTACTTATTCAGGGTTGAGCTGTCAAAATCCTAAGTGCAAATATATAAAATAAAGGCGAAGGCCCTAATTTTCCTTACAAAGGTTAGTAATAAGGATTGCCAAAAATTATGGTAGTAACCATTATTGAGTCCCTGTCTCTACCATGAGACTGAAGTACCCTTTGGTATTATACAAATGTATAGGGGAGTCGGGCATTACTCATTGGAGGAGACTAAATTCCGAGACTTCCTCGTCCCTAAAGGCACCATGCCAGAGCTTCTATTGGGCAAGGCTATAGATAGTAACAGGTTCGGCCAAAGCGTATGCTGAAACAAACCCCTCGCTGTGACGTCATCAAAAGTGATTGCATACTACACATACTATACAAGTATGTAAGCAATTCGCATAATAGTTTGAATAACATTTTTAATTCTTTTCAAGTATTACTATTAAATTTAAAATTAAACAACGACAACAACAGAGCTTTTAACAAATGGTTTCCTTTTCACAAAATCAACCCGTGACGTCTGCTTTTTAGCAGGGAATTAGTTAAGATTAAAACCCCAGCTGACATGGAAGCGTTTCTTGTCGTTTCTGTAAGTTTTGAATCTGGCTGTTTCCAGCAATGCCTTTAAATTTAATAACGACAGTGTGAACACTAAATCCCGGCTTATTTTTATATTTTTAATCAAATTAAAAACGGGAAGTTCAGTAAAAATCTCTTCAAAAGTCAACTTGATTGTTCGTCTTCATAAATTTCTGTATTATTGGAATGGAATTTGCAAAGATTCCTTGGGCACATCATAGGGTTTAGTACTTACGCTCTTGATTGTCAATGTCTTTGAAATATCCTCTGTGCTCCAGTTGACTATTTTGTGGCCACTAACTAGTTTTGCTTGTACCGGGGCAAAGAGATATCTTAAGTGGTTTGTGTTTACTTAATGTATCTTTTAGACTTAGACTTTAGAATCACACAATTAATCTTCACGATTTCACTCCTGTTTTGAAATAATTGACTGAAGTTTCTTCATAAGCTCATTTTGATCGGCCTTGAATTTCTTGTGCATTTCTTGCAATAAGTTGTTAATTTCATCTCCAAATTCTTTTTTGTGTAGACAGTTACATAATTTCAGAATTAATTTAATGGAAACTGGTTGAGTTCTGAATGGAAACACATTAAGAACCGCCGTACTTTTAAACATTTTTTTGTGTCAAATTCAAAAGTTCATTTTTTAAATCGCAGACATAAACACTTTCACTGAAATGGTATGCACAAATCCTAGTTGCTACACTATTTCCATTTTCTTTCCTCTTGTTATACTTAACCCAAATCTTAGCCATTTGAGAATTTTTAGGGAACTTGTGAAATATTAAATCCGATACTCTGTTTAATTTATTTTAGTGTTTTTACATTCCTCTATTGCACAAATAAAGATCACATTAAATAGTTTTATTCGCTGCTAAACAGATTGTGAATTAAAGACAAGTAGAGCGCGCGCTGAGATCACTTTTACTGACGTCACAGTCCCCTGAATTTGTCCACCTCTCCGCCCTATTCATTGTTACGTGCGAATTGGCCGAACCTGTTACTATCTATAGCCTTGCTATTGGGGACAAAATTATTGTCCCGTCCCCGTCCCGTCCCGTTATTTTTTAAAAACGTTTGTCCCCAATCCCGTCCCGTCAATCGGGACACGGGGACAAAAACCATGTCCCCGTCCCGTCCCCAAAAATTTTTAAAAACCTTGTCCCCGGTCCCGTCCCGAAAGTCGGGACATGGGGACAAAAATCTTGTCCCCGTCCCGTCCTCAAAATTTTTAAAAAACGTTGTCCCCGTCCGGTCCCCAAAATTTCAAAAAATATTGTCCCCGGCATGTGATCGTGTCATCGTGGCATGTGAACAAAATTCCTGTACCGTCCCGATAATTACTGAAAACAGTTGTCGACATTCTCATACCGAAAATCCGAACATGAGGAAAATTTCGTAAAAACAATATTTATACCAAACACATAAAAACACATTTATAGAATCGTGGCTTCAAGATTCTTCCTGAATTTTTTGAGCAACAAGCCTCATTTTCTACAACCTAAAATCGAATGTCTTACATTCGGTGAAATAGTGTTCACAGAATAGTTTACTCATGAGCATTAAAGCTGAAACGTTATCCTTGTTCTGCTATGCTTGCTCGTCCCGTCACGTTATATACACGACCAAAAAGCATGTCGCGAATATAATGGGAAAAATTTTTTTTGTCCCCGTCCCGTCCCGAATATAGTGGGGACAATTTGTTTTGTCCCCGTCCCGTCCATGATATAATGGGGACAATTTTTTTTGTCCCCGTCCCGTCCCGAATATAATTGGTGTATTATTCTCGTGAGGTAGCGTGAATGGAAAATGAACAATGAGAATAACGACGTTGTAGAATAGGAAAGAAGAGAGTATTTATTCAAGAAAGTCCGAATGTGTAAAGAGGGAGAGAAGAGATAGGTAAGGTGTGTAAAGTGTGAGAGTCGGAGGAAGAGTCCTCGTGGGCATGAGAGTGTGTATTCTCAGGCCCTCCAATGGTAAGGATTGTGAGTGCAGGTTGAGACAGGATTATTCCTGTTGAGACAAGAATAGACAGGAACGGGCGAGGTAGGACGTGTGGGCAAATGACACGTGCCAATGTACATACATACATGAATGCTCATATAATAATGCCTTGTATATGTAATCTTCACACATCCTCTCCATTAAGATTGCAAAATCTGTAAATGTAAAAGAATTGAAACAATAACATAGCATGTGAAAATGATTATGATGCTACATATTTATCCGGTTTCTTCGTAATTCTTCCGGATCTGGTCTTCTGTACTGGCTCGGATCTACTTGGTCTTGGGAGAGTAGATGCTTTGGCTTGGATAGGACTCGGAGTCTTGACCTGTTTGAAGGGACTGGGAGTCGTACTATACGGGATGATCTCAGTCTTCGCCGGGCTTGGCGTTGAAGGTGGTTTTTCGGGAGGTGTCACAAACTCTTGTTTCTTGACTGGAGTTGTCATGGGATATAGTTGTGAAGTGTTCCTCCTGTATGTTCCCTGGGGAGTTTGAACGTTGAACGATCTTGGTTCCTTCGTTGGACTTTGGATGGTTCCCCACAGTTGCTTGTCCTTGATCCAGACTTGTTGTCCAATTGAAAGGTCTGGTTTTTCGACTACACCATGTCGCTTGTCGAAATTCTCCTTGCTCCTCAGTTTCTTGGAAACCTCAAAGTCTTGAACTTTCTTTGCATTCACTGCTTTGGGGTGAAGTAGCTTTTGAGTTGTGGGTAAGCTAGTCCTTAGGCGGCGTCCCATCAATAACTGAGATGGACTGTATCCGTTGTCCAGTGGAGTACTCCTGTACTCTAGTAATGCTTCTTGAAAATCTTTAGGATTTTTCTTTAGCAATTGTTTGATGGTTTTGACCATCACCTCGATGAACCCATTGCTTTGTGGGTAATGAGGACTGGATGTAGTATGCTGGAATCCCCATTTGGTTGCAAATGATTTAAATGCCTCTTGGAACTGAGGCCCATTGTCTGATCTGACAATGTCTGGTATGCCGTGTCTGGCAAAGATTGATTTGCAATGTTGGATAATTGCATCTGAGGTGGTACTCGATAATGGCACTATCTCCGGGTATCTTGAGTAATAGTCGGAGACTATTAAGTAGTTTCTTCCTTCGTTGTGGAAGAGGTCCATGCCTATGGTTGACCATGGACGGGTCGGAAACTCACTTGAAATTAGTGGCTCCATCCTCTCCTTTCGGTGAGGGATGCAAGTTGTACAATTATTAATTAACTTGCGAATATCTCTCGAAATTCCGGGCCACCACACAGAAGTGCGGGCCCTTGCTCGGGCTTTTGAGATGCCCAAGTGTCCCGCGTGGACACGTTGGAGCAGCTCAGATTGTAAAATCTTGGGAATGATGAGGCGGTTGCCTCTCATCAGTAGGTTTCCCTGGACTGTAATCTCATCCTTATGAGTGTAAAACGGTTTAAACTCATCTGTAAGTTTCTTCAAAGGAGGCCATCCGGTACGGCTGTACTCGGCTAACTGCTTGCATGTATCGTCCTTCAGTTGGCTCTCCTTGATTTCTTCAAGTTTGGTAAGTACCCCTCTCGGTAGGGAATCAATGTGTAATGAGACTGCTGCATCGCAGTCGGCTGTAAAATCTTGATCTCCCACTGTAGGAAGTGGGTGCCTGGATAGGAAATCCGCAGCAATCAAATTCTTGCCTGGTGTATGGAATATACTAAAGTTATATCTCATCAAACGTAATCTGAATCTTTGGAGTCGAGGTGATAACTCGTCCAAGTGTTTTGTCTTCAGGATGGCTAGAAGTGGCTTGTGGTCGGTTTCAACCTGAAACTGTAAGCCCGTGAGAAGTGTTTGAAACTTCTCACATGCCCAAACAATGCCTAAGCACTCTTTCTCAATTTGAGCATAGTTCTTCTCAGCTGATGAGAGTGTGCGGGAAGCACACGCAACTAGTCTCCAATTGCCATCTGGTTGCTTTTGCTGGAGTATAGCTCCTAAGCCGAAAGATGACGCATCTGTTGATACGGTAGTTGGAGAATTTGGATTGTAGATCGCGAGCACAGGGGCGGACGTTAACAGGCTTGTCAACGTGGCATGTGCTTGCTTTTCTATACTTCCCCACTTGAACTCTGCATCCTTTTGTAATAATGCGTATAGAGGTTGCATTATAGTGGACAGGTTCGGAATGAATTGTCCCACGTACATGATGAATCCTACGAAACTTCGTACATCAGAAGTATCCTTCGGTGTAGGTAGGTTGGTAATGGCTCTTAGCCGTTTTGGATCAATTTCAATTCCTTGGGCTGATATGATATGTCCTAGGAACTTGACTTTCTTGACCCCAAATTCACATTTATCTGCATTTAGTGTAATGCCTTTCTCTTGTAGGCGGGTGAGAACTAGTCTGAGGTTCCGATCATGTTCTTCTTGTGTGCGTCCCCACACAAGCCAGTCATCAGTGTGATGTATGACAGGTAGTCCAGTTAAAGCTTCAGACATTCTCTTCTGGTAGTGCTCTGGGGCACTGCTAATACCGAAGGGTAGTCTCAAACAACAATATCTCCCAAAAGGAGTGATAAAAGTAGTTAATTTCTGACTATCCTCTGCTAGTTTAATCTGGTGAAATCCTTGACGATTGTCACCTTTCGAGAAAATAATTGCACCCTGAATCTTAGCTAATGTCTCTGAGACTATTGGCATGGGGTGGTATTCCCTAGCTATAGATTCATTTAACTTTGTGAAATCCTTACAAAGTCTTATCTCCCCATTGGGTTTCTTAACAACCACAATGGGGGAGCACCAATCAGTGGGCTCATCTATGGGTTTGATAACCCCCTGTTTCACTAACTTGTCTAACTCTGCCTTGAGTTTATCAAGAAGTGGGATTGCAACTTTTCTAGGCTGAGCTATGGCATACGGCTGAGCTCCTTCTTTAAGCCTAATTGTGTAGGGTTGTGACATTGTACCTAAACCCTCAAATAATTTTGGAAATTCTGACTGAGGAACTACGCTAGTGTAGCTTCCTACCATATCAATTGAATTATTTGTAAGCTTGATTAATTTCAAATCCAAGCATTCATTGCGCCCTAATAGCGGCTGTCTAAGACCCATGGCAACGTAAATGTCTGCCTTGGTTGTGTGGGCCTTGTAAGATAATAAAGCTTTAAACCTACCAGTGATTTGCAGAGCTGTACCGTTAGCTGCTCTAAATGCACGGTCTGTAGGTCTCAGGTGAGGAATCGCCCTCGATAGTGAAGTTTGGAAAATGTGTTCCGGAATTATTGTAAAATCCGCACCGGTATCCAGTTTGAAAATGATGGGGACATTTCCCACCGTGACTGCAGTTGACCAGCTACGCTTGGGATGATCTTCAGCCAAGTTGGGGGTTGTACTTGACCTCCCGTTAATCCTGCTGACTTCTCCCGTAAAAGCACTGTGGTCTGAGTCGTCATCCGTAATTTCTGTGACCTCCTCAGCAACTTCATGTACTTTGGGTTTAGATTTGGATTTGGATTTACACATCTTCGCATAATGGCCTAGTTTGCCGCAATTGTTGCACTTTTTCTCTTTAGCGGGGCATTCTTCTTTAGAATGTTTATTTGCTCCACCGCAGTTGTAGCATTCCCATTTGTTTGTAGGTTTGTTATTAGGTTTTCCTTTGAACCGGGAGCCTTTCTTCATGAAGACTCTGTCCGCGTCCGAAGTTTTCCCAGAAATAACATCTTGTTGTAGTTTTAGCTTTGCTTGCATTTTGACATAAGTGGTTGCCTCTTCAAGAGTAAGCTTGTCCCTAGCTTGTAATTGCATGGACGCAGTTCTGTCGTGGCACCCTGTGAGTATTCTGTCACGAATTAACTCATCTTGTAAAGACTGATAATTGCAGGTGCTGGCTAACTTATGTAAAGCCGTGATGAACTCATCAACTGTTTCTCCTTCCCTCTGTACTCGGGAATTAAATACAACTCGCTCCACTAAAACGTTCACTTTGCCTATGAAATAAGCATGGAATGCTGCACAAACTTTATCAAAGTCCTTATTGTCTGCTTTACTCAATTGGAATGCATCACGGATGTCATCCGCATTCCCCTTCATGTGATAAAGCATGGATTCTATCTTATCTTCATCGTCTGTAATTTTTGTTAATTTAACAAACCTCTGGAATCTTCGTATCCAAGACGTCCATTCCGTAGGAGTATCATATGGAAATGGGTCAGGCTGTGATAAAGGATTTAGAGGTGTTGGCGCTGGATTTGCCATTTTGAAAAGTGAAGAAAATAGGACTTTTTAAAGTCGTTGAACTTGAGAAAACTTTGTGGAAAGTACAATTTACACGCACTAAGTGTAGAAGATGCAGTTGTAAGGGTGAGAAAACTGTCCGCTTACAATGCACGAGTTCGAAAACTATATCTCGTATATATGCACTATACGGCAAATCTGTATGTAATATACAGAGCAGGCGGACTGCTATAGTTTTCCTGCTTCTTCCCTCCGCTCACGCAGTGAGGGTGGCTGGAGTGCACACACGAAAGTCTAAGTATACACTTTTCTTGAACGTGCCACGCGTCTCTCTCTCTCACTTGGAGATGGTCTCCATCTTGAAAATCTGAGAACTATTGCACTTTTGGATGAATTCCCGTCAAAATTTCGAAAAATTGGCGTAAAATTCGTACACCGCTGTCACCATGTATTATTCTCGTGAGGTAGCGTGAATGGAAAATGAACAATGAGAATAACGACGTTGTAGAATAGGAAAGAAGAGAGTATTTATTCAAGAAAGTCCGAATGTGTAAAGAGGGAGAGAAGAGATAGGTAAGGTGTGTAAAGTGTGAGAGTCGGAGGAAGAGTCCTCGTGGGCATGAGAGTGTGTATTCTCAGGCCCTCCAATGGTAAGGATTGTGAGTGCAGGTTGAGACAGGATTATTCCTGTTGAGACAAGAATAGACAGGAACGGGCGAGGTAGGACGTGTGGGCAAATGACACGTGCCAATGTATATACATACATGAATGCTCATATAATAATGCCTTGTATATGTAATCTTCACACAATTGGGACATTTTTTTTGTCCCCGTCCCGTCCCGATTACGACATGGGGACAATTATTTTGTCCCCGGGGACGTCCCGTCCCGGTCCGTCCAGTGTCCCGACGTCCCGTCCCTGTCCCCGGCAGAAGCTCTGCACCATGCTCATCTCAAATATATATCGGATCCTTCACAACCCGAAATTATGGGGGGAAGACGTGGAAGCTTTCCGACCCGAACGATTTATTTCAGATGATGGAACTTTCCAAAAATCTCCTCATTTCCTTGCTTTTGGAACAGGCAAAAATCCTGCCCTGGGGAACATTGGGCAAAAGGGTCCTCTATTTTTGTACGTTACTAGAATCTTCCAAAAATTCCATATTCAATTAGATAACAAGTTCTTAAACTATTCGGAAAGAACGTTTGGAGTGACGCTACGCACCGAACCTTTCTACGTAACAATCACTTACTATAAGTTCCTTGGAAATTAAACAGCTCATTTTTACATTTTCGGCATTTCTCCTCATTTTTCCTTCAACCACCGTAAAATAAAATCAGATACTAATTCAATGATCAATAATTTAATTATCCAGGGATTAATATCAACCATGTTGAAATAATTGGAATACGTGGATATTGCTTAGAATCAATTTACATTTTTTTTATCCAGGGATTACCCATGTGTTAAAGGACGACGAATATTCAGTAAAATTATTACTAACACAGTTATTCACGAGTTTGGATTCGATTTAACAAAAACTCTCAATTTAAGCATGTACATATCAATATTGTAATGTATTTTTAACAATAAACATTATTTCAAAAAAAGAACATTGTTTTTCATTTCTGAGTTACCGTAATTTAAATATTTACTGTTGTTATGAATACCGTGTAAACTGTGTACGATTACAGTTTTGCCGGTTCCTTGCCCAAACATTTGGCAAAATATTTCAGGAGCAATGATCACATATGTATTCTCTTAATTCTGATTAGTCTATATATTTTCCAAGATCCTTTTCGAACCCAGAATTACGAGATCTTTTTGGTATAAAATTACGTCAGGTCACAATAAAACTCGAATTTTTTTTGGGGGGTTTATTAAGTTCAAGGCGGGCATCAGGAAGTTATTTTAATCGTGCATGAATAATTTAACGTAACACAAATGCATCAATTTTTTTTCTCATCTTTGTTTAAACAAATTTGTATTCATGTAGGAACAGGACGCTTGGCATTCGTTTCCTAAACAAAGACATTTTAAAAGGATAATTGAGTACCAGTAGTATTCAGCTAATTAAAACTATAATAATTGTAAAATTGCGTGAAGGAATAATTCACGATTAATAATTGGTTAATTTTTTTACGTATGCATTTGAAAATAATTATTCAAGTATGAATACTTGCCTGTAAGAAAGAAACACCTTCAAGAAGTAGAAACTTGTCACTATCCTACAAGTACACTTCCAATACCTCACATTCATCTGCTTTAAAAAGAATAAACTTTTCCTTGGAACATGTTGACTCCCGCAGATTTAAAATTTTACCTTCATTTGGTCCAATCTGCTTCAAACCTTTAATTACATAATTCCTTCTGAGCTAGATTTACAGGAAGGAAAACGGATTGAAATGAGGATTGGGAGCAAAACGCGTCAAATCCTTTCCTTGCTGTACTTTTTATACGGGGTGTTTCGTATTTGCTTGACCGCATTCTACTTGATTTTGAAGGCATCTGAGTATAATCATGACATGTATTCACTCATAATTATATATTGCCCTGAATGCAATGTTTTCGATCGTATATGGATGTGCCGTGGTACTTCAATATGGATTGTTTTTTCGGGCAGCTGATATTACAGCGCTAATTTTTAACTCCGGCTTTAAAGGACAAACATGGAGTTGCAAGTTCGAAGGTAGGAAGTGCATTTATGTCAAATCATCAAATACAATTTATAGCTGTAGAATGTAGCTTTATGAAAACTGATTCACTTAACAATGCCCTAATTGCCTGCAAAATATGCCTGCCTAATTTGCCATTTACGCCATGGAATTTAAAAATCGACAAACCCAAGTCGTAACACCTCGTTACCATAGCGGCACTATAACTTATTCCATTCCAAGTAAGCAAAAAAGAAATATTAAAAGTAGAATACTAATTCATTGCATAAAGTTGGGAATCAAAGAATTACAAGAATTTGAAGAAAACATTGAACACTTATGTTTCGAAAATTACGAGTACAACCACCAAGACATTAACTTTCAAAGTACTGTGTAACATAGTGTTACGTGGGAAAACTTACTCTCCCCGTACATGAGCCATCGTGGGATCGTTTGCTACCTTAGCAATTCTAATGGCAAAGTTATGTTATTTATTCCGACAGACGATCTTATTGGCATTGCATCATTTCCGTCATAAAGGAAAATTCTTCGCAAATAATGACGACAAAAAGGAGTCACATTCAAGACTCAAAAGTACGAAATTGGACTTAGAACTACCAACGTCTGGTAAGGATCGGAAGGCATTAGCAAAGTATGTATATTACATCTGAATAGACTATAACGCCTTTTGTTATGCCTGGGCTTCTGACTGAAGGGGAGATACCCATTCCCACGGGGCACAAGAAGTCATTTTATTCTAACAAGTAACCCTCGCCCCATGCCCGCTCGGGATCGGAATGAAATTTTGTGGGAGCTTATATACCCGGCCCAATGTCCCAGCGAGACCAAAATTTTGGGCAATTTCGCCCATAAGAAAGTCCCATAAGAAATTTTCATTTCCGAAAGACGATGCTATTTTAGATGAATTACACATTTGTGGCATGCTTTCATCATACGTGGTTGTTGCTACCTTCCTGACATTAGAATGAGTAATTTTGGACACAACTAGGTTTTTGGCCTCAAATTGGTCAAAATTGATCATAGTTAGTTTAATATATAGTAGTCCTATTATACGTAATGAATTATTGGAAGCCTGCTCCTACCTTCGGATAATATATCATGTCTAAGTGGTATAATTAATACGTTGCCTAAGTAACACAGATGAAAAACAAGGGACGGGAAGGGGCTTGAATACGAGTAGATCTCACAGTACTAATAGATATTTGGATTACAGTAATTTTTGTATGAAAGTTTTTAAAATATTTGGATACGATTAGTGCATCGCATGGGTTCAAAACAGTCAAACCTGTACCTGAACCTGGACCAAAACTTTGGGTACCTTAAAAGTGTGAACCTGTACCTGAAAATTTACCCATTTAACAGGTTCAAATTTTTCGATCCTGAGCCTGACCCAATTGCAATTTTGTAGTACCCGCACCTGATTAGTACCTGAACCCGAAAAAGTACCCAAAAGACGACCTGAACCCGGGTATTTTTGAACCGGACCTGAACATGTTTGGGTACTTGAGAATCCGAACTTTTTTAAAGTTTATCTTGTATTAAAAGTATAAATTGGGCATTTGTAGCACGAAAAATATTTAAAATGAATAAGAATGCAAGTTCGCTTTTTCCTGGGACACCCTGCCATTGATTTTCCGATGGAAATCATCTTGAAATTCTCCGGCCTTTAACTTTCAATCAATGAACCCAAACATTTCAGGTCTTTGTGATCAGGTTCAGGTCTTTCATTTGTTACATCTGGTCCTGACAGGTAAAATCAAAACGGGTTTTTCTGTGTACCTGTCCCTGAACCTGAACCTGTACCCAATTTCACGGGTATAAAATATTATACCCAGAAAGGACCCAAAATTATTGGGTACAAAATACATGCACCCATGCTGAACCTGAACCTGGACCTGAACCCAAATACCCCGGTGCGATCTGAACCCATGCGATGCACTAGATACGATGGCCCCTCGGGTGGTTATTACTGAAAACGAATTATGTAATTTTTTTGTCACTTATTGTGTTTTCGTAAGTTATAGTAAATATATATTTTGGAATGTGACAGCTTCTTGTGTTGCTAATGTTGAAAAGGAATTTCCTGTCTTATGTTTATATGTTGTTTCAATATTTTCATATATTTATATTGGTGTCTCGTCAATCAAGAATATTAAAACCTCAGGTATTCAATAAACTATGAGAGACTCTACCAACCTCTACAAAACCCAAAGTCTCGGTTATTTCTGCGTTACCATAATATTTCCTGTTGTCATGAGTACTATAATTTCGATGACAGTTTTCCCGGTTCCTTGTCCAAATATTTGGAAAAACATATTTGAGTACCACTGATCACTGATTCTGGTTAGCCGATATAACCACCGGCATTACTTGCAAACCCTGTATGACCAGGCATTTTGGTTTAAAATTACTTGAGGTGACAATAACAATTGAAAAAAATTATTTAAAAAAAATAGGCCGGCACCAGGAAGTTATTTTAATCGCCAAAGATTAATTTAAATTAATACACATTTTTTCTGATGTAATTTTTATTTAAACACAAATGCATTCATACCTAATCAGGAAGCTTGGCACTAAACAAACAAATTTTAAAAGGATAATTGAGTACCAGCAGTATTCTGGTATTCGAAACAATAATAATTGTAAAGTTCCTGGAAAAAATAATTCCGGGTGTTGGTCGTTCGTTTGTTTACATATGTACATTCAAACCTACTCAAATATATGAACACTTGCCTGTAAAAACGAAACACCTTCAAGAAACAGAAACTTATCACTCTCCTACACTGACGCTTCCTACCTCACATTTCATACTACTTTAAAAAGAATACTTTCCTTTCAACATGTTGACTCCCGCCGATTTAAAATTTTACCTTCATTTCGTTAAAGCTGGTTCAAAATTCTATATCATTCCTTTTGAACTACATTTAAAAGAAGGAGAAAGTATTAAAATGAGCACTGGAAGCAAAATACGTCAAATCGTTTCCATGCTATACTTTATATACGGGGCATTTCGTATTTGCTTGAGCGTGTACTACTTGATTTTGAAGACATTTGACAATGAGTATCATCATGACATGTATTCACTTATGGATATTGCCCTCAATGCTATGTTTTCTATCGTGTTTGCATGTGCCGTGGTACTTCAATACGGGCTGTTTTTTCGGACAGCTGATATTACAGCACTAATTTTTAACTCCGGTTTTAAAGGACAAATTTGGAGTTTCAAGTTCGAAGGTACTGAGTTTATTTATGTCAATTTATCAAATAAAAATTGTATCTGTAGACTGTATAGCTTTATGAAAACGGATTCACATGACACATTCAGCTGCATAAAATAGTAATAAAATAATAATAATATATTAATAAGCAGTTGTAAGTACTTTCAAGTAATTTTTATTATGATGATGATGACACAAAGAATATAATAATACAAAACAAACATTGCTGTAGGAAAACATTGGCTTTTCAAACCTGGAAAGGCTTTCACTGCACGAGAGAAGTTCACAATTCTGCTGCCATTTACATCAACTGCAGTCGGTACGATTTGGGGAATTCTGCTGGCAACGCTGTGCACAAACGTTCACATATTCCAGTTGTTACACAAATCCTTGCAAAATCCTCTGACATTTGCGTTACTCGTGCTCCACGAACTCTATGTGATTTACATGTATTGTATTCCGTGTGTAATATTTTTAAGTAATTGTATTTTATTCTTCGAAAATACGCAGACAAATTTATGTCAAATACTTGAATCAATGAGGTTGGCCGTAACTTCATTAATTTGAATCTTACAAATTTTTATACATTTCACTATTGTAGCACTCACCATAATGATTTTAATAGGGGATCCTGCAAAGTCGACCTGGTCAAATGCGTTTCAGAAAGTGTTTCGACTCAATTAATTATTCAGCTATTTAATGTGGGAAACGCTTCTCTGATATACTCGGTTAAAATTTTCATGCTAATTATTTCCATCACAACTGGTTATGCTGGCATCCGAGTATTTTCTGGAAACCCTGGTTTAGGCACGTTTCTAATATTGGAGGCCATGTACGCAGTTTCTGTTTTTGTCGCCGGGTTCGGAAGCGCCTTTTCCTTGCCTGAGTACATGAAGGAGGTAAAAGCAGAAATCGGTTTATTGACCAAGTTGAGTAAATTGTGCAACGGAAGAATTTCTTGGTATAACAAGAGAATTGCTGCCATTGCACCAGTCGGCATAAAAGTAGGTCCATTCCGGACTATTGAAAGAGAATCAACGCCATTGTATCTGGACTTTGCTACGAATGGTATTACCAGCCTTCTAATTAGTACGAAATGAAACCCCAATTGGGTATATTTCTTTAAAAATATGTATAATTATTTACCACAATATTATAACATTTTAAATAGATTATCTTATTAAACATCTTCTTAGCACATTCTTAGACTCTGAAATCACGGGTGCCCAGGAGTTTGACTAGTCAAGTCAATTCATTCGGAGGATTGCACTTGTCCATTTATTTCTGGTGTATTCTTCTCGAATTTTCTTCGCGCTAGTTTAGTCGTCCTATTCAGATGGTTTAATTAAAACCGTAGAATGTTCCTAGTCAAGACCCAGAATAGGAAAATTCTAATAACTGGGTAGAATAGTTTTGCAGTGGATTAAGTGAAAGTCCTTTTGTAGAATAAAATTCCAGGAAAATCCTTACCCTTCGAAATGTATATCAGTACTGGGCGTTTCAGCTTTCACGATTCTGTTCTACGCTATTGTATTCAACAACTCACGGTTGCAACCACTAGACACTGTACTCTACCAGCGGTTTTGGATAGAATGGAAGACCTCTACTGCTATTATGTTTAGCTGACCAGCTAGCAAAGCTATTATTCTATTCTATTATAATGTTGGGGATTTAGGTAATGCTGGTGAAGTCCTGCATTAATTAGTCCCAGTCCCCAAAAGTCTCTGTGTTCGCAGTAATCAGTCAGTCGAGTCCGTCTCTACGTTTCCTGGAGTCAGTCCTAGTCAGTCTCAGTCATGTATGCAGTCCCAACTCTAAGTCTCAGTCACTAGTTGAAAATTAGGTTGTGGGGACTGACAATGTGGCCACACATACATATGTACATGAAGCCAGAATAAGCCTTATAATTTTCAGGGTGGCGTCAGCCCCCTAGTAAAATAAACTAGTCCGTACGTCCTTGTGACCTTCCTAACGATATCTCAAAAACTACTGAACCGATTTTAATTACATTTTTACGGACATTACTTGTGACAACCGTAAGCTTGAATTCGTATTTGGCTGGATAGTTTTTGAGAAAAAGATTCTTTAAATTTCGAACTTTAAGTCAAATGACAGTTATCTCCAAACCTTCTGCATCGATTTCAACGATTTTGTTAATAATTCTTACCTAAATCGTAAAGAATACTGCATATAAAGCAGAAATCGGCAGGGTAGTTTTCTAAAAAAAAATCGGAAATTTCGGGAAAAAGCTCAAAATTCATCATACTTTGACGCCGGTAGCTGACGCCACTCTACGCGAAGCCTCAATTTATCACTTAGCGATGAGTTTTATATATATCTCGAAAATTGACTAATTGAGGCAACATACATGAAACTACATGATGTGAAGTGATTAACTTCAGTAGGGAATTTCCTGGTGAGTTCAAAGCTCCGAATCTTCGCAAGTGTGTACCAAATCCGTGAAAGTAACTATAGTTACACATCGCTATCATATTTAAGTAAGTTGCCAACCTGATGTAAAAAAATCATATTTCTACTCTGATCAAATACGTGACTGCACTTAACAGGTCATACGGTGCAAATATTGCTCCATGCTGAAATTTTGCAGTGAAAACGTGCTAGAAGAGATAGTATCAGTCATTGCATTTTCATGCATAATTTTAACAGTAGTTATTATTTACAAGTATGTAAATGGCTACAAACAGTTGGCGTTTAAAAAGAAGGCATTTCATTAAAGTTAAATAATTAAATATAAAATCCACTTGAGTTTCTTCCCTCAAGTATTTAAAAGTTATCAGATCCCCACGATCTAAATATATTTACGAATATCGAGTGTGATAGGAATCAGTCTATAAACTACCACCCTTTCAAAGCAAACCAGTGTGACTATAAAGATTGGGGTCTTCTGATCTGGAATGGTTACGGATTTATAGCCTTAGATTCAATAAATTCAAATGACATATTATTTAAGGCATCCTCCGGGGTTAAACATTTCAAGTTGTGCTCGCTATTTATCAATTGTTGTATTAAGCAATTTACTGCCTACAAAGTTAATAGAGCGTTCTCCGGGAGGAGCTCCAGTGTCATCATGCAAGACCGTGACACCGGGTCATGGCCCTGACAAGGAGAGGCCGCTTTACCCCTTTTCTCTGACTGTGAGTAAATTGGTGGCAAAGCCTGGCCAATTTTGGGGGACTTATAATCTGGGATTTTTAATCGTTGGCGGAACTTCAAGTTTCTTCAAAGATATTACTAGTCACGGAACATTCACGCGAGAGATAACTTCTGGTTCGGGATTTAATGAAGCATAAACTAAAATTCAGGATTTTGTGAATGTTCCAAGCTCTTCTGCTACTCATGTGGACAGGAACGACAAAGAGATGGTTATTTTGAAGTGGGAAGCTCCGCCGGAGGCAAGGGAAAATACGATTGTGTTATTTATTGCCATTTGTATATATATTATTACCGGTGAAGCACTCAGTTCAAGTTATATACTTATACGTTTATAGTTCATTACCTTCCCAATCAATCACAGGGTTAACTGTTGAAGCGCACACTTATAAAAACAACAATAAATAAAAACTTGCTCCACTTTTAACCTATTTTACCAACTAAAAATAGAGCACTATGAGCATTTTTGATAGTACTAATAATAGCTGTTTGGTCCAATGGTGAACTGATTGATAAACTGTACTTTATAAAATAAATTTTAGTTCAAACCGTTTAAAGTAAGTTAAAATTTATTTAACAAAGTTAGGTTAATGTAGTTAAGAAGTTGCCTTATCTAAACAAGTAACGAATTTGCATCTAAATATTAGTATAATGGGAGCACAAATAGTTACCTAACACGTTAATCACGAGTCAAGCAATCAATAAATGTTGTGAGATAATAACGTATGACACAGGTGAAGCGTTGTCTTGCCAACACAGGTAAATAATGCATTTAATTTAAATGTTAAATTGTCTCCCAAAAAAGAGGATAAATCCGACAGAAGATTTTTGTTCTTGTGGAAAAAAACTTTCCTAAATTCACACCATCTAGTTTGTTGCTCAATCCTCTAGTAAATACACTATCAAAAACAATCGGTAAATATTGGCAGTCGAATTCGGAATCCACAAATAATCTAGTGCCAATGGTGAGAGAATGGAATACTCACCACTGATAGTCTCTCAAAATTTAAACACATCAGCATCCTCATCGAGATTATCAAATAATGAATTCGATAAGTACTTCTGCAACTGTTCTTGGAGACCGTTCTGTGCTGCTGCCATCGAGGATAACTGTATTCTTCGTATCTGATATTTCATTTAAGTGACTATATACAAGACATCACAAAAGCAAATTTAGTTGAATTATAGTATCAATTTCACCTGCCTGCCAAAAGTTAAAAAGGAAATATTAATAAATGTATTACTCACCTATTGGGAAATTGTACAGCTTATTTTTCTTTTTCCATCATGCATGTGTACAGATGAAACGGTTGCAGAAAATCCACACATCGTGTGATTATTTCCCAGTTATCAGATATAATGTACTTCAGATTCCACATTGTCTTAAGTTGGTGGCCAAAATCCAGCGTATCTATAGTACAGCACGCAATATCATAAGTAGAGAACATTCGTTCCATTTCTGTCAGCACATGAATCAGGATAAATTCATCGCTAAGAAAACAATTGTCACATTATTCAGGGTCGAGCGGATGTTCAACGTCATAAAAGGGAAATTTATTTCTGAAAATCGGTTTCTGAATATAGTAAGGGCTTTATCACAGCCAGTAATGGACATCAAATTAGGGCACTTCTTACTTCGTTCCAAATCATTCAAGTAAATACGGATGAATCAGCTAATTTATTCTGAAATTTCTGATAACCAATCTGTGGCGTGTTGTAGGTAGATATAGTTTTTAAAACACCAGGCACATATTTGTATTTGCCATCATGATACCTAATTATTAATTAGCTTATTAATTAATTCTAGTTTAATTACAGATACTAAAAACTCAAATACTCAAAATATTCAAACTACTGGAGAAAAATGTGCGCATCTTACAGGAGTAACCGAAACCGAGCAACTTTGACTATACATTGTATATTCATTCAGAGGTCCCCATTTGGGTCGACAGCGAGGGGCAGAAACACATCTTTGGAGCGTCTGAGCTTGACAATCATGTCTTTCGTGTGTTTGAAGGTAGTGACAAGGTACAAGTAGATACTCCGTCCCTTGCCCCGCTGTTCTTTGAATTTCTGAAACACTTCCTTTAACCTAGAGAGCTTCAATTTAGAGCATCGAATCGCAACAACAATTGATCAAGCCAGCTTTTAACATACTACTAAATGTGCACATTACCACATTCTGTGTACAGATACACGGGTTAGTAATGCATGTATCCATGTTATTGACTAAAAAATTCCAATACACTCCATGAATATTATCAAAGATAACCAATAAATACTACTGCCCACAATAATTTACGAGATGGTCCCTTGATCGAACTGAATCTCAATTAATGAGAAGGTGGAAATGCTGCTAAGAATCTGTCAAGGGAACCAAAACCAAAGTTTTATAAAATTATATCCCAAGAATATATCACAAATATTTTCGGAAATACGTTTTGAAATAACGCTTCTGACCGTTCCAATAAATGAATATGAAATACTCCAGATTCCCGGAATCCTACTTGGTGAGTTTGCACATCATTAAAAATGAGACTGATTCCTTGAGTGATTTCATTCATGCTTCTAAAATCATCATTAAAAGTATCCCTAACTCGATGATGGGAATTGATGGAATCCACGATGCCGCAGGCCTATTTCAAAATAATTTACATTTCGTGTACAAAATTATTATAAATTGAAAATTTTTCATTTGTATAAAACCCTTTAATTGTGAACTCACAATACTGTTGGCTTAGCTGTTGTAGCCTAGATCAAAAACAGGCTAAATTGTAGTACAACGATTCTAATGCCAAATATATCATGGATACTGTTCTCATTTCTTATTATCCTCATGATCTCAATGGAGAAGAAAGGAGTGCAATTTGCGACGGAGAAGAAAATCGTCCAACTTCTGTTATACAGTTGAATTTACGAATATCCTACAGAAATAAGTTTCATGAGTGAATCCCATTTAGTATATTAAATTCCTATGATAACTACAAAAACATTAAATCTAATTACAGGAGATCGTGGTAGGAACCGGAATTGTTTTTCAAACTGTTATTGTAATTGTTTCCGTTACTGACATGTAAGATTTCTGGTGCAGATATATTTGCGAGTGTTCCGAAAAAGGCTCGGTACACCAAACAGAATAGTAGGCTCATCAATGTAAGAGCCACATAGGTGAAGATCCAGTGAAAAGTAACCATTCAATTTGTAAGGACAAAAACCATGAAAACTCAAGTGTTTCAGAGCTGCTATTTACCCCTACAAATGACGCCAGGAATCCATATATTCGAGAACTCTCTGTATCAACAATATTGGAAAAGTAGTCACAGATGCAACTACCATCCAACAATCTGCTCACATTATACTCAAAAATTCCAAAGAAAACATGATGCTTGCCCTTGAAGATGCAAACCATTAAGGCGAGGCTTGTGAACGTTTGAATCTGTACATAAATGAGTATAGATACAGTAAACTGTCGTTGTGCATAACTTAGCATAATATTTTCAATCAAAATTCAGATCTAGTGTAAACACGTCGTTATTATTTATACAAAACTATTTGTTCATTTCAAATCATAGGAAATCTAACAAAATCGAACAATCTTTGTCAAGAATTGTAAAATGTTTCGTTTAATGTAATATAACTTCCCTGGTCAAACGCTTCGGCTGGAAATCGCACATGGTTTCGTCTATTTGGTGATCAATGGTTCACTGTATTTTACACGTGAATTTACCTATTATTAGCGCTTATTGTTTAGCGCTGTACTTTTGTTACTCGCATTGTGGATTTACAGCTACTTGTTCAAAAGTAAAGGGAATTTGGTGTGGCCAAGAGGTTAGAATTGACTTCATTCGAAGCCACGAAATTATTAACGAGTACAGGAGCCATCAAACCAATTTTTTAAAACATTTTTGTTCATATTAGGCCCAACAGGGCTCCCAATATTTGGTCACTTACCTTGGATGATACTTAATCCTGGAAAGAAATTACTACAACGGAGTAGTGGTCGGAACAATTCAATTCAATTCAAAATTTACAATTCAATCCAGTTCAAATACTGAACTGAATTAAAATTGGGGTTTCAATTCGGTTCAGAAAAAAACAATTCAATTCAGTTCAGTCTACTAACTGAACTGAATTGTAAACCATTTGGTTCGCCGAGCATATTTACAAATAAATACTGCAAAGTGGCTAGGGTGGCGCTTCAGCTAAGGTCATCTCTCCTTACCCTTTTTGTAGTATTATGTTGACCTCATTTAAAAAATAAAAATGCAAAATTTTGAAAAAATAAAATTTTGTTAATTTTTGAAACATTTAAGCTAGTGTATATACTGGTAAGTGTAAACAAATGCCATTGAAATCGGTCGAACAGTTTGCCGTTTTTTACGTACGAAAACGCATTACGATTTCAACTTCAACCAATAACGAACTCCTCCAAGAGAGTGGCCTAAAGAATTTTCCCAAAGAGTTTGAAAAAAATTGGGAAGGAGGAATACGTCTGGACAAACAGTCCCAAGCATCCACAGACAACAGTATCTTATAAGGGGGCTGACACCACCCTAAAAATATTAACATATACGTTTTAAATGCTGGTTACATTGCTCCAAAGATGGTGCTAAACTTATCCGTACAATATTGGTTTTGATTCAGCCTGAAATTGTTTTGAATTGGAATTCAAAGAAAACAATTCAATTCGATTCAACAGCTGAATTGAATTATTTGGTTCAGTAAACGATCGAATTGAATTGAAAAATCCCTGAATTGAACTGAACTGAATTGAATTGAATTGTAAAATTGCAATTTAAACTGAATTGGTCCGACCACTACAACGGAGTCAGTCATATGGTCCCGTGTTTCTAATCCAGTTAGGCAGTTTTCGGTAAATTAGGTAACGAATTATCTTGCAAAGAATTCTGAAGTTGCTTTTAACCTCAAGAGATTTTGAAATAAAACGCTGGTGCTAAATGACGTCAGCTCAATTAAAGAAGCCTTTCGGGTGAACTCTTTAAATGGCAGACCGCCAATAAAATTTATAAAGGATGCCAATGGAAACAAAGGTAAAAGTATGTCTATATGTAATACATAATAGTCATTTTAAACAGCTCCTATAAAATGTATCTGCATAAATCTGTTTTGTTATTTCAGGAATAACGATGGCAGACGAAGCAAGTGAACAACGACAATTTATTGTACAGAGCATGCGCAAGTTTGCCCTCCAAACCCAAACTGTAGAATTCTACATTAACAATGAAATCACTCATATTATGAGTAATCTGGAGCAATTTAGTGGCCATCTTATGAAAATTGCGAATGTTTTTGATATAGCAACAATTAATGGGATTCGGGCAAGGATTATGACGGGATATAGATTTGTATCCAATGACAAGATTTTGAACTTGCTGAAGAATCTTAGCAAGTAGGTTTGAGTTCTGACTTTTAATCTTATGACGTTTTTTTTGAAAATTCTAAATTGATGAAGCATGAACTCAATTTTTAAAAGCATGTAACATAGTGTAGGTAAATTTTAATTAAGATTAAGTTAAAGGTTTGAAACAATATATCAAATCTTTAATAAGGAATTTGTATGAGGTTTAATTTTCCATTGAATATAGGTATTTGTCTAGAATTTCAGGTTCACCTTCTGAGTTCAAGTGCAATGGGTTTACATTCCCGTTGGTTGCAAAGTGGCGACCCAATTTAACCGGTCACAATCGCATGGTAGAAGCAATCAGTGAGCTCCATGCTGAAGTTGCGGGAATTTTGAATTTGCATATGAAAACACGGTGCACTGGCAGCCCCGTGATATTGTGGATGCCTATTTTGACAATTAATGTCGAATTAATGACGAAAGATTCATCTACTTTTCACATGCCACGTTAATTATTAACGACTTTTGAAATGATTGAATTTTTTTTTAGTTTTTTCTGATTTGTTCTGTAGGCGTCACTAAAGTTTAAAAATCAGTTTTAATTTAAAATAATTCAGAAGCCCAAGCTACAGTACCCTTCAGTGATATATTCGTTGGAGCGATAGAGACCATCAATGGGACGATGGAGTGGATATTGCTGTTCTTGGCCAGACACCAGCTAATGCAAAAGAGGCTGCATGCAGAAATTATAGAAGTAATCGGAAATTCTCCCCCGTCGTTATCCGATCGTTCAAGACTGCCTTACACTGAATCAGTTCAGCACGAAGTAATCCAACTCTCCTCTAGGAGTTGGTCATTACTCATTGGAGGAGACTAAATTCCGAGACTTCCTCGTCCCTAAAGGTAGTACTCGGAACAGTTCAGTTCGATTCAAAATTTGCAGTTCAGTTCAGTTTGAGCAGTGAACTGAAACGAAAATTCGGTTTCGGTTCAGTTCAAGCAAAAACAGTTCAGTTCAGTTCAGTTTTACTCGATGAACTGAACTAAATCGGTGAATCAAACAATTCAGTCGCAGTGTTTGGTAAACAGTAATAATTGAGTGAAGAAGATGAAGAAGTGCCTCTACATTATTTTTAAAATGAAAATGTTTAAACTCTTTATGTTTGTTTTACCAAAGACTTCTTTCTTTTCTTTTTGAGAAGTTGCTTTTAAAGGTTACGTGCCCAGGTCTGCGTGCATGCCCAAGTCTGTACAGAATCCCTAAAAAAGCAACCCTCTATGCTTTCACCCATACCTCAAAAAGTGACTTTCCTGGATATCTCCTGAACAGCTTGACGTAATTCCAGTATCAAAAGCTTAAAGTCAATGGGAGTTAAAGGAGAATCTCCATGAATTTTCTGTATTCGTGTGGTCCTTAAAGTGGCATAACCCTTAGCAAAAATAAACAAAAATTGGAGGCAGATGGCGAATTTAAGTTGCATGGTGACCGTTCATTTAGCATTGGAAAATATTTGAGGGTGTTCCGCTAATCAGAAACACATGAAAACTTATTGTGAGACGCTTTTCATAACTAGGATGTTACTGTAAAATTTTGATGATGCGATCTTTAAGGGATCATCCCTTAAATATTAGTTGAATCCTTGAGTTGGAATACAGGTCACTTATGTACATGACATGTTAAACATACCGGTTCTTTTTTTCCTGTCATTATTCGTGCAAAAAAATGCTTTGATTTTTTTCAGGAATTTTTTGCACGAATGCAAGAAAATAATGAATCGCTATTCTTTTTTAACATTCATTTTTTGTTTACTTGGGCAGGCTTTAATTATAGCAACCAAGTGTTATACAACTTATTGCTAGTCTTGTCCAAGTCAACAAAAAGTAATACAATTTTTTTATAGAGTACAAAAAAAGAAAAAAAGAGAAAAGAAATGCTGAAATGCTAAACAAGTTACCAAAAATCTTACATCTTGGAATTTCAATGGTTAATAAATTCGAATAAATTAACACTTTTTGTATACGCCTTTGAATACTTAGTACAGTGTGACTAATATGGTCAGTCATTAACTTTTAAACACCAAGATTAAATTATAACTTCGGGTAAGAGAGTAAGTACAGTATAAGATTAAAGATTAACTTTAGGGTCCATTAACATGTGTCTGACATTAATGAAAATGATGTAGCTATCATGCATTGATAGCGCCCTGGATGGTTCAAAAAGTTTTAATCCTTTCGTGGTTAAAAATCAAGTAAATAATCAATTTTTTCAAGCCAAGTTTGAATGTTTCATGTCCAAGTAAGCAAAATCTCCAAAAATTAGACAGCAGTTACGTGCATGTACTTCAATGGCAAAAATCATTATTGTCTGAAATCTTCCTACTAGGCTAAGCACTAGTTTCACAAGTTCAAAAGGTCGAAATAAATTAATAGCTAAAAAAGCTTAAAAAGAGAAGTTGCTTTCTTCGCCCTCAAAAGTTGGAAACAAGTTTTCTGGCAGATGTTGTCAGAATAAATCCCACTAGTTTATTGAAAATGATGAAAACTTTTGAAATGACGAAAAGCAACGCCACGATGGATAATTTCTCCTTGAATACTCTTTTAATAGTATTAATAATTAACAATTTCCAAC
Source organism: Allacma fusca (assembly GCA_947179485.1). NCBI lineage: Eukaryota > Metazoa > Arthropoda > Collembola > Symphypleona > Sminthuridae > Allacma > Allacma fusca. Next base: position 14,075,238 of record OX359246.1, on the reverse strand, counting down.
TTACATCTCAAAAGTTTTTCACAGGTATTTCTGCATCAGTGACAATAATTTCGTGGCGTTGCTTTTCGTCATTTCAACAGTTTTCATCATTTTCAATAAACTAGTGGGATTTATTCTGACAACATCTGCCAGAAAACTTGTTTCCAACTTTTGAGGGCGAAGAAAGCAACTTCTCTTTTTAAGCTTTTTTAGCTATTAATTTATTTTTTAATTATTCTGTTTGCAAGAAACGATCTATTTTTAAATAATCAATCTTTACTATTTAATTTATAATTTGGCGTCGAAGTAAGAAAGAAATTAAAATTTGAGAAAAACGTATCTGTTTATTCAAACAAACAAGCCATTGAAATGGAAAGTAAATCATCCTCAATGCAACACAACAAAAAACACACTGCACCGTAGAACATGCAAAACGCAAAAATGTAAAATTGATAAGAGAAAAGAGCAAAAAATAATAGGACTCCAGAATAAACAAGTGCTGGTGTCTTCAAGGTCATCACATCATTGCGGAGCTCGTACATAGCGACGATATCCTTCTTCATCAAACGCATAGATAACATCAAAGAAGATTACCTATTAAAAATATCATTTTAGTATGTCCGCATAACTACTGAATCGATTTCTCCGAAATTTGTTATGAATAATGCTTAGGTAAATCGGAATATTGTTATTGCTTAAGTGATTGAAATCAGCCCGATAGTTTTTTGAAAACAAATTTGAAATTTTGAAAAAAGCTCAAAATTCACTCTCCTTTGACGGCGGTGACGGACACCACCCTACGCGAAGCCTCAAATTATCGCCTAGCGATTGTTTTTAAATAAAGCTCATGCATGCCTGAAGATTCTTTACTATATTCAGCTGATTCTGAGCATAAAAAGCTACTTCAAAATTTATTTCAAAGTTACTGAAAGTCAAAGTTTATTTCAAAGTTACACTGAAATGGGATCAGTGCAATCTTTGAAAAGTTTTGAATTTATAAAATAAATAATAAAATTTCTGCTCTGTCGATGGATATGAAGTACCTTTCAAAACATCACAACTATTTGGTATTCCAAGTCAATTAGTGTAGCTTAAGAAGTGTGACAAAATGAGACACATACAAACATTGCTAACAATAGACATGCTTAATGAAGATTTTGATTGCTGTGAAAAACGTAAGTGCGGAGAGAATAGTTTTCATCAACCCTAACTAGTGGTCGGACTAGTTCAGTTTGGTTTGTAAAATTCAGTTTGGTTTGGTTCACAAAGTGAACTGAATTGAAAATCAAAATTTCAGTTCTTCGGTTCAGTTCAGTTCTGCCTATGAACTGAAACTGAACTGAACTGAACTGAATATGTATATATACATATAGATTTTTTAAATAAGGGGTATACAGTTCTTTGTATCCCAATTTAATCTGATTTTAAATATGTTCAATCTAGTACTGTTCTTGCACTGCAAATAAAATCACACTTTACGTGGATATTCCTTAAAAAATAACAGTCAGAGTTGAGAAGTGCGTCATACAGAACGACAGAAACAGGCTTTATTGTAACATGCGTAACAATCAGTTTAAACGATTCAGTTCAGTTGAGTTTTACGCTGGAACCGAACCATTCTGTCTAGTTTGTGTATCAAACTGAACCAAAATTTCTATGAACCAAACTGAACTGAACTGAAATTTTCAGTTTTGAACTGAACTGGTCTGACCACTAATCCTAACCATTACCGTTAATAACAACCGTTGTTAAGCAATAACTACTTTTCAATCCTATTAATAACCGTTTATAACCATAACCGAATTCTTAATACACCAATAACAAAAACAAAATTTGCGTTGTCATTAACTATTGACAAGTTAACTCAAGCTCCAACTTTTATACCAAACAGCTTTAAAATACTAGTTACTCGGGTGCAATACAATTAGGAACATATGTATAGCCTGAACAAACGTGAAGCCCCTTTGCTACGAAACAATTGTTATGAATGTGCGCAAGATGAAACGTATTAAATATAAACTATAATTTATTTAACCATACTTGTGGTGCCAGAATAGTGTGGGAGACAAGAATTTCCAAGTTCTTCACTTTAGCCAATTTAATTGGCAGGAAATCTTCATACATGGGAAGTGCATTTGCAATCAGTTCTTCTAAAGCTCCATCGCCAATGCAATCCGAAAATATACTCATTTCCCGAGGAGGATTTGTAAAACGTTCACTAAAATTTGCTAGCGGCTTGCTACCACCAACAAAACGTAGCTCTCGAATAGAATTAAGATCGAATCCTCCAAATGACCGACCCTTAAATAAAGGTCCAATCGCAGATTTGTAGTCTCGTACAGTCACAATAGGATTTTCATCAGGACAGAGATCATCAGTTAGAGGTACATTTACGAAAACAACATCAAATGGTGTCTCAGTACGTGCAGATTTCACCAATGTTACAACTTGACTAGGAACAAATATTTGTTCCATTCTACGTTTTTTCGCCTCAATAAGACCGAAATCTGCATCAATAGGCATACGTGAATGACCGGGTACTGGATATTTTACGTAAATTCGTTCAAATCTAGTGTTGGCTAAATTCTGTAGGGCTGCAAACACAAATCTGTTCTTGTTTTGACCGGTCGGATTATCACAAAATATAGACAAGGTAATATAGACATGTGTAGGCAAAGGTGTATGTAATATAGACAAATATAGACATGTGTAGGCACATATTCACTGATGTACCATATCAGACAAGAAATCACCTCATTTGCACCTATAAGATTTGTGAATATCCTTAGGAAACAAAAAAAATGAAAAGTGAAATTACAATAAACTATTTAGTGTATGGAAGTAAAAACCTTTGTTAGCAAAGTTTTCGCTATACAAAAACATAGTGGTTCGCCCTGTCTTGACATTTTTAATGCCGAAATTGTAGATCCACATCTGCCGTAAGTAGAACTCTTTGTTGACGCGAGTGACTGGAATCGGCATATTTTGCTGAAAATCCATGCAAAGTGCATAGTGGCTTTCCACAAAACGTTTTGCAGAAGCCATGTCTCTGTAAAAAATATCTGCAAACTCCAAGTGACGAGCATGTTGATTGTGAAGCTCGTCGATACCTTCCTCGTCATATGGTGTTTGATTTTTGGCTACACAGATTCTTGTCAAGAATTTACTGCAAGTGTCGCACCTATCTGTGCGAGGAAATCCAAATTTTATATTAAACTCGGTGTTAAAAATTTTACGAAAGATTGGCAAAGTTGCATTTTCTTTTGTAACATCCGGAAAGTAAACAAAGAATCTTTCATAGAGAGATGTTATCGTCCAATGCGATTCCATATACAGTCGACTGGGATTCTTATTCACTGAATAATGTGAATGTCGCGCTGGGAGTGACTTGAAAAATATTCGCATTTGATCACGTGTTTCATAGCTTGTCTTCATGTAATGGCCAGGATGTTTGCCTCGTCGATCTTCAATATCGACCTCTCTCATTAGAACCTAGTTGCAAATGCAATACAGACCAATTTAATCAGTTATTCGATGTCACAGTTACACGATCCGAATATGCTGCAATCATCCTTAAAATGGCTTACGCTTGTTATAAACGTTAAATAATTTATAGGTAAAGTAACAAACCTTTTTCCGCAATCTACTGCGGCTAATTCCATGAATAGCCAAGAAGAACTTCTGGCACACGCGTATAGTACAGTCTTGAAAGTGCAACTTATGAAGAAATACACGTCGCTGTTTACCATTAGAAAGGTTTTGTACGTCACATACTTCAGTACACCCTCGCAAATATTCGTTCTGAAGTTCATGACTGCCTTTGTTGTAGAACGTTTCAAAAATAAATTCTTTGTCCACTTCACTGATCAAATTTGAACAGCCGCATACGCAGTCAACGATTCTCATGGATTTAGGCTTTACAATAATTTCACCCCTTTTATTTTTTAATTCCGAACCTGAATATTATCAAGCATGACGTTAAGGTAAGAAGGGCCCTTTTATTTTAGGATTAAAAATATAATACTCAAACCATCGGGCCTTTTTAACTATATTGCGCATCCAATTTTTCGGGTCACTCTTTCTCTTTTTCGGTTTGAAGCCATCACTAGCATACGTTTCTGGCTCAAAAACACCCAAATCTAGATTCAGAGGCCTGTCCATTGTTTCAGAACAACAGTCCTGGGACGGAAACAAAAGGTGGCAATAATGACCGCTTTAATTAACAACTCTGCTTGCAAGAAACGTTCAAGAGTAAGAAGGACAGAACCATGTGCCGGAGAATGATCCCGTACTTATTATGTTGCTAGTGCTTCGTGTGGTACCCTGTCACAGGTTCAAAGGTTAGTAGGTCATCCTACAAAACAAAAATGACGTCAAAGTATAGGAAATTAAGCGTGTACGGTAACGCGTCGCTCTTTGCGAAAAGTAAAATTAAAAATAGTGACACGCAATCTAATGGGTAAACTGGCGAATTCTGTGATTTTTTTTTTTGCCGAAGTTACCGATTTACAAAAGTGCCGGAGAATGATTCCGTACTTATTTTCGCAGTTGGACTATGCCTAGGTTCACAGAACTAGTTCAAGGTTAGTATAGGTCATTCGACAAACAACCGGGACGTACAAGTATAAGAAATCCTGTGTGGACGGTGGCATGACGCGCTTGCGAGAAGCAAAAAGTTAAATGGTGCCACAAGAAATCCAGTGTACAACCTAAAATTCTATAATTAATTATTTTTGAATATCATTATAAAAAGAAACGACCAAGAGTAAGATGTTATGGCACAGAAGTGCCGGAGAATGATTCCGTACTTATGTTTGCAGTAGGACTATGCCTGATACTCGGTTCCGTTATGAAGTGTTCACAGAACTAGTTCGAGGTTAGTAGGTAATTCTACAAACAACAGGGAAGTCCAATCATAAGAAATCCAGTGTAGACGGTGGCACGTCTCGCTTGCAAGAAGCAAAAAGTAAAATGGAGCCACAAGAAATCCAATTGTGGAACCTGTAATTCATTATTTTTGAATATCATTGTAAATCGAAACTACCAAGAGTAAGATTTTACTTCGCGGAAGTGCCGGCGAATGATTCCGTACTTATTTTAGATCTTGTGCTGTCTGGTGCGTTCTTCCTTGTTGAAGGGTTCACACAACCAGTTCAAGGTTAGTAGGTCATCGTACAAACAACACTGAAGTAGAAGTATAAGAAATCGGGTGTGGACGGTGGCACGTCCCACTTGCGCAAAGCAAAAAGTAAAATGGAGCCACAAGAAATCCAATTGTGGAACCTGTAATTCATTATATTTGAATATCATTGTAAATCGAAACTACTAAGAGTAAGATTTTACTTCGCGGAAGTGCCGGAGAATGATTCCGTACTTATTTTAGATCTTGTGCTGTCTGGTGCGTTCTTCCTTGTTGAAGGGTTCACACAACCAGTTCAAGGTTAGTAGGTCATCCTACAAACAACACTGAAGTAGAAGTATAAGAAATCCGGTGTGGACGGTGGCACGTCCCCCTTGCGCAAAGCAAAAAATTAAAATGGTGCCACAAGAAGTCCAACGTGGAAACCGGGGAATTCTATGATTGTTAATAATTAATTTGATTATAAAAGAAACGTCCAAGAGTAAGATTTTACTTCACAGAAGTGCCGGAGAATGATTCCGTACTTATTTTAGCTCTAGCGCTTTGTCTGGTGCGTTGTTCCTTATTGAATTGTTCGCAGAGCAATTTCAAGGTTAGTAGGGCATCCTACAAATAACAGGGACGACCCAGCATAAGAAATCCCGTGTGGACGGTGGCACGTCCCACTTGCGCAACGCAAAAAGTAAAATGGTGCCACAAGAAATCCAATGTGGAAGCCAGGGAATTCTATGGTTGTTAATACATAATTTGATTATAAAGGAAACGATCAAGCGTAAGAAGTTAAGGCACAGAAGTGCCGGAGAATGATTCCGTACTTATTTTAGCTTCAGTGGTATATATGGCCGTGTGGAAAGGTTCGCACCAGCATTCCAAGGTTAGTAGGTCATCCTAAAAAATAAGCCGGCCGTTAAAGTATAAGAAATTCAGTTTGGACGGTGGCACGTCCCACTTTCGCAAAGCAAAAAGTAAACTGGTACTCCAATAAATTCAATATAGGAGAATTATATATATTATTGTTAATAATTAATTTGATGAGAAAATTCTAATTGATATTTTAAACGATCAAGAGTCTCATGTTTTGCACAAAAGTGCCGGAGAATGATTCCGTACTTATTTTTGAGGTAGGACTATGCCTGGTACTCTGTTCCGTATTGAAGTATTCACAGAACCAGTTCAATGTTAGGTCGTTTTACTTGACGCAAAGTATAAGAAATCCAGTGTGGACGGTGATGAGTCCCACTTGCGCAAAGCAAAAAGTAAAATGGTGCCACATGAAATCCAATGTGGAAACAAATAGCAAACGAATCGATGGGATATCCGCTGTTAGGAGCAAACGGCTGGTGGATTAACTGGAGAAGTCTAGTGGGTCTGTTTGCGTCGGGTCTAGAAGCTTATGTAGCTAAAGTAATATGATACTTAATCTTATATGCGAGCAGGAAGGTTTAAAGTTAAATACTTTTATTAATAATAGTTTATTGTTAACATTTACGCAAACAATATTTATTGTATCTATTGGTAACATATTTTTAACTTTGGCGGCTCTTTTTGCTTACTTATGCTCAATTGCGGATGTACACACGTAGAGCTCCGAATTTAGTCATCCGAGTCAATCCCCGAAAAAACTGATTTCTTTTTGCTCTTAACCTGTACCTAATCGCATTCGCCATAGCAATCAGTGCACTCGATAATGTACAAATGATATGTTCTCGATGATGGTAATGTACTCTGGAATGGCCCTGTTTCAGAATCAACGTTTAGTAATCCACTGCTTCTTTTAGCATTACAGATTTGGGCGAATTCAGTATCTGCGTTTTCCTTAGGGTTCGTATAAATTTTAATTTTTAACTCCGTAATCACACCAGAATTTTAAGTATAGTTGTTGAAGTTTTAAAGAAAATAGTGCGAAACGCAACTTCTTTAGCCACATGCTTGGTCCGGCAACAGCAATGTCCCATAGAATTATTAAAAGATTGTTTTAAAATAATAAGGTAATAAATAGACTTCATTATTTATTAAATAACTATACATGGGAATGGCATATAAGAATGTAAGTTGGTGGCGACATTTCCAGCAAGGAGCCCGTTTGCAAACCGTTTGAACTGCAGTTTGCATTATATGGTTCAGTTCGATTCAAATACTGAATCGAACTGTTCAGTTCAGTTCAACAGCTGAACTGAACTCTATTTATAGTGAATCAAACTGAACTGAACTGAACTGAATCGGAATTTTTTGGTTTTGAACTGAACTGGTCCGAGTACTACCTAAAGGCACCATGCTCATCTCAAGTATATACGGGATCCATCACAACCCGAAATTATGGGGGGAAGACGTGGAAGCTTTTCGACCCGAACGATTTATTTCAGATGATGGAACTTTCCACAAATCTCCTCATTTCCTTGCTTTTGGAGCAGGCAAAAGATCCTGCCCTGGGGAACTTTGGGCAAAGGATCTTCTATTTTTGTACGTTACTAGAATATTCCAAAAATTCCATATTCAATTAGATAACAATTTCCTAAACTATTCGGAAGGAACGTTTGGAGTGACGCTACGCACGAAACCTTTTTACGTAAAAATCACTTCCTATGAGCTCTTTGGAAAGTAAACAGCTCACAATCAGTTTCGCATTACTGGTATATCTCTTCATTTTTGCTTCAAACCAAAGCTGGGCTAAAACGTCTAGAAATCGTTTGCGTTGCAGCAGGAAATAACAAATGCGAATACACCAATAGACACAGACTGTGCCAAGAAAATACTGATGGAGCTCGCTAAACATACACGTGCATATATACCTAAATCTACCGGTCTTTTATACATACATACTCGTACATACAGTATTCACAGCATACATGTTTTTAGTAGACACTTGCAGCATACATATATTGCATACAAAAATTCGAAAAATGTGCTAGCATATGTACATAAAAACTGCGTATTTTTATGCATAAATACAGGATATGTGCCCACCTTTGCTTCAAACTCCATAAAATAAAATCAGATCATAATTCAATAAAATTATCCAGAGATTACCCAAGTGTTAAAGGACATGACGAATATTCAGTATAAATATGACTAACACAGTCATACACGAGTTTGGACTCGATTTAACGAAATTCTGAACTCAAACAAGCACATACTAATACTGTACTGTACTTCTAGCAATACAAATTATTTCAACAAGAGAACATCGTCTTGCATTTCTGAATGAACATAATTTAAATATTACTGTTATTATGAATACTACGTTTACGATGACAGTTTTGACGGCTCCTTGCCCAAATATTTGGCAAAAATATTTCAGGACCAACGATAACGCAGATTCTCTTTTAATTCTGATTACTCGATATAAACTCCGAGATCCGATGCAAAAACTGTATAACGAAGCATTTTGGTATAAAATTACGTCAGGTGACAGTAACTGTCGACAAATTTTTTTTAGGGTTTATTACGTTCATGACCGGCACCAGGAAGTTATTTTAATCGTGCATGATTAATTGAAAGCAACACATATGAATCCATTATTTTTTTGTCCTCTTTTTTAAAACACAATTGCATTCATTAGGAACAGGAAGCTTGGCATTCGTTTTCTAAACAAACACATTTTAAGAGGATAATTGAGTACCAGTAGTATTCTGTTATTCGAAACCATAATAATGGTAAAATTCCGTGAAAGAATAATTCCGGGTGTTCTTCGTTAATTTGTTTGATTACATTCAAGCAACAATTCAAATATGAATACATAACTGTAAAAGGAAATACCTTCAAGTAGCAGAAACTTAGCACTCTGCTACAAGGGCGATCCTACCTCACATTTCATCTGCATTAAAAAGGATAAACTTTTCCATTTAAATGTTGACTCCCGCAGATTTAAAATCTTATCTTCAGTTGGTTAACATTGCTTCAAAATTGTATATAATTCCTTTTGAGTTGCATTTACAAGAAGGAGAAAGGATTGAAATGAGGATTGGGAGCAAAACGCGTCAAATTATTTCCATGCTGTACTTTATACACGGGTCGTTTCGTATTTGCTTGAGCGTGTACTACTTGATTTTGAAAACATTTGAGTATAGTTATGACATGTATTCACTTCTAGATATTACCCTCAACGCTATGTTTTCGACCTTATATGGATGTGCTGTGGTACTTCAATATGGATTGTTTTTTCGGGCAGCTGATATTACAGCGCTAATTTTTAACTCCTGCTTTAAAGGACAAACATGGAGTTTCAAGTTCCAAGGTAGGAAGTATATTTATGGCAAATCATCAAATGCAACTTATACCTGTAGAATGTAGCTTTATGAAATCAGATTCATATGACACATTCAGCTCCTTAACATAAAATAGTACTTAATAATAAGTTGTAAATACTTTAAAGTGAATTCGTATAATGTGAATGACACCAAACATCGCTGTAGGGAAACATGGCTTTTTCAAACCTGGAAAGGCTTTCACAGCTCGAAAAATGTTCACAATTTTGCTGCCATACACAGCAACTGCAACCAGTACGATTTGGGGAATTCTGTTGGCAACGCTGTGTACAAACGTTCACATATTTCAGTTGCTACACAAATCCTTGCAGAACCCCTTGACATTTGCGTTACTCATGCTGCACGAACTCTATCTGAACTACATGTATTGTATTCCATGTGTAATATTTTTAAGTAATTGTATTTTATTCTTCGAAAATACGCAGACTAGCCTACGTCAAATTCTTGAATCAATGAGGTTAGTAGTAATTTGCTTGAGTTCATTATTTCGAATCTTACAGATTTTTATATATTTTGCTATTGTATCACTCATCATTAACAATTACGTTGATTTTAATAGGGGATCCTCCAGAATCGACCTGGTCAAATGTGTTTCAGAAAGCGTTTCTACTCAATTAATTATTCAGCTATTTAATGTGGGAAACGCTTCTCTGCTATACTGGGTTAAAATTTTCGTTCTAATTGTTTCCATTGCAACGGGTTATTTTGGCATCCGAGTTTTTTCTGGACATCCTGGTTTAGGCATGTTTCTAATATTACAGGCCATGTACGCAGCTTCTGCTTTTGTCGCCGGGTTTGGAAGCGCCTTTGCCTTGCCTGAATACATGAAGGAGGTAAAAGCGGAAATCAGTCCGTTGAGTAAATTGAGCAGCGGGAGAATTTCTTGGTTTAACAAGAGAATTGCTGCGATTGCACCCGTGGGCATAAAAGTGGGTCCATTCCGGACTATTGAAAGGGAATCAACGCCATTGTATCTAGACTTTGCTACGAACGGGATTACAAGCCTCCTAATTGGTACGAAATAAAACCCCAACTGTGTATATTTCTTTAAAAATATACTTATCCAATGTTTTGTCATAATATTAGAAATTAGGTATAATGTAATTACATATTCACAATATATATAACATACATATATCTAGTTTTGTAAAGTCAACCGGATGACACGATCTATTCTTCAGAAACAATGAGCTTCTTACTTTTTACTTAATTTATCCCTGCAAAAAATTTGAATTTCCTGTTGTCAGTATTTCAGCAATTATTGTGGCGTCAGACAAGCACACTAGAGAATAGGCCTCCGCACATGTACAATTTCCTTAAACATGAACATGAACTTGAACATGAACATGAATTTTCATGTTTTACATGAGTTGTTTTCAAAATTACACGAATTAAATCATGTGATTCAAAACGAATACTTGATTTTTATTTCATGTGAATAAAGCACACATGAACATGACATTTACATGAACATGAAAAGTGGCAATTTGAAGTACATGAACTGGACATGAACATGTACATGAACATGATGACATGAACTAAATTTCAGAAGAGTTATTAAGTTTATATTTAAGAAAGTACACAACAAGAGAGATTGGGATTCCCGCAATAAGGGAAAAACACTAGCTTGATTAGCAAATGCTTCTACAATTGCACCCTTGTGGTCTGCGTCAGATTCTTTCTTTAAATCAATTGATTTGTGATAATGTACTAAATGCCTTCTTCAATTTCCGGTTCCCGAATTTGCTTCAACTTTAAGGGAGTATCTAAAAGCAAAGTATTCATTGTCCTTGCCGCTAACTAAATTGTATGTACACAATAATATCTCCAGATATTTCCTTGTAAGATAATCGTATAAGATGTACACTTGATCGTTGTTTCTTAACGTAATTCTTGATGTTCTCCCGAAATGTCAATTTCCTGAATACTGCTACTTCCAGGTGCTTTTTCAGTCATATTTGAACTTTCTTTTTCCATAATAGTGTAAGTGCACAACTCAAAATGACTGATACGATTCAAATGGAATAACATGTAGTCTTCTGCCTCGTGGGTATAATCAATCGTCACTTTATTCAAATGTTAGTCCCGCTTAATGCGCGAAAGGAATTGAACGACATGGAAACGTTTGGCTATTACTAGCATACTTTGTGGTGACATGAAAATATACATGTTTTTGAGCTTGAGTTCATGTCTTCCGCTTTTGTGAACATGAAAGTGTACATGAAAATATTGTCATGTTTTAAAGGTAACCTGCACATGACATAAGACATGACTTGAAAAATCATGTCTGTTGTCAAGTATGTTTTAAATGCACATGAATGGTTTGTGACTCGATAATCAGATACGTGAACATGAGTTGAGACATGAGTCAAACATGAAACATTCATGTCTGAGTTGTTCATGAGCGGAGGCCTACTAGAGAACATGCATGCAACTTTGGGGAAAATTTCAATTCAAGTTCAGTTCATTTTATTTTCTTTCGCGCAGCGTTCACTCACACTCAGTTCTATGTTGTTGGTTATACCATTCACACTCACAATCAGTTCAATTCACAAGTATGTCTTTTTACATTCAGTCACGTTCACTCAAATTGAACGTTAAAATAAAAAGTTCAATTCACGTTCATACTATCAGTCCCGTGAATACATTCGGTTCAATCATTGAATATTTAATTTAAAGTTCCTATTTCAATCTTAAATCTTATTTTTGTTGAAAATAAGACATTTCCAGGGATATCTGCCGAAATTATTTAGTTCTTTGATGGTTTGAATCCGCTTAAGCATTAGGAACATATACGTTAAATCAGAGTTCCGTAATACGTATTCTCACATTTAGTTCAATTCAGATCTCTTAATAATACCTAGACATTCACGTTCATTCGCGTTCGTTGCATTTGCCAAACAGTTCGATTCAAACTCCTTCGTTACATAATTTGAGTTCACTCAAGTTCACTCAAATCTTGAAATATTTCAGAAAAGTTCAATTAACGAACTAGTTCAATGAATGAATTGTTGCATGCATGCTAGAGAACCATAGGCACCCTGTAACGGGTGTCACTTATCTAAGTATATAATTCAAGGCAAGGATGGGAATCGGAATCGGTATCAGAATCGGAATTATATTCGAAAATTTGAGGATTTTAATTCATATTGGAATTCCAAATAATTCCCAGGAAGTATTTTAATTCAAAATTAGCATTCAAAAAATTTTTTAAAATCGGAATTGGTATTCAAATATTTTTTACTGAATTCCGATTAGAATAAAGTAGTGTTTTCAATGGTATATTTCATCAAGTGTGCATACTTAAATATAAATTTAAAATTGTCGCAATTTTTTACTTACAACGTAAAGTTAATCAAACAGCATTGGTGAACGTTGTTTTCATCCGAAATGAACATGTTTCCGCCTTGTACGTAAAATAGAGTTGAATTATTAGCACTTGTTAGAGGCTTTTAACGGTTGTGCTCAAAACTATTGTTTGTCCTACAAGTTAATTACTCAAGTAATTTAAATCGTTGATACTAAAATTTTTATAGGTAACTAAAAATGGGTCCAAAGAAAATTTGTAATGTTGGAGTTCAAATATCAGTTGAACGTGTTTTTTCAGGTCTTAAAATCATACTTAATGAGGAAACTTGCTCCCCAAAACATTGATGATATCATGTTTCTAAGGTTAAAGTTTTCCCGTAATTAAATTGCTTGTATTTTCAGTACACTAGAAGTATTCAAATAAATATTCAAATCGTAATTCATAATGAACGAATACTCGAGGATATTTAAATCCGTATTAGAACTCATTTTTCAGTATTACTATAGGTATTTTAAATCGGAATTCTTCGCCATGAATATTTTACTTCGAATTAGAATTCATATTTTTCGGATTTCCAATCCTTGATTCAAGGTCATGAATGTACATGTAAGATGTAGATGTGAGCCATGATAAGAACCATGACCAAGAGCAGAGATCTCCCTTTGATCCATATACATGCATCGTGTCGTACTCTGAGCCTAGTGATTAGGCCGTACTCTCCTCACTTGCCAAGAATATTTTGATCCGAACCAGATCTGGTAGAAACCCCCTTAAGTCAACGTCTCAACCCTGACATTCGTATTGTCTTGCAGATTCGCTTCGACAATAATACCCCAATAATGATCCGTCGTTAGCGCTCAAGAGAGTGCAGTGGTCGTCAAGGGTATGACAAATTGGTACCCATACCCGTACCCGAAGTGCAGTTATTGTAATATCTGGTATTTATACCCATACATGACATATACCCGTGTTTCCGGCAGAGATGCAATATCGGAACAATAAAAATTCCGATTCCAAAAAATATACCTGCTTAAATTTAGTGTTTCGATTTAGATTCGGATTCCGATGCATCAAAATAATTAATTTTGAATTCCGATACCGATTAATTAAAATATAATTTTAAATAATTCCGCTTCCAATTCCGATTCTATGCGTGTAACTAATAATATCTGGTTGTTTTTGCCATTTTGGTAGTCATTCAACTACATCATTTAAACTTTACTTCAACAAAAATTACGTTTTGAAGAGATTCCCGCGGTAGTCAACCTCAAGCAGCAAACCTGTAAGCAAAATAGTACAGCAAAAGTTTTGCTTTAATTTTTTTGACCGCCGTAAGGTTTTGAAATACAAGTATGGAACTGACTTTGAAAAATCTGGAAGAAACTACTAAAACGTAGGGTTAATATTTTTCACTTTTGGTTGTTTATAGGCTGAATGGCGAAGCGTTTTATAGCACCCAGCCCGTATGCATAAGCATTTTTGTACATAGAGATAACTGCTTTTGAGTTTTTGCTTGGGAATTGACGTCATGACTTTTCACTTCTTAATTTATTTCGCCTTTTCCGTTCATTTTCACATCTTAATAGCTCTATTACTACATATTAATATCATGTTGTAATTGTCCGCAGTTCAAACTACACGTACTGAAGGTTCTCAGGTTAAAAGGGTATTAGCAATAAGCTATTTACATTCAGAGACACCAAAAAAGCCGACAGAAGTTTCCAACGTGCTTGCATGATGGCATAAAATTCATCAAAATGTCTCAACTCTCAACGTATTCAAATACTCGGGTACTATGGGGGCGTGTATGAGTAAATCAAACCCATTATACCCGTACCTGGTGGGTATTTTCAAATCCTTGTACCCGTACTCATACTATTATCCGTTCCCGAAATATTGAGCGAAAAAGTACCACGGTAGTACCGGAATTTTTCGTTTACACAAATTCGATACCCGGGTAGCATCCATGACCAGGGTTGACCAATTGAAAATGTTAGGCATTTTTGGCACCTGTATCATTTTGTACATTTTTGGCAAAATCCACGTAGGGCAGGCATTTTGAGCATATTTCTTTATTTTTCGAAATGCTTCCGCCTCGACAACATCTATTATTTGTTTTAGAAAGGTATAACTCCTTATCACTTGCATTCGATGCATGTTTTGTTAGAACTTATGCAAATAATTACATTTATAAGTGCATACATTATATTTCATTAATTGTAGCTCGCCGCGAGTCTTGATTCCTTATACTGAAGTTATTATTATCATTATCTTAAATTTCGTTTTGTTTGCTTGGTTTTAATTTGAGATTTAATCAGGATCTCTCGTGTCAATGACAATATGTATTAGGTTTCATTGGGTAGACATTGGTAAAAACAAAGTGTCGTGTAATAATTATTGTCATAACAAGTGAATGTTAAGTTTATTGTTGAAATGGATGCAGAATACACAGGGGATGCAATGATGCAGAAAACTAACTGTTTTCAAATTGCAATGGTTTAGATTAATTCCCTCTGTAAAATTGGTATTTTTGAATGAAGATTGATATTTCAGAAAAAAACAAGAGTGTGCAAATAAAAATTAATTACAAATATCCGAATACACCCTAATTACTAGCCAAAATTGGCCAAAATGCTGGGAATTTTGAATTTTCCCCATTTTCAGGGCATTTTCAACTTGGCAGGAAGAAAACGTAGGACATGTTAGTTTGGCCAATCCTGCTCATACCCGAACCCATACCCTTTTACCCAAGTATTACCAATACCTGTGCCGAACACTGCTAGATTCTACAGTTAGGGTCTCAAACATTTATGGGTATTGATAGGGATAGGTATAGTTAGTTACTTGTTCATGTTGTTCATGCATAACGGTGCTTCGTCCCTTAGTGACTTAGCACAGAGTATTGAACACAACCTGGTTGCAATTTTGATTTTCTCGCTTGAACTGAATGGTTCATGGTTCAATTCAGTTCGTAGACTAAAATTGAATTGAACTGAAGTTTGTCAAACTGAATTGAACCATTCTCGTTCAATTCAATTCAGTTTATAAGCTGTCACGGTAACGCTTTTACCAGTCTTTTCAAATTTTCCAAAGTGGACCTCGGATATCATTCTCAGTGTAAGAGGAGGACCCTTCAGAGACTTTATTTTCCGATGTTAACACGTTATATTGTCATAATTATATGAACAAAAAACTGGCATTCAAGTGAATTAATCTTTCTTTCTGTCTCAATTTGTGTTTAATTTTTCTCTTTAGGAACATTTTCGTCTGAACTAAAATGATTCGCACAATCTGGTTCTTCCATTATATAATTTTGGGAACACGGTATTTTGTGTCCCAATATGAATTCTGAAATATGATTCCCCATTCAATATAATATTTATCAATAAATTATTGCTTCAAAATACTTGCAACGGCTACTAATATTTTACTAGCATGTTTACGAAAATTGATCCGGCAAACAGTTGATCGTTATATGGTAAGCGTGTATGAGATGTGGAACGAAATTGTTAGACTATATTTGCATGCCTGTAGTCTCGTTAATTATATTTTAAGTGGCATTAACGAATCGTTTGAATTGCAGTTCACATTCTACAGTTCAGTTCAATTCACGCGAGTGAACTGAACCTCCCAGTTCAATTCATCAAGTAAACTGAATTGAAATAAAATTGAACCAACCTGAACCGAATTGAATTGAATTAAAAATTTCGGTTCTGAACTGAATTGGTCCGACCACTAGTTCCGGAAGAGCATCAACAAGCATCCATGTTTATACAGACACTATATACATTTCCACGGAATTCAAGACAGATGGAAGTACACACTTTAGGCAAGTATATAAATATGTGTTCGTAAATGTAAAATTCAAAACGAGCATACTGGAATGTGGTGTGGTTGAATTAAAATATTTTTCCGAGACAAGAAACTAAAAGAAATTAAACACCATAAATCTTTAAAATATTCAGTGTCCACTTACAACTTTTGTGCAAAACGTATATCTCGTATGTGACGTTTACCATAGATGTAGGTTTTTTTCCCACTCGCACTCACACTCGCACTCCCATAGAGAAAAAATCCAACACTCCTACTCTTGCCCACTCGTAGTCTTACTGAGAATGTAAAACTCCTACTCCTACTCTCAGCGCTAACTTCAAATCTCACAACTCCTACTCACCACTCGTGAGTTACTCAATGTTTTCACCGAAATACTTGCAAATATTAAGACAAAAATTTTCCTTATAATTATGAAAGCGAATACTAATACGCCTGGAAGTATGCTCAAGATTTATTTCTAATCTGTGACATATTTTGTCTTCCAATGCATGGCTTGTACATAAGTCGGCATTCCACACGATTGTTTGTTTAAAATTATGAAATATTTCCCAATAACCGCCAATCTTTTAGCGTGGCAATGCTAACTTTATGCGATTAATACAATGGTAAGAGAAATAGTGAGTAGCAAAGCATGCTACTCCTACTCTTTTTCTACGCTACGATTTATACCACTCCAACTCACGAAGTTTTTGGCGCCTTCACTCCTACTCTTTACCTTGCTACTCCCCTGTGAGTTTGAGTAGGAGTGTGTTGAGTGCACTCGTCACTCGCGAGTAGCCCCCATGTATGACGTTTACTCAAACAATGAAACGTTTACATGTCTAATTTTTGAAAGTACCGCTCTTGTAAAGACAGGATTCTAATTTGCAGTTGTAATAACTTATTTAAATTAAGATTTACAGAACCACTGTCTAACCAGCGGTCAATATTAATTTAAAAATGTTAAATAATGAAGCAGCCCATTTTTTTAAAAATAACTTAAAATTTTACACCATTTCAATAGAAAATTCAAAACTCTATTTCTAGGTTTGAAAATGTAATTTTCAAAATGTTTTGTTTAATTTATAAAATAAACACATTTATTGAATTCAACCTCAAAATTGTAAAACTAAACAAGACCTCAGGGAGGAATAGCATCCTTTTGGATTCCCAAAAACAACAGCATTTTGAACGCAATCCTGTACTCTCGACATTTAGCCGACAGTTAAGGAGCAGAAAAAGGTAGATATAAAAATCCAACCCAAAACCAGCTATGAAGGCGGATGAGAACAAGTCCGAAACAACCTATTACATGAACGGAAATTGCTCCACCCGAAACACAACTTCGGAAATCTGGCTATTATTGTACATATGGCATATAAATGCATATTTATATGGGATTTTTATCCACTAATTCTTTCCAACATGCTCCTATTTTTGTCTCTGAGAGCCAGAGAGACATCCAGTAAGTACACGCCTTATGATTTAGTAAGAAGGAGCTGTCAAAGATATAAGTACTTACTCAGGGTTGAGCTGTCAAAACCCAAAGTGTAAATTCATAAAGTACAGGCAAAGGACCTTTGTAATTTCAATTGAAAAGGGTAGTAAAAAAAATATAAAATTACGTCAGGTGACAATAAACTTGAAAAAATTGTTTTTGGGTTTATTACGTTCAACCCAGGAAATCATTTTAATCGTCCATGCACACAAAAATTTAATTTTTTAACACAAATGCATTCATACAGGAACAGGAACCTTGGCATTCGTTTCCTAAACAAATATATTTTAAAAGTATAACGGAGTACCAGTAGTGTTCTGCGTTTGAAAAGAAAATAAGTGTAGAATTCCGTGAAAGAATAATTCCGGGTGGTATTCGTTAATTTGTTTACGCATGAATTCAAAAATAATTATTCAAGTATGAATACTTGCCTGTGAGAACGAAACACCTTCAAGAATTAGAAACTTATCACTCTTCTACAAGGATGCTGCTACGTCGCATTTCATCTGCATTAAAGAGAATAAACTTTTCCTTTCAAAATGTTGACTCCCGCAGATTTGAAATTTTACGTTCATTTGGTTAAGATTGCTTCAAAATTCTATATATTTCCGTTTGAGTTGCATTTACAAGAAGGAGAAAGGATTGAAATGAGGATTGGAAGTAAAACGCGTCAAATTATTTCCATGCTGTACTTTATATACGGGGCGTTTCGTATTTGTTTGAGCCTGTACTACTTGATTTTGAAGACATCTGAGCATAATTATGACGTGTATTCACTCATAGATATTGCCCTCAATGCTATGTCTTCGACCGTATTTGGATGTGCCGTGGTACTTCAATATGGATTGTTTTTTCGGGCAGCTGATATTACAGCGCTAATTTTTAACTCCAGCTTTAAAGGACAAACATGGAGTTTCAAGTTCGAAGGTAGGAAGTATATTTATGGCAAATCATCAAATGCAATTTATACCTGTAGAATGTAGCTTTATGAAATCTGATTCATATGACACATTCAGCTCATTAACACAAAATAGTACTTAATAATAAGTTGTAAATACTTTAAAGTAAATTCGTATTATGTGAATGACACCAAACATCGCTGTAGGGAAACATGGCTTTTTCAAACCTGGAAAGACTTTCACTGCTCGAGAGAAATTCACAATTCTACTGCCATACACAGCAACTGCAACTTGTACGATTTGGGGAATTCTGTTGGCAACGCTGTGTACAAACGTTCACATATTTCAGTTGCTACACAAATCCTTGCAGAACTCCTTGACATTTGCGTTACTCATGCTGCACGAACTCTATCTGAACTACATGTATTGTGTTCCTAGCGTAATATTTTTAAGTAACTGTATTTTATTCTTCGAAAATACGCAGACTAGCCTGTGTCAAATTCTTGAATCAATGAGGTTAGTAATAATTTGCTTGAGTTCATTATTTTGAATCTTACAGATTTTTATACATTTTGCTATTGTATCACTCATCATTAACAATTACGTTGATTTTAATAGGGGATCCTCCAGAGTCGACTTGGTCAAATGTGTTTCAGAAAGTGTTTCTACTCAATTAATTATTCAGCTATTTAATGTGGGAAACGCTTCTCTGATATACACGGTTAAAATTTTCGTTCTAATTATTTCCATTACAACGGGTTATGCTGGCATCCGAGTATTTTCTGGACATCCTGGTTTAGGCATGTTTCTAATATTAGAGGCGATGTATGCAACTGCTATTTTCGTCGCCGGGTTTGGAAGCGCCTTTTCCTTGCCTGAGTACATGAAAGAGGTAAAAGCGGAAATGTATCTGTTAACCAAGTTGAGTAAATTGAGCAGCGGAAGAATTTCTTGGTTTAACAAGAGAATTGCTGCGATTGCACCAGTCGGCATAAAAGTGGGTCCATTCCGGACTATTGAAAGGGAATCAACGCCATTGTATCTAGACTTTACTACGAGCGGAATTACCAGCCTGCTAATTAGTACGAAATAAAACCCCAACTGTGTATATTTCTTTTAAAATATACTTATCTAATGTGTTATCATAATATTAGGAACTAGATATTTTGTTATTATACCTTCTTAGCACATTTATTATCATTTCCGAAATCACTGGTACCCAGGAGATTGACCTATTTATTTTGGGTTCATTTTTCTTCGATTTTCTTCGCGCTAGGTTAGTAAAGTCCTATTCAGATATTTTATTTGAAACCCTAGTGTATTCCTAATCAATGCCCAGAATTGGAAAATTCCAGTAATTGAGTAGACTGGTTTTGTGGGGGGATTAAGGGGAAGTCCATCTGCAGCATTAGCTTCCCTAAAATTAAAAAATATTAAAGGAAAAAAATCCTTGGTTTTTGACGGTATACAATTAAATTTTAGTTCCACTGTTGGTACAATATTGATAAATATTAAGTAAATTTCTAGTGTACAATCTTACGGACTATTTACACTTAATTACACTAATATTTAAAAAATGTTTACATAACCTAATTCAAAAGTTGCATGAGCGAGATCAATTTAATATAAATGAAATATTGATAGATGGCGTAATGTTAGCATCCCAGTTTTTATGCATGTGTTATTTCCATGTGTTTATACGTGACATGCTTTAATGTTATAAAGTCAACCGGATGACCCAATCTACTTCAGAAACAATGAACGTCTTACTATTTACATAATTTATCCTTGAAAATAATTTAAATTAATTTCCTGTTGTCAGTATTTCAGCAATTATTGTGGCGTCAGACTAGTGCACACTAGACAGACATAGTCACGCTGACATTTGCATTGTCTTGCAGCTTCGTTTCGACAATAATAACCCTACTAATGATTCTTCGCGAGCGCTCACTATAGAGTGCAGTTCTCTTCAAGGGTATAAAGAATCGGTACACGTACCCCCTATCCGTACCCGAAGTGCGGGTATTGTAATATCCGGTATCTATAAATACCCATACCCATACGCATACCCGAGTATCCTGCAGTGATGCAATATTAAAAAAATAAAAATTCCGATTCCAATTACTATACCTGGTTAAAAATCTATAAGAAACTACTAAAATCTAGGGTTAATATTTTCCACGTTTGGTTATTTATAGGCTGAAGGGCGAAACGTTTTATAGCACCCAGCGCGTATGCATATGAATTTTTGTACATAGAGATAACTGCTTTGCAGTTTTTGCTTGGGACTTGGCGACTCGACTTTTTACTTCTTAATTTATTCGGCCTTTTTCACTCATTTTCTCATCTTAACAGCTCTGCCTACATCTAACTCATTAATATCTTGCTGTAATTGTTCACCTTCACCTAATCAACTACCAATAATACAAAATAACTTGCAATCCAACTCACCAGAACTCTAATTTGTAGATTTTATTCATTGTGACTAATGAAGTATCATGCAAGTATGTACGTCACACAGACTCTTGATGTAATTAGTGACAACAGACTAAATTATGAAGACCTTTTGTACAAAATTTCGGTGAATCCTAT
This sequence comes from Allacma fusca, assembly GCA_947179485.1. Taxonomy (NCBI): domain Eukaryota; kingdom Metazoa; phylum Arthropoda; class Collembola; order Symphypleona; family Sminthuridae; genus Allacma; species Allacma fusca. Next base: position 14,053,742 of record OX359246.1, on the reverse strand, counting down.
TCCCCCTGTTCTGTTTGGTTGTAATAATGCCTTATTTTGTTTATTAAATATATGCTACATAAAACATGTTTCCCCAAAAGCATGTACTTTAGCTACGCAGTTCAAAATACAAGTACTGTAGTTGTAATGTTAAAAGAGCATTAGCATTAAGCTATTTATATTTAGAAACACCAAAAAAGCCGACAGAAGTTTCCAACGCATGATGGCATAAAATTCATCAAAATGTCTCGATTCTCAACGTATCCAAATACTCGGGTACAATATGGGCGGGTACGAGTAAACCACCCCATTATACCCGTACCTGGTACCCATTTCCCATTTCATTGTACCCGTGCTCATACTCGTATCCGTTCCCGAAATGTTGAGCCGGTGAAAATGTACCCGGGCAATACCCGGAATTTTTCGGGTACACAAAATCGATACCCGGGTATTAGCCATAACCAGGGTTGGCCAATTGAAAATGCTAGTCATTTTGGCTAGAATATGTTCTTTTATATACTTGTTTTCACATTCTAACCACAACACAACTTTGCATTTGATGTTTCAACCAGGGGTGGACGCCTAGCCTATGTCTTCCCTACATATAGGCTAGAATATATGTATGTAGGTATGCCCCGAGTCTCTGCTCCTTTCGTTCATTTGTAAGTACGTGTAAAAGTACAACAAAAATTAATTCAAATGCACTGAAAATATGCAAAAATTCCTAAGTTATTCCATTTGCAGGGTGATAGGCAAAGATGAACTTGCGATTTGTGAATGTCGCCTAGACTTTAAGATCTTTGGCATCCTTGATGTCAATCACATAAACTGTATTGGTTTCGATTGGAGCTTGCGACAGTCTCTAATAATCATTGTTTCGTCAGCATCCGCCCTTAAATTCAAAACTTAGTGGGAGCTGAAGCCACGTGTGCATGAATTTCATCTTCCTCATAGACAACCCCCAAAGTATTAAGGAAATGATTTCCAAACTGAAGACTTTTTTTCTTAACACGTAATATGTATTCACGTATCGTTTGTTGCTTCTTTTATTACTTCCTCTTCATTTGTTTCATTATGACATAGGCTAGATTTTTATAATTATTACAAAACATATCGCTATATTTGTTTAGACATTTTAGTATTACATGCAAAACATACGTCAGAAGTTGAAATCACAGAATAAATTGGAAACTCCCTCCAGGTCAATCATCAAAGACTGTCAAACACTCCACGACGTCCTACGACTCTACATACATAATACTACTTTCCAATGGAAATTGGAAACTACTCATTGGAAGGGTCCAAATTTCGAGAATTCTTCATCCCCGAAGATCATCACGAATATTTATGGGCTTGAACGTATTTGAAAAAATGCGGGAGAGAGGTTTTCTTTCAAAGCAGGTGACGGGTCTTTTTCAGAGAAACGATTTCAGGGCAGTACCTTAATTCCCCTACTAGTAAAAGCCCCGTGCTTCGCCCAGGGGCAATTACTTGAGAATTGTAAGAGTATACACAAAACCGTAAATTGCTATAGATCCCGTATCATGGCATGTCGAGAAGGCTTAATATTAATAGCCCGCTTTGCTGGGCAAAGTAATCTCATATAAGATATGTGAACTATTAATTGTAAGACTAACAATACGTTTCAAAAAGCTAGTTGGAAATTCATCATCAAAAAATTATGGTACAACGCTCCAGCCCACTAAAGTTCTCTCCTAAACTCAATATTTGGCTATACACGGGGAATTTAACTAATCTCTTGATCAACTTAATACCAACCAACTTTGTTATTAAATCTTGCTGTTGAATCACTGTATGGTGCTTCACCCCTTAGTGGATCAAATATGATTTTTTATGTTATTATAATTTGTATATAGTCAGTTGTACCGTAATAATGTAACTGAAGCCTCGGACACTGGACGCACTGATAATTTAAAATAGGAAAAGTGAAAGGAATTTATATTAGCGCAAAGGTTTTCAATTGCTATTGTTACTAAAGTCCATGGTTCCTACAAATCAATCCTTAATTCCTAGTGATATTTTTAGGGGATATAAAGATCAAATGTATGGATGTAAAGGCTTCGAATTAAAAAATAGTGAGCAAATAATTTCAGCAATACAAATTCTGAGAATTTATCTGACGTTATCTATAAAAACTGTTGCAATAAGTACTTTCAATTCCATTTTCTTTTTCCAAATAAGAATCCCACACTTATGTGTACAAAGTTCAGTCAAATTCTCCTCTCCTCAAATTCGTCAGTGCTGTAACCGAACGTAGTTTTTCTCACTACCTTACTTAATTTAATCCAAATTTGATGATTTATATTTAATGTTTATAATAATTATGATTAGCGCTTTTAAGTGATATCTAAAATTGCGTAATATTGCGAGCTTCCAGTATGCTGCAAGCAGTTAGTATATGCCGAGAAGCGCAGCAAGCGGAAAAAGCTATCTTCTGCGAGTATCTCTGTATATACCACCGACTTGCTTGGCTATATAGTGAAATAATATAGTACATAGCGGCTTGCTATATTTTGAAATGAGCCGCGAGCTTGCTATTTATTGAAATGAGCCGCGAATGTTTGAATTGTGAAGCCAAAGCCGCGAAAGTTTAAATCAACGGACAGGTCGAGAGCAATAAGAAGAAGGATTTGGTTATTTTCTGGAAAAAACGAATCTGTCACAGCAAAGCTATTGGTCTTTCTGAATAATTACAAAACCAATAATAATCCAACTTTCAGTTAGTAAATCCCAGAAGTTCTTGAACAATTTGGTGGTAATGCGACCGAGAAACCTTTTTATTGAGAAATTATTTCCTCAGATTTCATTTTTGAAAGCAATATATAAAATTATGGATAATAATCACTACCACTGAAATCAGTCGATGCGATTTGTTTCAGTGTTTATTACATTCAATGCCAGCACCAGGAAGTCATTTTAATCGTGCATGCACACAAAAATTTAATTTAAATTTGAGCACAAATGTATTCATACAGGAACAGGAAACTTGGCACTCGTTTCCTAAACAAACACATTTTAAAATGATAATTGAGTAACAGTAGTGTTCTGCTATTTGTAACGATAATAATTGTAAAATTCCGTGAAAGAATAATTCCGGGTGGTATTCGTTAATTTGTTTACGTACATATGCATTCGAAAATAATTATTCAAGTATGAACACTTACCTGTAAAAAAGAAACACCTTCAGGTAATAAAAACTAATCACTCTCCCAAGCGGACACTCCTACCTCACATTTCACCTGCTTTAAAAAGAATAAACGTTTTCTTTTGAAATGTTGACTCCCGCAGATTTAAAATCATATCTTCATTTGGTTAGGATTGCTTCAAAATTATATATAATTCCGTTTGAACTACATTTGCAGGAAGGGAAAAGCATTAATATGAGGATTGGGAGCAAAACGCGTCAAATCATTTCCATGCTGTACTTTATATACGGGGCGTTTCGTATTTGTTTGAGCCTGTACTACTTGATTTTGAAGACATCTGAGCATAATTATGACGTGTATTCACTCATAGATATTGCCCTCAATGCTATGTCTTCGACCGTATTTGGATGTGCCGTGGTACTTCAATATGGATTGTTTTTTCGGGCAGCTGATATTACAGCGCTAATTTTTAACGACGGCTTTAAAGGACAAACATGGAGTTTCAAGTTCGAAGGTAGGGAGTCTATTTATTGCAAATCATCAAACGCAATTTATAGCTGTAGAATGTAGCTTTATGAAATCTGATTCATATGACACATTCAGCTGTTTAAAATAAAATAGTACTAAATAATAAGAAGTTTTAAATACTTTGAAGTAATTTTTTATTTGATGATGACACCAAACATCGCTGTAGGGAAACATGGAAAGGCTTTCACAGCTCGAGAGAAGTTCACAATTCTGCTGCCATACACAGCAACTGCAACTTGTACGATTTGGGGAATTCTGTTGGCAATTGTACAAACGTTCACATATACCAGTTGCTACACAAATCCTTGCAAAATCCCCTGACATTTGCGTTACTCATACTGCACGAACTCTATGTGAAGTACATGTATTGTATTCCGTGTGTAATATTTTTAAGTAATTGTGTTTTATTCTTCGAAAATACGCAGACTAACCTATGTCAAATACTTGAATCAATGAGGTTAGTAGTAATTTGAATCTAACAAATTTTTATACATTTTGCTGTTGTATCACTCATCATTAACAATTATGTTGACTTTAATAGGCGATCCTGCAAAGTCGACCTGGTCAAATGCGTCTCACAAAGTGTTTCTACTCAATTAATTATTCAGCTGTTTAATGTGGGAAACGCTTCTCTGATATACTCGGTTAAAATTTTCATGTTAATTATTTCCATCGGAACGGGTTATGCTGGCATCCGAGTATTTTCTGGAAACCCTGGTTTAGGCACCTTTCTAATATTACAGGGCATGTACGCAGCTGCTGTTTTTGTCACCGGGTTTGGAAGCGCCTTTTCCTTGCCTGAGTACATGAAAGAGGTAAAAGCGGAAATCGGTCTATTGACCAAGTTGAGCAAATTGAGCAAAGAAAGAATTTCTTGGTTTAGCAAGAGAATTGCTGCCATTGCACCAGTCGGCATAAAAGTGGGTCCATTCCGGACTATTGAAAGGGAATCAATGCCTTTGTATCTGGACTTTGCTACGAACGGAATTACCAGTCTGTTAATTAGTACAAAATAAAATCCCAAATGTGTATATGTCTTTAAAAATATACATACTTAATTGTTTATCACAATATTATAACTTGTTATATTATCTTATCACCTCACCTGAGCACATTCTTAGAATTTCCGAAATCAATAATGCCAATAAGTTTGACTATAGTCTATAATCTATTCATTCGGATAATCGCACTTGTCCTTTTATTTCTCGGATTTTCTTCGCGCTACTCTAGTTCAGTTATATTCAGTCATTTTATTTAAAGCCGTAGAATGTTCCTAGTCAAGTCCCAGAATTGGAAAATTCCAGTAATTGAGTAGAATGGTTTTGTGGGGGATTAAGGGTAAATATATGTGTAGCATAAAAGTGTCAGTCAAATTCCTCGTCTTTTGACTTTATATAATTACATTTTATTTCCGTTGTTAGTGCAAAAGTAACGAATATTGAATAAACTGATTTCTAGTGTATAATCGTACGGGTTCTTTATACTTTATTCCACAAATATTTGAAAAATGTTTACGTAAATCTAATTCTAGAGTTACATATGCGAGAGCGTGATACAGATACGGATAATACGAAAGACAACTTAATATAAATTAAAATAAAAGCCTAACACCCAAGTTTTTGTGCATATGTATATTTTCATGTGTTTATACGTGACATAATTTAATGTTGTATTGATCCCACATGATCTGTTGGGGGGAAGCGAAGCTGAAAGATCCTATTGTGAAGATCGGAATGTCTGGTCGCCTGTTTGTCTGTCGTTTCGATAACTGCCGAGCCAATGACACTACACATTTTTAACATTGGAGTAGGTTTAACTTAAGGAGCTATTGTTTTTGAAGAGGATCGGATCATCCGTTGGGCCTCATGAAATTAAATAAGGTAACAATTTATAATTAAATACGTAAGTATAGAGGTTGGGATGTTAAGATTGAGCCATCTATATATTATTGGATTTGCTGGCTATCATAAGTTTTCGTCCCCTAATTGTAACACCAATTTGTACCCAGTTTTATAGTCCATGAAGAGATTTTTATTGACTGAGAGAGAATAAAAAAATAGCCACTGTGTCTGCATTTTGTATTCAAATTCTTGATGGTGAGATGACAATTTTTTATCTTCACCAAATTGTCCTATATGTACTGTAGCGAATATTTTTATCCATTTCTATTTCCCAAAACTAATTGCATTCACAATTAAATCTCAGCCAGTGTAGTGCCTCAATATTTAAGGATCTTAGCTGTTATTTTGCCATATTTGTACTTGTAACAATGCACTAATAATTAATCTAATGCTTATATGTAATATGTATTCCCAGCACATTGGCTAGGATGTATAGGTTTGCTGCTAATGACTGCCTTTCATCCATTTGTAAGTATGTGTAAAGGTGCAAATAAATTAATTCAAATACACTACAAATATGGAAACATTCTTTTTTGTTATATGTACTATTTGTAGGGTCGGCTGTAGGATAGACAAAGCTGATCTTGTGATTCGTAAATGAAGCCCAGAATTTGACTTTAAGATCTTTAGCAACTTTATTTATTATACTTTATTATTTTATGTCAACCACATAACTATATTGGATTCGATAGGATCTTGCGACAATCTCTAATAATCAGTTTGCCAGCCCATGAACATTTCCTATAAGCAAATCCCATTCATAATGTCTGACAGAGTGCACCCTCATCCAATTCTGTCAGATCAAATAAACTTATTTTTGATGTAAAAATACCATTTCCAATTATGTGGTTAATTAGTTAATTGATGGGAGAAATACAACTATTTTATAAACAGTAATCAGTATGCAAAAATCTTTTATTGGTCATTGAGCAAACTTATCACCCTCAACATGTTGTAAACCTGCAACCTGCTACAAAAAGATCTTCCAGTAAGTTGTATGGAGGCACACTAAGGCTATTTACAAATTTACTCCCCTTATGTTCAACGCCAGCTTTTACTTTTGAATACTTTAACGCGAAATTATCAACTTACATAAAAATTTTCAATGGTTCGTATCAACAAGTTTCTGCAAGTTATTTAAATGAACTGACATTCAAAACTTTTCAAGTCGCAACAAATTTTACCACCAGATTTTGCATCCAAAATATGAGAACACAAACCCCGAAATTGTATCTATGGTTATGAAGACATCCGTTTCTTCATACACAGGGACTAAACCACGTCGGAAAAGTTGGGAGTACAACGACCCTCACCAAAAATGCTTCATGTAAATGACAAAATATGCCATATTTTTACATGTTTTGTTGGCTTTTATTTACGTGTTGTGACTTTTCCGTTTATGTACAACAAAACAATGTGATCGCTAAAATGGGTAAAAAGCAAATCCATTACAAAGGAACGTGTACTCAGCTACAAATACTTGGGTGTTCATCTAGATGCTAACTTAACTTTTCAAAATCACTTTAAATCTGTGAAAACGAAACTATCATCTGCTATAATCCTGCTCCATAAGCTAAAATATTATGTCAACTTTGAAATGTTCAAATTCACTCGCATCTATTCTCCAATATTGAGTACTGTTTGTCTACCCGGGCATGTATTCCAAGCTCCGATATAGACTACCTACAAAACAAAATTAATAAATTATTGTATTCGTTTGTTTATAAGATTAATAGCAAATCCAAAGCTATAAAAAGAAATAGTTCATATAAGGAACGAATGTTTGTAAATACAGATATGCAAAATATTTTACTGGAAAAATTCAATATTTTACTTTTTAAAAATATAACTCTAAATAAATAAAATATAAATCTAACTTTTAGATGCGGATCCATCTTAGATGTCAAAATTCATGTATTAAATACAACGAAGTATTCAATTATATTCCAAATACGCTAAATACCTTACACAGGAACACTTTTAAAACGATAGCTCATAAATCAGTGACTTTTGAAAAATCAATAAAATACCGCAATATACATATGTGGAATAAATTACCACCAACCTTGCGGGACCTGGATAATATTAGTTTTCATAGTGATTTCAAGAAATGGATTTTACTACGACGAAGCCCTGACTGTATACTACTAGATTATTAAGTGTATGCTTATTAATATTTTAAGTGACTAATTATGTATAGTTAATTTATACGTTGTCCGTCATTGGAAATCATGGATTAGTTTCTATGTATGACCTGCCAACTAAAACTAAATAAATCAATCAATCAATCAATCAATTAGTCTTTCCTGTCCAATTACGGTTCTTAGATATGTTTTTATTCGCTGTAAAGTGGAAAATGATCTCCAGTTGTCGCAAAGCTGATTGGGAGCACGATTAATATGTTCAAACTCTTAACTTCGGACAACACTTGAAGAACTTCTGGTACGCATGCATTAAACCATTACAAAAATCCTGGTATAGAGCTTCGTCTACTCCTTCAATCCCATGAATCATAGTCATTTGAAGATTAAGTCTTTCAGAATTGAACTGGTAAAAATCTGGTAACGCATCTAATTGGCGATCCCGGGATTTTGGTTCTAGTTGATTCCAATTAAGCAATATGTTCTATAGCTCATGAACTTTCTTAATCGCGGGCTGATCAAAACGACTCTTGGACAGGTGGATTATTTATTCCATACCGGTTTGGCGTTTTGTGGATTCGGTCTCAAGAAGAACGTTCTAAATGAAAACGGTCACAGGCTTCCTCCATGCGGGTTCAAAATGTTGTGTAGAAGGAGCAAACAAAAATAAGTTTTCCTTTTTTGAGCTACGTACGTATATAATCCAGATGTTGCACATTTGTCGACTGACTTCGCCAGTGTGTGCAAGACACTCATAATTTTGCAGTGTAGTGGTGACACTAGGCCCTCGAATCGTCCGTAAATTTAGAGCTACTAATTTTGGAACTTCACATTTGTTGGGAAAATTGAGGGGGATACAATCCATATACTGCACCATCTTGGATATAATCAGGGGATACATTGTACCACCTGTACCATAGGGTTGTTTAGTCCCTGTTCGTACATCAAATTCAGCAGTTATTGGTGGGTACATTTTTAACGGCAAGGAAAAGACAGTATAACAAACGTTTCAATAGCATATTTCTATTAGGAAATATTATTATGGGCGAGGTTGCAAAAGTCTATAGGATTATTTGTCAAGGCAGTCAAAACTGTGGTTCAAAACATTTTTCTCTGCTTAAAATATTTGGAGTTAAACGCAAAAAAATCTATATAAGGTCTACCATCACCGTGAGGATGTATTTTAAATAAAAGAATTACATACTGTATTTTGGAAAAATTATTACCCGTTAAAATGTATTAATTTTATATAATTTTGAATTATCTGTTATTTTAAGTTACCTAATTTAAGTGAATGTGATTAGCTGTAAACCGGTGTTTTTATAATAAAATCAGAATTAAAACAGTACATTTTCCGAAAGTTATTTAGCTATTAATTTGAATGGGAGAATAATTCCATTATTCCAATGGGTTTGATTAGGTTGGTCGAAACCATCGGTAAATAGCAGAATATCCAAACTTCTATTTTCGTTTTGTTTAACTGATGGAAAAATTCCCCCAATTTCAAGTGGGACAGGAATTCCCATAGTATCCCAAACAGGTGAAGGGTCTTTTTCGAAGTAACGATTCCAGAGCAGTTCCTTAATTCCCTTATTCCGTTATTTTCTGACAAAAAGATTCTGTCCCGCCGAAGTTATTTGTTTCCTAAATAATTACAAAACCAGTTATAATTCTACGTTTAATTAGTAAATCACAAAATTTCTTGGACAATTTTGTGGTATTGCGAACGAGAAAGCTTTTCGTCGACAATATATTCCCTACGAATCGTTTTTTTAAAACAATATATGAAATTATGGGTAATCAAGTAATCAAAAATACCGCTGAAATCAGTTAATGCTTGACTTTCGACAGTAATGATTAGACGCGTTATATGCTTCGACAATACAGGGGCGAGGCAAGAACCTTGGACGGTGATGTAGTGCACCTTATCTTTTAGCGCTTTATTTAAAGTTATTTAACTTTGTAATTATGTTGATAATAATATTAGAAATGTGTGTACTGAATATGAACGTGCTACTCCCACCGATGCCTCCACAAATAGCTCCGGAAGTTGAAGGTATGAGATTATACGTTTCCAAGGCGCGAAAATGGAAGATACGTTTGTTTTTCCAAGGGTCTGTATTTAAGCAACCAGTCCAAAAAATACATAGGGCTGGTGTCCGGTGATAAAAATCCCAAAAGAAAATTTGAGCATTCCAGTACCTTAGGTTACTGTGGGAAGACTTTTCTCTGCATTACGTTTAAGTCAAAACTATAACATAGGTCGACGAAGGAATCCCTGCAAAACATGTTGTTTGTTCGAGTAAACAAACAATTTAAATGAAGTGGTCGAATGACTTAATAATGACAAAAATAACAATAAATTATAGGCTACATGTATAGAATCGTAAATGGAATCAGAATTATTTAAAAGTATTTGAATTAATTGGTATCGGAAGGACACCGCACAATGCTTACGAGAAAATGCCATCTGTTCGATTTTAACAAAAAAATTACTGCAGGTTGCGCCTTGATGCGCAGATCATCATTAATTATATTAACACGTACATACGCGCTAATGCACGTGCAGCGCTAATTTTACATATACTTATGTGTAGTGACATGTCTTAACATTGGTTTGGATTTTATTCGGTTGCGAAAATGGATGTTTCTTTTGGGATTTAACATGCAAAAATTCAAGCGAGGAAGGGTCCCCCCTGTCAAACTTTAAAAAAAATCAAACTTTCAGATGTCCTACTGCCCGAACCCAGAGGAGGTGGCACGAAGTTTGTGGTTTGTGTGAACACTATTAGTACTGTCTACAATTCCACCAATTTTCATTTAGTTCTGGAGTTTACATCGGAAGACTTTGCTTAATAGCATTTCTGAAATCACTGGTGACCACGAGATTGACTTATTTATTTCCAGTGCATTTTTATCCAATTTTCTTCGCGCTAGGTTAGTAAAGTCCTGTTCAGATTTTTTATTCGAAACCCTAGTATATTCCTAATCGAGGTCCAGAATTGGAAAATTCCAGTAATTGAGTAGAATGGTTTTGTGGGGGGATTAAGATGAAGTTCATCTATAGTATAAACGGACAGCCAAAGGCTGTTTACAATTAAATTTTATTTCCACTGTTAGTACAATGTTGTCAAATATTGAATAAACTAATTTCTGGTGTATAATCGCACGGGCTATTCCCACCTACACTTATATTTGAAAAATGTTTACATAATGTAATTCAAAAGTTGCGTGAGAGAGATCGTGTGACATCTAGCAACTACAGGAAAAACGTTTCGATGTTTCCTTAATATGTAAATTTGATGTTTAGTCCAGGTAATGCATTAGAATTGAAGAAATGGATCATTCGGTTTTCGGTTTGAATTCTGACTTTTTCATCTCTTGAAGCGTACTTCAATCCAGTAACTAGCATATCATCCACACTATGTCCAGTTAGATTAAAATGTTGGGAAACATTTTTATACTGTTTATTCAACACATCCCTCCTGTGTTCCGCAAATCTATCCCCAAGATGTCTTTCCGTTTGCCCTATATATATTACATCAGGGCATTTGTTGCATTTAATAGCGTATATCAACGACTTTGATTCACATGTAAATTCTTGTTTGAGATGTATTGTCATCTTCAAGTTTGTCACCGTAGATAGTTTCAAAGTATGTTTGCAGGTGACGCATCGTTTACCTCTTTTGCATGGAAATGTGCCTGGTGTTGTTGGTATAGGTGCTTTGGTAATTGATGTGCGGACAAGTAATTGCTTTAAGTTCGGGGCCCGGCGAAAAGATTTCATAGGTGGCAGTGGAATAATTTGAGAACCGGTAGAATTAAATTTTTTAAATTTTTTTAAATGGCTTAACTAATTCATATTTTTAAAAAATAGTTTATTATGATTATTTTAAATAATCGAAAAATCAATCATTTCAATTTTTCAATTTTTATTGATTGTAGTATGCATTATATTGAATGTTACTACTAGTATATCATTTGCCTGACGAAGAGTAAAAGCTCGAAACGTTGCTGCGAATAAAATATAAGCCTTGTGTTAAAAAGTGAACTTCTACCCTTATTTAATATATTCGATATAACGGATGGCTCTACAACGGAAATTTAGTTACACCGGACAGATTTGTTTTTTGTCCGGCTCCCATATAACCCATGCTAAAATTATTGCATACAACGGAAATTTTTTATAGCGGACAAATTTTACTGGTCCCCTGGAGATCCGTTATATCGAGTTTTTCCTGTAATACAAAAGACAATTTAATATATATAAAAAATGTATAAATGGCGTAAGCTTAGCATCCCAGTTTTTATGTTTATGTGTTTCCATGTGTTTATACGTGACATGCGTTAATGTTGTAGTAATACTAACCGGATGACCCGATTAGTGTTTCTATCGGTAACAAATAGTTGGGCTCGACTCGACTCGAAACAAAATCCCGGTGTAAATTCCACTTTTGGGCTCGAACTCGAACGTGGGACGTTCGAGTCGGGAAATTGTTTTGTACCCGAAACCAAGAGCGTTAAGAAATGTTATACCCGAAACCGACTCGTACTCGAACCGAAACCAGACACAAAATTTACGTAAAATACAACATTACACAGTCCCGAAAAATGAGCATCAAGCAAAGCATTTTTTTTATAAAAGCAAAATAATGCAGCAATCACTGTGTCGTTTTCATTTTTTTCAATATAATTAAAAATTTTCCTTATAATTTGGTACAACCGGCCATCCCTCCTTAATGCTCTTCATTGTTGCTTCGATAAACTTGTTATATGTCAACTTTAACCACGATATTAAAAGCGGTAACTTCCATATCGTATCTCCGTGAGTAGCCAAACATTTCAGTGTTAAAATGTCGGAGCCAACGAAAAAGCAAGCTCGGTAGGTATGCCAGGAATACCCAAGAATTCACGCGCCATCCCTGCCTATATTAGGGTACTTAGCTTCGTGCGCTAATAAAACTTAGTTATGAGGAGTGTTATACGGTCATGTACAAGTATTTGCTGCGTACAGAGACTGTTTTGTTTTCTTTCATGTTTTCCATAAAAACTGCATATTTATTTTAATCAGAGGTGGCAGGAAGGCGAATTTTTATTGTTAAGGTAACATGAATCAATAATTCCAAAATAAGTTTTTACTTTCGAGTTTTGGTAGGAACCGGTAGATTTTGCAAACTCGACCCGATTTTTTCGGGTCGAAAATATAATACCCGAAACCGACTCAATAGCAAACGATACCAAAAATATTAGGCTCGAATTCGACTCGAACCCGACTCGAACTCGAAACCTCGAGTTACCCGAACTCGATCATAAACACTACTTCGTATCAACAATATTGGAAAAGTAGTCACAGATACAACTACCATCCAACGATCTGCTCACATTGTACTCCAAAATTCCAAAGAAAACATGGTGCATGCCCTTGAAGATGCAAAATATTAGGACGAGGATTGTGAACGTTTGAATCTGTACATAAATGAGTATGCAGTACACTTTTGCAATAATTGCACCCCTAAAAGCACTTCAAAAGTGCTCTTATAACGGTATGCTCTTATAAGGAACATGCATCTAAATGCGTTACAATACTCGTCATACATTATAAGTAGTGCGCTAAATATGACTTCACAAAACAATAGATAAGATTCCAGGGTAAACCAATTTTTATTTATGAATAATCGTTTATTATACTTACAATTAATTTTTGGTTGAAATACCATAGTAAGTTGTGGTTTTAGTGAAATCATTGCAAGATTTTTATATGCATTCAAAGAATCGATTAATGAAGGTTCATATTAACACTTGCAAATTAACAAGCAAAGGGTCTCTGGATGTAATATGAGGAATTATAACTGACTCATTAATGTATAAATAAAACTCAATCAATATTCACTCAATATATTCGCTATATTCGCAATTCGCCAATAATACTTGAAATAGTAATATGGTGCATTTTGATACCCGCAAGTTGCGAGCTAAAATGTGAAGCAAATTTTCTTGTTTCACATTAAGTAATTGTTTCTCTTCGGTGTAACTATATGGTGTATGAAGCTTGTACGAGGCAGATGTCAAGGTTATAGATGGGCATTATAACCTCTTTTGTTCTACATTTGAGAGGTTGTGTATACAGTAAATTTCCTATATAGTGGTTTCCAAGGTGGGGGCCAAATTCCCGCCACTATATAGGGATGCTACTATATGGTACAATGGTTAACTATATACTATTAATGTTTTTAGACAATAACTGTAACTAAATGCATTTATAAATTTATTTATTTTTACAGAATACTCAAAATTATGAGGTATGCTAAGCTTTATTGAGTTTAAGATGTTCAGTAACTTTAGGTTTCCTCATACTATTAATAATATTAGTCGTAACAAACTTTTCGACTGCAATGTCATTATTCCAGAAACCAAAATCCTGGAATTATGGCAATGGCAATTACTTCTACTGAGTACTCTTTTTCGCAATGAGGGTTTTCTTGACTGTCTGTTTAATGTCATTTTAAATCTTCAATATAATAATTCAATTTATTTAAAAAAAACCAGCACGAATTGAAACTTATTAGAAGTGAGCCAAGGCAAAAATGTCAATGATTTGTGTTATAACTGTTCGTTTTAACTTAAGTCACGGATCATATGCCGTAAATCCAGCTAATCATACCAGGACGTCAGTAAACCACAATAATAATCAAACGGTATTAGCATTTGAAATTAAAATTGAACCAACCGACAAGCATTATTAACCGCCCGCACGTTTTATAACATCATGTTATACTTTTGTAGCCATTATCTAGCTAATTTTATGCCAACTGCTATTATAATTTTGCATTGTCTGAGCCACCGTAACACATAATAGTGCCATTATAGAGGGAATACCATTATATCGGGTGCCACTATACTGTATACCTTTAACATTGCAAACCTCTAGGGAGGGTTTTTTGATGCCATTAAAGAGGGAATGCCATCTAAGAGGAAACCACTATATGGGAAATTCACTGTAGTACTCCATCGTCACCAATTCCACTGTACTGTAGACATTGGCGCTCTTGGTGTGTTTGTGCAAACGTTTCACCATCGTTTCTATGTCTGCTCATATGCTCTTATAAAGGATTTTTTTAACGCGAATGAGTAACATGCCAGCTCTTACATCGAAAATGCTCTTATAAACGGTGCTCCTATAGGGAACAATTACAGCACTACAATCCCATTGGGAGGACCTGAGAGCGCTCTTATACAGAACATGCTCTTATACGGGAGGCCTTTTATAGCGCGAGTACACTGTATATACAGTAAAATTTCATTATGCATGATTTAGCATAATATAATCCATCAAAAATCAGATCTAGTGTAAAAACATCGTTATTGTTTATACAAAATTATTTGTTCATTACAAATCATGGGATATCTATTGAAATAAGATTTACCTTCATTCCACTTGGAAACCGTGCTCCAGATTTTTAAATTGAATTTTGGTCATCATCAAAACCGTATGGTCGCTGATACTTTGGCCGTCTTTCCAAGCGTAACCCAGATGACTCAGGATAACTAATGTCGAATTTAGGAATGGGATAATCTGAGAAATTCAAAAATAATACGTTAAAAAACTTGTTTCGAAACACTCAATGTTTACATGTACAAAGGATTTACAAATCTTTGCGTTAGATTTAATATTTACGCTTTATACAAATGTGTTAAATTTAATTTTACCCTTTTCAGGATGAAACCCGTGTCACAAACGTACGCATTTTCCCCTGCATTGAATTCAAAACGATATGGGCAGAGCCAAAGCTTCTGTAAAAGATTTAGAAGAGTCACGACAAGCCCCTCCACAATTGTAGGGGAAGGTTCCGGGTCCCTTTTCGTCACGGACTCTGGCTCTAGACCTGACTTGACTTTAAATTTTCTGAAAAATAGTTCTTCGGGTTGAGGCAACGTATCCACGTTGGTTCCAAAATTACATTCACAAAGGTTTACAAAATTCCACAAATATTTTGAAACAAATTATCCTGAAGTACAGTATATAGTGAAAAATTAATTATGAGAGCATTTGAGCACGATGAAGTCCCTTTTTGACACTCACTAATGAGATTATTTCAACGGTGACTTAGCCAAAGTACATTCTAATTTTGGATGCAATGTCCTTAATTTCCCTCAATTTTCATTGACAATGAGTAGAAATCGTGCATAAAAGCATGATTTCTTAAATACGAAATTTCGTTGCAATTATTTGGATTACATCGTAATTTCTATATTCAATGCTGGAAATTTTCAAGTATGTATCTCATTTTAAGTTTTGCATTTAAGTACTGACATTGACACATGGTCGATTCAATTAGCCACAAAATTCTTACAGGGAGTGATCACTCGAATGAAGTGTTTCTTCCACATGATTTAACTAATATTATCCTCCCAGTCACGTATCTAATAGATCCACGTATTTATTAACATTATACTAACGTGAGTCTCTTCCATGCACTGTAAACGCTATGAGCTTTGCAAAATTGCATGTCTTATACCTTACATTATTATCCTGTGCTACTTTACACGTCGATTTTTCACACTCATTCATTTTCACGTTGCATTCTAGCCTTATTATTATTATTATTATTATTAGTCTTTATTTCAGTGTCAAGGAGATCAATACAGGTATTGGTTTTCATTCCAGACACTAAATGGTCACATACATACATAAATACTTTCAAAGTGCAAGCCGAGTTAGTAAAACATTATACCAATCAATATCAAAGTTAATACGCTACGTTGTCTGAGTCCCGTTTCATAAGAATGTGCTTAGTTAACATTTTCGGGAACACATTTGGTAAGCAATCGCGAAGCCTCAGTTCACTTGGCAAATTATTCCAAATTTTTATAAGTGAATAAATAACATTTTTTTGAACAATACAAAGTTTAGTCAAAGGATGATAAAGTGTTACACTATTTCCAGATCGCGAGTGATTTGTCTTAGCCAACACAAGTCCATTTATATACCTTATGCAGTGTCCATAATGTATTAATAAAAATGTGAACTTGTTACTGAAAAATACAATGCGTTCCTGTAAAGTTAAAACATTAAAGGTTTCATACAACATGGCAAGGGTAGTTCGTTTCAATTTGTAGCGGTTCCTCTTTGAGTACAATGTTAGTAGAAATCTGTCAATTTTAGCTTGTATGAGGTCTAAATTTGACTTACAGGCATTGCTCCATATAAGCAGACAAAAGTCAACATGTGACAGAACAAATGCATTTATAAGCATACACTGCGTGTTGAGATTAAGATATCTACGTACATGGGTAATGATCCCCATACTTTTGGTTACCTTTTTGAGTACATAGTTACAATGTTCCTTATAGTTTAATTTATCATCAATTATAATCCCGAGATATTTGAATGACCATAACCTCTCGATAGGCTCATTACCAATAACAAGGGTTTCACTCACGTCCACTGCCCTGGTCGACTTGTTAAAAATAACATGCTTAGTTTTTTGTGTACTGATTACAAGAGAATTATTACGCATCCACAAATTAAATTTGTCAAGCCAGACTTGCATTCCTGCAAACAAACTAGAAATACACTTATCAGCAATGTATAATACTAGATCATCCGCGTATGCAACATAGTCAATGGTTAGTAGGTCTCCAATATCCGACAAAAAGAGTGTAAAAAGAAATGGTCACAGAATAGAACACCGTTTATGTCATCATATTGTTTTGACAAGTTGTCATTGATATAGATTTTAAATTTCCTGTTATACAGATAGTCACATAGTAAACGTAGAAGCATCGGGTTACACCTGAAGTTCCTTTTAATTTTCTGCAGTAGTAGCAGGCGCGATACAGAGTTAAATGCCTTTTTCAAGTCGATAAATACAGCTAGTACTTTAACAGAGGGAGCACCAAGGTACATACATATTTGATGTACAAAGCAGAATATAGCCGTAAAGCAGGAGCGACCCTTACGAAATCCATGCTGACGTTCGTCCAAGTGTGCTTTACATTCATATAGAAGTCGTGAATATATAATCTTCTCAAAGAGCTTGTTCAAAAAGGGCAAGCAGTGTATAGGACGGAACGAGTCAGGACTTGTCTTGCTTCCTTTCGCCTTATATATTGGAGTGATGATGGCTGTCTTAAAATGTGAGGGCATCGTGCCGTTTATCAACATTAAGTTAAACAGTAACATAATAGGAGTCACAAGAGAGGCTTTACAGAAGAGCTTGCGGTTGATGCATTCGTATGTACTAGATTTGCATTTCAGTTGACGAGCTGCCGTCCAAATTTCTTTAGCAGATATAGAAGCGCAGTCAATGCCAGTGGTTATTGTCAAGGACAACACATTTTTTCGCACTTTTAAACTGCGTATTCAAACAGTTTAAATTTTGTGAGATTTGGAATTATATGTTAAAGGCCATGGAGTGAAGAACCTCTCGTAGGTAAAATTATGTATTTTATTTTAGGTAAGCTATATGTATAAGCTACATATATGCAACTGTATGCAAATATGTATAATAATTATTTACTACTTATTTATTTCAAGGTTCTTTTTTCAGGAGATATGTATTACCATTGTGGTTCAAATTATTTGTTTTTATAAAACATTTCTTTCTCACGGAGCTGAGCGCACATCAGATTAGTTCTGGCTTACTCATGGTCCAATCTTTACAAACTTTGAACCGGTTTTAACTGGGTTATTAAAGAATTGTAAGGAAATAATTTTAGATACGCAAATATTTTAATTCCTGCTTAATATGCCTTTACATTACACCATATTATTTCATACCCGAAACAAAAGTATCAAACCCAAAACAGGTTCAAGGATGAATTTGAACAAGTCACAAAACAACGGCCTTATTTTTCTGTTGGTTGCGTAACTAGGTTTAAAACCGCTAGAAGTTACACTTTCCTTCTTTTGAATTCAAGTAAACTTACGTGATCGCACGTAAATATTGATTGTAATCATATGTAGAGATGTGAAGACGTTCCGCAAAAAGAACTCACCAGTTTTTTTATCGTAATTCCAAAATCCTGTTGATACAGACAGTCGAGAGTAAGAGACTCGATTTTGGTTTCATATGTTCGGTGATCATCGGTTCACTATATTCTTCCCTCAATATAAGTGTAACCATGGCTATATTTAGCGCTGTCCTTTTATTACTCACATTGTTGATTTACAACTACTTATTCAAAAGTAAAGGGAATTTGGAGTGGCCTCGAGGTTAGGATTATCTGCATTCGAAGCCTCGAAATTACTAACAAGCACAGGAGCCATCACACTAATTCTTAAAAACATTTTTGTTCATATCAGGTCCAATAGGACTCCCAATATTTGGTCACTTGCCTTTTATGATACTTAATCCTGGAAGGAAATTACTACAATGGAGTCAGTCATATGGCCCCGTGTTTCCAAGCCAGTTCGGTAGTTTTCGATAAATTAGGTATCTATTTACCTCAGAATTAATTCTGAAGTTTATTATAACTTCAAGAGATTTTGAAACAGAACTCTGGTGCTCAATGACGTCAGCTCAATCAAAGAAGCTTTTCGGGTGAACTCTTTAAATTGCAGACCGCCAATAAAATTTGTAAAAGATTCCAATGAAAATAAAGGTAAATGTATGCCCGTATGTACATTATATTCATTTTAAACAGCTCCTATGAAATATATCTGTTTGATTCTTAAGCTTATGTAATTATTACGTGACATGCGTGTATGTAATGCAAGCAGCTCTCTCATTGTTAGTCAGCTCCTTCAACAATAGTAGCTTGAATCTCACTGGTTCTCACTTCGGTCTACTACTAGTCTCCAATGCCGATGCCTGTTGGAAAATAACTCTTCACCGAAGCAAGTTTCAACTTGCTTTCTCATCGCTGGTTTTTTCCTACACTCTTCGATCCACAGGATCAGTTCCATGTCAACTGCCAAACCTTTTGGTAAGCAACCTCGTTGTTATGGGCTATGGAATTCAGTTTTCTCATTTAATTTTCCTGATTGTGCCACTAATTGCTAGTAGGAAAATTGACTAGTTGTGAACCCTGACCTGTGTCAATATCTGCAATTCTGTGAATTGTAACTGACTATTTATCTTCTTTGTTCTTAGGTTTGGCTACCAGCCCGAGTTACCTTCGACATCTGCAGTGCTACAAGTTTATTCCAATCGTGTAAATGGACAAACTGACCATACTGCAAACATACATACTTATACAATAAATTACTTACAAATAATCCATTCATTTGCTCTCTGATGTGCCTCATTTTTTCACTGTTCATTTGATTCAGTAGGGATCCTCACTTACATATCCCGTATGGGCATTACTCACTCTCATACACTCATACATGCTCTTATGTGTACATCCATTCATTTTCTACAGCAGTCACTACTACAGAACAATATCTGTATAACTCTGTTTTGTTATTTCAGGAATAACAATGGCAATCGAAGCAAGTGAACAGCGTCAATTTATTGTACAGAGCATGCTCAAGTTTGCCCTCCAAGCCCAATCTGTAGAATTCTACATTAACAATGAAATCACTCATATTATGAAAAATCTGGAGGAGCATAGTGGCCATATTATGAAAATCGCGAATGTTTTTGATATAGCAACAATTAATGGGATTTGGGCGCGGATTATGACGGGACATAGATTTAAATCCAGTGACAAGATTCTCAACTTGCTGGAGAATCTTAGCAAGTAGGTTTGAGCTCTGACTCTCAGTCTTTATGAAGTTTTCTATTAGAAATTCGAAATTGATGAAGCATGGACAACTTTTTTAAAAGCATGTAATACGGTGTAGGTTGATTTTAATTAAGATTAAGTTAATTAAAGATTTGAAAAATTAAATTAATTCTTTAGTACGGAGTTCGTATATATTCCTTGGAGCGACAGAAAACATCAATGGGACGATGGAATGGATATTCCTGTACTTGACCAGACACCAGTGAGTGCAAAAAAGGCTGCATGCAGAAATTGTAGAAGTAATTGGAAAATCTCCACCGTCGTTATCCGATCGTTCAAGACTGCCTCACACTGAAGCTGTTCAGCACGAAGTACTCCGACTCTGTCCAACACTTCCTCTAGGAGTTCTACATTATTCATTGGAGGAGTCTAAATTCCGAAACTTCCTCGTCCCTAAAGGCACCATGCTCATCTCAAATATATATGGGATCCATCACAACCCGAAATTATGGGGGGGGGGGAAGACGGGGAAGTTTTCCGACCCAAACGGTTCCTTATGGAAGATGGAACTTTTCAGAAATCTCCTCATTTCCTTGCTTTTGGAGCAGGGAAAAGATCTTGCCCTAAGGAACATTGAGCAAAGGATCTTCTATTTCTGTACGTTACTAGAATCTTCCAAAAATTCCATATTGAATTAGATAACAATTTCTTGAATTATTCGGAAAAAACGTTTGGAGTGACGCTACGCACGAAACCTTTTTACGTAAAAATCACTTCGTATGAGTTCCTTGGACAGTAAACAGCTCGGTTTCACATGTCCGGTAAATCTCTTATATAAAATAAAATCAGATCATAATTCAATAAAATTATTCAGGGATTACCCAAGTGTTAAAGGAAATGACAAATATTCAGTATAATTATTACTTGTACTAACACAGTTATAAACGAGTTTGGATTCGATTTAACGAAAAATCTGAGATCAAAAAAGTACAAACCAATACTGTACTGTACTTCTAGTAATACAAATTATTTTAGCAAAAGAAAATTGTCTTTCAGTTGTGAATTACTTTAATTTAAATATTACTGTTATTATTAAACGTTCACGATGACAGTTTTGACGGCTCCATGCCCAAATATTTGGCATAAATATTTCAGGACCAATAGTAGTAATATTGAACATCCCGTTTTCCAAATTCCCTATCCCCCGGGCATGAAAATCATCTAATGCCTGTGACCGAAGGCCGGGAGAGTCGGGGGAATTAGTATACGTGATGGGTTTAACTATAGCAGCATATGTTCTTTATAAACGATACTCTCTATCTCACATATAACTGTGAGTATTGTATGTATGTTGTGTGTGTTGGAACATTTTCCTCCGGTTTTTTGCCTCTTGCGTAATAATTATTGCTAGTTGTAAGCTGATGTTTGTGCGTATATAGAAGAAAACTGTACATCACCTTGTTAGTTGTAATCCGAGCTGTAACTCTACACTGCATATGAATTACTTATGTACGCAAATTAGTACTTCGGTAATTCATTGGGATTAAACTAGATGGCGTCAACACCTAGGAAAAGTTATTTAAACCAACGATTGAGTGGGTCATTTTCAGGCTTAAGTGGTTTTATTAAGAATAGACGCCAATGGGCAGACAAGAGAGAGAGATCGAGAAAGAACTCATAAAGCTAGACGGCTATTCCCTTCACAAGCCTATACGCAGAAAATTTCGTCGTCGTAAAATCATGGTCAATTTTATTGGAGAAATTTTTAGTTCGGACCTGAAAGATATTAGTAAAATAGCATCTTGGAATAAATTCAACAATTTCATTGTTATTGTAGTAGACAGTTTCTCGCGCAAACTCTATGCTCGAATGATAAAATCAAAGGACTCACAGTCTATGATCAAAGCATTTGAGTCCATTTTTAAGGAAGCAGGGCAAAAGCCGTCCATGCTATTTACAGACAGGGGTGTTGAGTACACCTCCAAAAAGTTTCGGAAATTTCTCAACGAGAATAAAATTAAGTTGTATCATATATATATATAGCCACATAAAATCCGCAATGAGCGAAAGAATTATACAAAGTCTGTTCACAAAACTTCAAAGGTATATGACGGAAAATAATACAGCCAGAATAGACAACGTTTTACAGGATTTTGTTCATTCATACAACAATTCATTCCATAAAAGTTTGGGGAGAGCTCCCAATGCTGTTGATGTAGAAGATCAGAATGAGATATGGTCTCGCATGTATAGTAAGTACGTTAGAGAAAAATCTGATCCGAAACGAAAGCCTCCAAAATTTAAGGTTGGTGACGTTGTGAGAATATCGCGGGCTAAACTTCTATTCGAAAAGGGTTTGACTTTTATATCTTATCCTCTACAAGTTATAATGCAAAACATAATTTCAAACCATTTGACAGTTGTAATCTCTGTGGGTAGGTTATTCGGAAAATTGGTCTCGAGAAAAGTTTAAGATTATAAAAATTCAAGACACGCTACCATACACATATCTACTACAGGATTTCTCTGTACCACCAGAAGAAATTACAGGTGTGAATTTAAATTTATAAAACTATAATACAGTACCGTTTATAGACTAGGTTCTATTAATATATACATATGTTTGTGCAGGTCAATTCTATCCAGAAGAATTGGAACTTGCTCCAAAAAATCAAGAAGAGAATCAAACCTAGGGTTGCACAAATTTAAATAATGTCCCTATCAACTAATTTTACTTTTGGTGGAGGGCAACGACATGACGTAAGCGCATTGCGAGGTTTTCAAACATTACTGTCGAGTCGTGCTAATCCTGGAGGGGTAGGTCTTTTTGGTAACATTGTCAATACTTTACCGGACGTTGTAAATGTGGAGCGAGGCCTGTATGACGTAGTTTTGGTTAAATTACGATACACACCGCAACCTGAAGAAAAGGTGGAGAGACGAACTAAAACTGTTACCAGAATATTACGACCAAAACAAACTCGTAGAATTATTCCCGCCGAAAGGGAGCTTCCAACCGGACCCCTATTTCCTGGCATTAGCCCACCAAGGATCGATAGCTTTCGATACAACAATGGTGACGCAAAATTAGAAGATTTAATATCCCGCGTCAACCGAGCTATGCTGACCTCGAATACAAGAGTCACGTTTTCAGCTTAAGTTGTTCAAGCCGGTGGTTACATAATCACCATTAATAATCAACATGAAGATTTGAATGAATATTTACTATTGTCGGAAACATTTGCTGCTGTTTTGGGATTCAAGCGCAGATTGTTTACACAAGGAAAGTTTGCGGTTGAGGATGTGGCAACTGAGGAAGCTTATAGCAGAACTGTAAAGCCTACAGAATTTTCGATCGGGTTTATAAAGTATCCTTATAAGGAAAGTCTCATTGCTATAGACCAACAATTCCAAAGTCTTGCTGCTTATTGGAAGCGCAGTGAGACTAACTACAAGCGATTTTTCCCGGGGTTGTCCGCTCGCTTCCTAGAGCACGGTTTCAATGTTAACTTTTCATTTAATGCAGCAAACAAATGCAAAGTAGATGTTTCTACTCCAGTCAAACATAAGTCTGACTATATAACGCTACCAGAGGCATTACTAAAATGTTTGGGATTTACTCATGAACGCTTTAACACAGGGTCGGAAGAATCTACTACAGTATTCAATGAGGAGGAATTCACAAAACTCCGGGGAGATGATACACTCTTTTTCCGACTTGGTTATAAAAACCTGTATCCTATTGCAATGAAGGAGCCCAAAACAATGGGTGTGCAGGACGTGCTTGCAGAAATGAATGCTGCTCTAGCATCTGAAAAATTTCCCGACTACAGCATCAAGTTTCAGTATGGAAATGGGGAATTATTTACGAATGAAATTCCTCGTGATTATACCATTGATCTGCCTTATTCAGTGAAAAGGTACTTTGAAATACCTAGCGACACTTTGTTTACCAAAGCAAAGCGTGTCCAGGTCGGGCACGATGTTGTCATACAGGAAGATCAAATTCAAGAGGAGGAGGAAGGAGAAGATATAATTGTGCCTGTGACATCGTCAGGGAAACGGCTTTTAGTAGTACTCAATGTTGTCGAGAGCCAATTTTATAAAATCAGCACAGTTGCTTGCCGAGACAGGCATGAACTCAATACTTAATACGGAAATAGAAAAAGAGTTTATGCCAGTAATGTATTTGCCACTAAACTGTCAACAGCTGTCGGTATTGCGTGTTGACTTTACCGACGAACACATGCAACCGTGGGATTTAAGCAAAGGGGAAACGAGTGTAATTTTGCATTTTCGCCCGCGCTATTAGTATAATAAAGTTAAGATGAGGCAGGTTCAGTGCGATGATAACGTCTGCTTCCTAGACGAACCCAAGCGCTAGTTGCAAGTAGGATCTGGCGCGAGCGAGACAGACCTTATGGCAGGCGGAAGTGGTGGATTATCTGGTGGCGACAATTCAACATATTTAATTCCTCTAAAGGAAGGTCGGAGTAGCGGTTTAAAGCAGAGACGTCGAGAGAAAGCGGTGCAGACAGGAGGCGTAAGAAAACGAAGGAGTGCGAGAAAATCAGCATCCACAGCTGTAAATAGAAAGAGGGGTAGAAAGAAAGGTGGTTTTCGCAATCGGTCTCTCCGAAAAATTCAAATTGGTTCAGGAAAAAATAAATCCAGAATATATAAACGCAGGTGTGTTCGAAAATAAAACACGTACTAAACCATAAACCATGGAGTCTATCTTCCAGGATACAGCAAGTGTATACGAAGGTAGTGTTCAGTCATTACGCTCGGAACTAGCATTAACGTCTTAACCACCTACTGATGTAAGTATTCAACAGAGCAGCGACTATACTCCACACTTTCCCCTCGTTTCTATTAAAGAAAGCTTTTCCCCATTAGAATTTTGTGTTCTTTCTCAGTCTGACAAGTACATTGATCCAAGTGATTGCTTCCTAACTCTTACATGTCGTATATTGCGTGCTGATGGCACCAATATGGACGGTTCGGATTTTTGTGCTCCCTGCAATAATTTTTTTCATGCTATGTTCTCAAACATCGAAGTTTATATGAACGGTACGCTAATTGCCGACGCTAACAACCAGTACCCCACAATCAGTTATTTAAGTAACCTTCTTTCAACTAGTCCTGAAGAAAAGGTGGGTCGCCTGAAGGACGAGCTATGGTTTCCAAATACGACAAGAAATGTATTTGACGTCACAGACGCAGGCTGGAAACAGCGCTATGATATGAGTAAAAATTCGCAATAATTTACGCTGCTTGGACGACCATGCGTAAATATTTTCAAGCAAAATCGCTACCTGCCTAGTGGTACCACTTTAAGGCTAATACTTCGACGGTCACTGCCTGAATTGTGCCTGGAGTCTAAGGTTGGAAAAGTAGCCGGTATTGCTGGGGCGCCACATAAGGTAGAAATTAATGACGCGGTATTCTACGTGTCCCAACGAACTGTATCATCTCAGGTTATGACAATTCATCGTCAGCAATTAGCCGAGGGAAAGACCTTTAAATATCCTATTATTAATGTGGATATGAAGACTTTCAGTATAGCCCAAGGACTGTCCTCAATTAATACAGACGGAATAATTTTGGGACGAATACCTAAAATTATTGTCCTAGGACTTGTCTCTTCTGACGCGTATCTAGGGAAAATAACAGCAGATGCATTTGAATATGTACATAAAAATTTGAGTTGGAATTACGTGGAACAATCAAGTAGTCAATCACCGATCATTTCCATTGAGCTTTAAAACCTCAAACGGGGCGGGTGCTGATAATTATTTGCTGGCACTCCGCTCGTTGAAAAATACAGCACGTTCGGATATAGTCGGCAACGGTGTGGATAGAACGAACTATTGCTCAGGTAAATTACAAAAATTATAAACATTCTCCGACTGCATTGGTGTATTGAAATAACTTGTAAATGGATTTATGCAGGCAATGTTCTCATCGCAGTTGATTTGCTGCCTAACTTGCGGGATTCTCTCTCCGTGAACCGCACCGGACAGATCAAAGTCTCGTTGAAATTTAAATCCCCGCTGGATGCTCCTGTTAATTTCATTCTGTATTGTCATTATCAATCTGTAATTGAACTATCAAAAGATAAGCAAGTCATTCGTGACTACTAGAATTATTATTATGAATACCTGGAGTATAAGAGAATTAATTGGCAGATTTTTTAGTTTCCGTAGAATTAAACTAAAATATTATGTTCTTGCAGCAGATGAGTTATTTGATAAAATTGATTTTAACGATCTTCCGGCATTAGTTGTGGTTAATTGTGATGCTAGCAATATGCCCGGATCGCATTGGATAGTATTTAAAGTTGTTACAGCCACCAGGTGGTATTATTTTGATTCTTATGGTTTACCTATAACCGTGTATACTCATATAAAGCTACCTAGTAGCTATATAGTAAAGGAAAATTGTAGGTCTCTACAAAGTAACGATTCTGAACTGTGTGGAGAGTATTGTATATCCTTTATTCGCGCATGTGCTGAAAATATTTCATATGAGGTGTTTATTTCTAACTTTACCTCTAGTGTAAAATATAACGATAATTATATAAGACACCTTATGCTGAGGTTATATAAAAATTACAATGTTAGCATAATTCCCGAGAGTAAGCGTAAATACCAAGTAGCGTTATGCAAAAAATATCTATGTCTGTAAATAATATATATAAAATCCAAATTTCAAGAATAAAATAATGCCCTTTTAGCTCCTCACAATCAGTCTTGTGCCGAGTTTCATTTTATAAGCAACTGAAAAATGGACGAGCTCGTCGTGAAAAGGACAGATAGCAACTTTATTAATATGAGCATCTGTCATCCCAGCACAATAATTTTTGTGGGGTCAACGTTTTCGGGGAAGTCTTTTACAGCCCTTGAATTAATTAGGAGACGTAGGGAGATTTTCGATACGAGCGTGGAAAAGGTCATTTACGTGTTCAGCGAATTTCAGAAGGAATTTTACGCTCTACAGGCTGAGGATTCAAACGTAATATTTACAGATCAAATTAATCAGGTAGAGGAGCTGGCCACGAGCCCAAGTATAGTTATGTTTGATGATTTACAAGATAAATTGTCAAACAGAGACGTTCTGGACCTGTTAACAAGATTTTTTACAAACCTTTCTCATCATCGCAACGTGACAAATATATTACATTTGCAACAAGCCTTTTCAAAGCATCTACGAATAATTAATTTAAATACACAGGTACTTGTAGTTTTTGACAGCGCTCGCGACCGCAGTGTAGTAAGCTACATCAGTCGCCAGATTTGCCCATCAAATTCAGCATTTTTAACGTCTGCATATCACAAAGCAGTGGCAAATAAAAAATTTGGGCATCTCCTACTTGATTTGCATCCTAAGAATAAAGGATTTGCATATTGGGTTAGAAATTCAATACTACCAACTGCTTCCACAGAAGTGTATACACCGAATTAGAAAACCTAGAATGGACCGAATTGAAGCACATATTGAATACTTAACAGACCTGGCTGTGACCAACAAGCGTCAGTTTTATAAGTTAATTCGTTCGGCAAGTTTGGTACAGCTGCGCGCCATTTTTGATATAATAATCAATTTTGAGCTGTTCTGCAAGCGAAAATACAGAAACGTGTTCACATTTCGAAAAAAGCTGCTACGTTTGTATGAATTAGGTCCATCAAAATCATTAAAGCATTTATTATTGAAAAATTCCAATTTATTGCGAGCCGTGCTGGCTTGTGCTGTTAAAAAAATTGTGGAATGCGAGCTCATCTTAATCTTATCTAATGGCAAAAATAATGAGGGTCATTGAACCAGGACTGTATGAAGAGCTCATCAAATTGTACGAAGCAAACATGCAGATAAGTAATAACACTAGCACCAATTCTAAAGAAATAAAGGAGCAAGCATCTACACATAATTATACCACCGAGAAAAAAATTGGTAGTCAAGAGATTAACGACACTGGAAAGGAGGAACATGAAAACTCGGGTGCGCAAAATCTTAATAACTTGAAGTCTTTATTATCGGTCAGTGACCGCCCGAGAATTATTCGAATTTGCTGCTGTGAGCGTAAGAAGAAATTGGGTCATATTTTACACAAACCTTCCGAATGGAAAACGTATGAAAAAGTCAAAACTTCCACCCAAAAACCGTCAATATCAAATTTAGCTAAACAAGTACAGGAAACCCAGGTTGACACAAATTCTGATTACAAAACTTAATTATAGTCATTCGCCTGAAAAAGCGGAGGAGAGTGAAGATTTAGACGAAAGTTCAAGAATCTCTCCAAGTCAGTCCGAAAATCAAGAAAAACTAGGTAAAGAAGCCGTAGTAAAAGGAGGGAAAGCTTTAAGACCTAGAAAAAATCAGCGCGGACACGGAAAATTGGCTCAGGGAAAAAACCAAAGGACTTATACCATTGCAAAAAATAAGCAACGCTTCAGTTCAAAAAGCCTAAAGCTAAGACGTAATTACTACTGAACAATATGGCTTCGATTCCATTATATTTGTTCCCTATTATCTTAGCAGTGTTTACGAGCCATATTAGTGCATGCGAACAAGTTAAAAAGAGCAGCAAACAATGCCAAAGAAACTCTATAGAAGCGTCGGTAATAGATAGCAAAGCAAACTTCTGGATCCTGCAAAACATACAGCAAATATTACAAAATCAATTGGCACAAGATCAGGCGTCAGGATCTGGCGGTCACGAACTGCAAGGTATGTTCCTAATTTGTTCTTATTGTCGAATACATAGAAGTAGGCTCCTTTTATATCTTGATCATTTGTAATGTAACTTCTTTTGCGTCCACAGTTCTGCTCTGTATTCTTGTTGTGGTAAAAATATACAAGTTAGTGCTACTTTAGCGAAAAGGCTAGAACCGAATTACCACACCAAACATCTGAGATAGTATTGATATTGAAAATGTCTCAGTCAACATGGAAACTCTGGAATATCCGCGAGCTCACGTCTCTTCATTCCCCGAATTGGTATTTTAATGGATTATTACAATTTGTGATCATTTTTAATAAGCACTACATAATTTTCTATTAAGTTAAATAAATTGCATTTACAGTATCTGAATTGCACGATGCCGGAATGCAGATTCTACTGTCGTACATATGTGAATTATGACAGCCATGTGGAACAAGCACACTTGTGTGAACATTGTGGAAATTATTGCTCCCATATGCACGAACATGTATGTATGCATAGCGGCGAACGTTTGGGGCATACTGATACAGGCCGGCGGTTAAACCTTCAAGATTTCTCTGAGTACAGTCGCTCCCATAGAGGCGTATTCGTCAAATACGTGTATCGACATGAATTGAACACAAATGATATTGAAGAAGCATTCACTACAACTTACGAAGCAACTCTAAAGTTATTGGCAGAGTTAAGTGTTATTCATGGAAACATGCGAGTGGAAATAGCCACCCCCTGTATATTTGAAAAGGAAGTGATACTAGAGGACGGCAACAAGACTAAGACAACAGCAACAATATATTTTAAGAGTGACAACTACGACCTATATCATGCAACAGGTGCTGACAGTGTTCTATTTAATAGCGCTTCGTCCATAATTGAGAAGAAGAATGAATTTGTAGAGAATGCTAGTGGTCTTAGACTTGTTTCTGTTCAAGATTTTGAATTAAAGATCGGAGAGCTAAGACTATATCAGGATGCTCGGGTGACGGGTTACCTTAAATCTCCGTTCACACACAAGAAGCGAGGACTTGTAAACTTCAAAAATACCGAAAACCTTTGCTTCCACTACGTTGTCGCAGCTGGTTACTTTTGGGAAGACAAGTGCAAGGAAAACAAGTTATATGGCAGAAAAAATTACAACTTATCCAATTATAATACATGGAATAAATATATGAACAGATTAGATTTTACCAGCATTTCTTCCGGATTCGTTAACCCTTACATAGATGTAGAATTGTTTGAGCGGAATAATGATATAGACATAAATATATTCACACATAAGGATGACAGTATAATCATGATGAGACCAGCTGGAAACCGGTATAGCAAATTAATTAATATATTTTTAATTCACGAATATAGTGTGTCTAGGAACGAAGAACTTTATCATTATGCCCTGATTACAAATTTAGACCAATTTTTCAAAGATGATGGAAAGAAAGGAAGACATTGCCGTTGCAAAAAATGCTTTAAAAATTTCGATACATTACAAAAACAGCGACAACATGATAACCACTGTTTCTACTCGCGCCAGGAAAAGGGCGAACATGAATACAAACTACCCAAATTGGTGGACAAGCTAAAATTTACAAGGTTGGAAATGCTGCACCGCTATCCCTATTTTATAGTATTTGATTGGGAGTGTTTTAGCGTGCCTGTTGTGGAGATTTCATCAGATAAAAATACATCAGGAAACACTAGGAAAAAATATATGTATACACCAGCCTCGTACAGTATAGTGGTAGTGCGCAACTCCGAAAACGGGGCCGAAATTATTTCAACAGAATATTATGACTCTGAAAATCCCGTGGTTCATTTTTTTCTCGCGCCTTTTTTGGTCGCAGAAATTATTATATGATATAAGAACAACAAATAATAATGCTCGCCCAAGTACGGAAGACCTGAAGCAGCACAGTGAAGCTACCGAATGCAAACACTGCAAGAGAGAGTTTTCGAACCCAGAAGATGAACAACCAAGCGGTGGAAACATGAATTTAAGCTACGATCTATTCGAAAGTCAAGGAAACTTGCTAGAAGATTGCATAAGCGAAGATGAAACCGACTGTGAAAAGAATAGCAGCGCTACAGCAAAAGTTGTAAAAGTATTTAATCATGATCATTTCTCCGGGAAATATGTATCAAGTATATGTCAGGGATGTAATTTAAAAATCCGATACAAGTTTGAAATACCCATGATTGCTCACAACGGTTCTAAATTTGAAATAAAATTATTGCTTAAGTATATGGATGATTCCATATTTGATTATGGCAATATTAATGCTATTGCAAAATCATGCGAGCAATTTGTTCAGATAGAAATTACTGCCCGAGATTTATATGTGCCAAAGCTGCACACAAATTACGGGGGCAGGACAACCAATTGCAGGAATGGTTGGACAGGAAATAGAAAAGTAAAAATACGGATTTTAGATAGTTGTCAGTTCATGTCAGGCTCGCTTGCTTCATTAATTGAGAATCTCAAGAAAGAGGACTCCCCACACCTCGACCTAATTAGACAGGTTTTGGAAACCTACCTGATTTCTTCGGGTACTGTGTCCTTCGGTGTCAGAGAGTCTTTCAAGCCAGAGCATTTAAATTTGCTGCTAGCAAAGCTTCCTTTTTGCTATCAGTATTTATCAGGCGAAGACGTGCTAAAAGACGGTGTTACAATTCCGAGCCAAGAGCATTTCGATAACGAGCTTAGGCATGAAAAATGTTCCGACAAATCATGGACTATCATTCAAAAAGTAATATTCACGTTTAACATCAAAGACCTCAAGTCTTATACAAAATTATATGCATGTCTTGACTCCGCTCAATTAGCCGCAGTATGGGCCAACTATATAAATAATGCTATTAAATGCTATGGAGTAGACCCCTAATATACGTGTACAGCAAGTGCATACGGATTCCAGTGTTGGTTGTATAGCTCAGGTGCAGATGTTCATTATATAAACGACAGGCGAATGCTCGATATGGTTCGTCAAGGAATACGTGGGGGACAGAGTTATGCTACACGTAAGATTACGACTGCAAACTCGACACGGTGTCCTATGGGCTACAATGAAAATGAACCATCATCAGTCCTCATATATTTGGATAAGGTTTCCCTGTACAGTCATGCAATGCAAGAGATAAGCTTTCCCCACTCTGACTATGCTTGGGAGGACGTTGATGAGTTACAGAGGGTTGATTGGGAACAACAAGGCTTAAAAGACAACGCTAGCGAACGTGCATACGTACTCTCCTGCGATTTATCATATCCGCCAGATGTACAAGATAGAACTCTTTCTTTACCGCTAGCACCCGAAAAGCGTTGCGTACATATAAGTGAGCTGGGTCCAGTGCAAAAAACGTCATTGGAAAAAATTGGTAGTGCAAGTGCACGGTCATTTGTAACACAACCCAAATTGCTCTCACATTTTATGGACAGGAAGAACTATGTACTTCATTCAAAGATACTTGCATATTATCTGCACATGGGTTTAAAATTAGACAAAATTAATGCTGGATTTTCTTTTATTCAAAAACCTTATTTACGAGATTTTATTCACAGCAATATAGAGAAAAGGATGCGCGCCAAAACAGAGTCGGAGAGGCGGGACTTAAAATTTACAATGAATTCAATTTTTGGAAAATTGCTTTTACAGGGGAAAAACGAACTGGAGGTTAAATTTTGTAGTTCTACAGCTAAAGCTAGAGTATTTAGCATCGCCACGATTTGTTGATTTTGATATATTGAGTAATAACGTTAGCATTAAAAGATTGAAACCAAAAAAACTAGTTCTGTCCAAGCCAATTCAAGCAGGCTTTTCCGTCCTTGAATTTGCAAAAGAAATATTTTTTCGTGGTTTTTGCGACGAACTTGGCGGAATTTTTGGCGATCGTATATATAACATATACACAGATACAGATAGTTGCATATGTCGCATACTCGGCGACGAACGTCAAATTTGGAGCGAACTTATTGAAAACCGCTTTTTTTTTGATTTTAGCAAAATTGCGCGCGATCACGAACTGTTTTCGCTTTATAAAGGTATCCCCGATTTACATTCATTCAATGCTAACCAATCTGGAAAGTGGAAAATCGAATCACTGGATTTATCACAAGCTATTACTCTTAAAAGTAAACAATATTCCTTACTTATGCATGACCAGAGCTTGGAAATGAAATGTAAGGGTGTGCCATTTCCTACATTGCAAGCCTTTTGCAATCACGACACATACAGAACCACAATAGAGGAAAATACTATAAAGACACTAAATGTTAATTTGATTAGATCGTATAGTCACACCTTATATTATTTTACCGTAAATAAGATAGGATTTCATTCTGTAGATTTGTATCGTTCTTATCCTGACCCTAACGATAGGAATTTAAGTTTTCCATTTGGTTATCATGGATTAAAGCTATACGGAATGTATTAACTTGTATACGGTGCTTATTGCAAGAATTTGTATATAATCGTAATATTAACAGGGTTATTTATTTGATAGCTTGCTGTATAACCTTATTGACAGGATTGTAAGACATACAGTTGGTTCTCCATTTGTATAATTTGTGTTAGAATAAATAAAACAACAAAACTCAAACATTTTCTCAACACATTCTTTATTTATTACTCGAAAAGCAAATGCTCGCATTCATGTTCAACTTTTGTAAGCCGTCGTTCTTCATACGTTTGTAGTGTAGTGGGACTGTTAAGCTTTGCAGGTTCCAAAATACGGGCAGATTGTATGTATGCGTCTAGGAAAGCCATATCAGTAGCATGCTTAACCCTCGACATGGAAACATAATCTTGACCAGTACAAAGTGGAGAACTGTCTAGTAATACGACAGCCTTCGGAAAATGTTTTCCCTGTGAACGGTGTGCAGTAATAGCATACATTAGGTCGAGAGGAAATTTTTTTGTATGTATATATGACTGACTGTGCTCACAATACTCCCAATCTGAATGACGTATAATTGGCACACCGGTCTTGCCACAGGTGCTGGTCATATAAAAATTTCCTTTGTAACTTTGAACCTCGACTAATATAGCACATATAGGACTTTCATGGTCGTTTCGTTTTTCATAGAGAAACTCTAAACTAACTCCAGAAGAACCATTATTTAAATTCACTGATACAGCCAGATTTCGCGTCAGCATTACAGGAGCGCCTTGAGCCAACTCCAGCACTTGTGTTCCATTATCAATTATAACAATTTCTTCAGCAGCATATTGACTGTGTAGCACCATACTAAATCAAAAAAGAACAAACTAAATGCCGTTGTCAA
Organism: Allacma fusca; assembly: GCA_947179485.1. NCBI lineage: Eukaryota > Metazoa > Arthropoda > Collembola > Symphypleona > Sminthuridae > Allacma > Allacma fusca. The sequence continues at coordinate 14,019,357 of OX359246.1, read as the reverse complement.
ACCCAATCATTCTCTCGCTTATAATATGATGATGTTGCATACACTTACCTATCGTGGCCCCTTACATGCATGCGAAGTGGGAAGATATGTAGAGCAAGCTTGAATGAGGCTTGTTTCTCGTCGGTTAAGTTCTTCATTTGACGGGAGCGAACAAATTCAAGGTCTTCAGGTATGCACTCACGTTTCTTTATTCGTCGGAGAAAGTTTCTAAATTTTTCCTGCTCTGCATCACTACCTTCTTGCCTATACTGCTCGTCTAATACTATAACTTTACTGAATTTTTATACGCTTTCGTAGCCTCGCGTAGGCCTGGGTGACGATTCTTAGTGCAGGGATAGTAGCAAGGTACATCACCGACAGGGTGTAACTGATACAAGTCTCCAAATAAGATTATAGATTTTCCTCCAAATAATTTATCAGCGTTTTTATTGTCCGCTCGTCGCAATATTTTATCAATTTTGTCTAGCATTCGCAGCCCAAATAATGAATATTCGTCAATTAAAATTAGACGCCCATGTTTTAAACTTTTTTCCCTTTTTGCATTCAATTGAGCTGTTGAAGTTCTTCCGAAGCGATGAGTGGTTTTTATACTGCTTGCACTTTCGTTTTCACCAAAATCTTCATTTCCGTAGGCACTTAAGTGGAATGCAGAATGTATTGTTTGACCGTGGATAAGACTACTGGCGCTTCCCGTAAACGCTGTTATGAGGTAATCAAACTCTGATATTTCCTTTTTTTTACATCCAGCATGTACTTTATGTGGGAAATAACAGCACTCTTGCCTGTTCCTATTTTTAAAAAATATTAGTTTGCATAGTTAAAAGATAAAACCCAACCATTAGTACGTAACTTATTTAGTTTCATAATGTATGTACCTGGATCTCCCTGTATCTGCAGTCTCAAAGGATTATTTAATTGGTCCGATAAATGTTTTTCAATGAAGTTTTTAATTACCTGAACAATCATTTTTTGCTTCCTACCCAAACTTTCAAACGAAACCTGCGGGTGTATGAGTTCTGGTTTTAGTCGCAACCATTTTGCCTTCCACTCCTTCCATACAGACTCGTTTATTTTGCTTGCAATAATTTGCTGCATGATTGCATTTGCGTTCACTCGCCGAAGCAATGTGCAAGTTTGAAACTAGTGTAGTCAGTATGATCGCATTAATAACTACATTAGCGGAGCGCATTAGTGTGTGCTTTCACCCGTTAGTAGAATTTTGCTGGAAAAATCCCAAGAATGTTTCTAATAAGCATTTGTTGGTATTTTTGTCGTTAATTCTTGTATAAAAGACGTGCGATTGAACTATTAACGCATACGAACTCAGGACTGCCAGTCATTACCATCCACGCCTGACGGATATCTAACTGTATAACTGAAAGCATACACTATGTCGACCACCAACTTTCTGAAAAATGGGCTGTCTTTGGGTTAGTACATAATATACAAATTAATTAAAATTCGTAGAATAGATAACTGAAAAAAATATATTTTCCATAGAAAGTAATAACGAAGCAGGGAGGAAGAGGCTGTCGGGGAGACGTGAACTTTGTAAGCTTAAAAGTTTGACCCGTATAGTAGAAAGGCTAAAAAGGCTGTCCAGGACCAGTGTAATGGGAGTTTTTCGAAATGGACGGGTCTGTGGAAATAGATACGAGCATTGTGGCTCGTGTGGCAATTAATCCTCAGCATAGCACACCCTTTTTCTATTTGGGTCGTCAAACAAATACTTTAAAACCAACGGTTGTTAAATTTTCAGTATTTCAGTCTTCAAAAATTTCGTCATTTATTGGTCTAATTCTGGATCAGTTTGAAGAAATGCGAGGCAAGCAGGAACTGGAACAATTGGACGACATTCCAATTATCCCCTTTCTTCTAGAGAAGGAGGATCGCACGTACTTTAGTCGTTCAGAGGATAACAGGCTTCAATTTTGGCAGCAACACAAAGATCTAGACTTGGGTACGATTCGAGTAGCATGCGTGCTAAATAAAACAGTGGGGTTACCTGAAATAATGCTAAACATGCCCGTGCCGTCGGAGACGAGTGAAAAGCTGAATGGGTGGCCAGGACCGACCTTATCCTTGAGTTGGAAGGCTGCTGGAAACTTGGAGAGTTTTATTATCTCCCAGAGGAGAGATACGTTGGACGGACATATTCAAGTACGACCTAAATCTAAAGAGAGTACATCCGCCGTTGGAGGTGGTGGTGTTAACGACGATCATGAATAGAAAATTTATTTTCATTTGGATTATAGTTAATAGTCTCAAGTATAGTGCTTTATTAATGTACAATATTAAGCAAGATGCTTGCAATAAATGAAATCAATACGTGAAACATGTAAATATATGTATCCATTGAAATTATCGTTCTTTTATTCGTTCATATCCAATACCGAAGCCTGTACTAAACCATTTAGATAACCGAACAGACAATCTAATATGTGAACTCCTTTAAAATAATTGCACACTACTCGCGCTGGTTTTACTCGTTGATTTCTGTATCAGAATTGTCAATAATATTCACAGGTTTTCAATAAGCTCCCAGCCCATATTCTTCGGGGCTCGTCTTTATAGAATCCTCAAGCGTTGATAAAAACGTTTCCACAATGTCTCCCTGGTTCAAAGAAAACCCACTGTCAAAGGATCCGTCTAATTCCATGGAGACTGGAACAGCTTCAGAACATCCTGCTGTTAAATCTGAATTAAGCACATCGGCAACAAGCTTGTTGAAATGGAACAACAAGTTATCATCGTTCGAGTTGACATGCAAGGTTGGAGGTAGCATCTCGCCGTGACCACCATACATGGTCTTACTGCATCCTAAAATACCAAGGAAATTTTCTACAACTTTTCTGTATATAGATAAATAATTAAATAATACCTGGAATGTTCGTTTCATGTGAATTTGACATCTTATCTGACGTAGCCAACTCTTCTATATTTTCGCATTCTGCCCCAATATGTTCCTTTTCTGCTCTGTTGAGATTTTTATGCTCTACAAAACAGATATCCTTATCCGTCGCACTCTTGCGAAACTCCACCCTTGTTCCGTCGGGCAAAGTAATATTATTAGCATTGCCTCCTTGTTCATCATAAAGACGCTTTCCCTCTTTCGCCGATTTTTGCAATTTCTCATTTTCCGTCACCAATGAAAGTGTTAATGGCTTCTCAGACTTCCAAAAAGGTTCGTTGGCTTCTTCGTCAATCTCACTCGGAACCACACATGAAATTTTTGCAAGCTTCCGCTGTCCTCGGTTTATTGGATCTTCGGACCAGACCGGAGTATTGGTGAGGGTCATCAATCCTGACTGCTGATGTTGATAAGTGACGCACTCATGGGGTAAAAATTGGAAACTGGATCTCGGCTTCACATGAACATCTTCGATGTCGCGAAATTTTACCTTGCAGAAAGCCGCCGGACATTTGATTTCTACATCTCGTAACCCTGTTTTAGGGTTGCTTCGTTTGTATTCCAAGCTTGATTGAACGTGCTTTAGAAAGCATTTTACATGGGTCACGTGCTCACAATGAGACCAAACCGGAGGACGTATTTTAACGATACCGTCAAAGGACCAATCGTTAGTTGTACAGTTATCAAACTGCACCATAAAATCCGGCTTCGCTTTTAGAATTCCATGAAGAGGTTGTAACTTTACTCGGACAAATTGTACTGATCCTTCCGTGAAAATATTTTTTCTGCATTTGGAGCAGACCCATTCTTTTACTTCGCGTTTTAAAGGCATATTTGTATGCTGTTGAAAGTGGGGTTACTATGTAAAACTATTTTCAAATAAAACCTCGACGATTTGGAGAAAGAAAGTAGCATAAATAATAATAATTATTATTATTAAAAATGAAAACAAACCGACTGAATTAGTGAGCAAGAATTTTCCTGCTTTTATAGTTCTCCGTATTTCCACATCTCAGGGAGTTTGACTCGACTCCCAGAAGGGATTATTATGAGTGACTTGTTAGAAAAACATGATTATAATGTCTCATATAATGTATTCTAATATGTTAGCTTTTATCTGTCATATTATATAATTTTAGCGTAATTCATGGAAGCCTTTTAATGTCTTTATGACAGGAAGATTCGTAAAAGCTAGGAAATTGTAGAAGAAAGATACTGCTAGTGAGGAAAGTTTATTGCCCGTTGGTAGGAGAGCTGCAAGACATGAAAATAGTGCGTAAAATGTAGTAATTACAAGAGCTTTGGTACGCTTTTGGTATACTATGGGGATCTATTTAATATGAATTGTAGTACACATTTGGTATAGCAGTAGTAGTAAGCACAATTGAGTTTTAATTGATTTCGGGATAATACAATTTGTAAACATAATGATTCGCCGTTTCATTTGTCCTTAGCCTCAGTAATTCAGGCAATGACTTGAGAAATGCACAGGAGAATGCGACATTACTTACTCAGATAATCAGTAAAAATATAACACGTTGTATTCAAACTAAAAGTTTTTCACGAGTATGATTTATTTAAGTGCTGATTTTTAAATGACAACCACTTATAAAAATTAGAGTACGAGTTAAATAATGATAGGATCTTTTCCCAAGCTATTACCAACTTCATAATATAATTGAGCTATCGTTACTATTATTTAGTATTAGAAAATAAAAATGTAAACCTAGCTGATCATACATAATAGTTTTGTAAGCATTTCTGTTAGCACGTCATCTGCTAAACATTAGTGAAAGTTATTTGTGCGTCTCAGCAGTTGAACGTGGTCTGCTCGCCATCGTCCACACGAGAAAGGTGTAACTCTCTCAGCTCAATAGAATTTTCTTGCCTCTCACAGGTAGGACGTGCAGGTGGACTAATTTGTGCACTGAATGAAGCTGAGGAGTGGATGAGAGAACCATAAGCTGGGTCGCTAGCAAGCTGTCGAAACACTCTCATACACGGCCAGCCCCTTTTATTCCACACACAGTAGGCTGTGCATGCAGCAGCCACAATGGTTATAACACCGAGTAGAATCCCTGGAAAACAAATACGTAAAGAATGTATCACTAACAGTAATGCACCTGTGTCGACAGACTATCCTGATTACAAAAATATCCCAAAAAATGAACTATATACAAACAATAAGGAGAAGAAATGAGACCATAGAAGTGTCGTTTGTCGGAACATCGTTACAATGCAGCAGGCTTCGAACCACGTCAATAAAGGAAATGTCTATTACAGAAAAATTCACGAGGCAACATTTGGTCATGTTGACCAGGGTTACATACTTGGAGCCGGCAGTGACACAATCATAGCAGGATCCGTCGTAATCGCATTCTAAAATTTATAAAACAGTAAAATATTGACAATAATGTTATTATAATAATTAGAAACATTTCTCGGTATTTATGATAACAACAATTAATAACATAGAACACTTACTGTTGAAGGCGTTCATCACGATCTCGGTTTAGTTTTTGAAAATAATTGAAAAATTCTAAGGCAATTATTAACACTGGTAAAAAAGGTGAATGATTTCTAGTGAGATGTGCGTCGTCAATAACTGCAGGGAGCTTGATTAGTCATGATCTGTTAAGACGGGAAAGTCCATGTAAAAAATAAACAATAATTTAAAGGGGGCCTTGTAGTCGGATATATTACAAAAGATCTTGTACGAAGCAGTCTTTAGAGAAAGTTATCATATGCACGTATATAATTACTATTAATCAGATGGTAGAAGCATGCAACTCAGCACCGTAGCATACGTGAACAGACTAGAGCACCCTAGAGCAACCTAGAGCAACCTAGAGCAACCTAGAGCAACATAAAGTTGCATACAACCGAATTTAAAACACATTCAATACACGATCTGCTAATTATTATTCCTAGTATGCTGTCTAAGAGTACAAATAAAATTAGTAATAATTACTCGAATCCAGACATAAACATGATTATGAACACATGATAATAAATATAAACCAGTTGCAATTTTCAAAAATGATTTTATTATGTGCTTGTGACGATATTTTAAATGACAGAAGGAATCATTTTAGGTAGATCATTATTTTATTTATGGCATCTTTCAATATGACGCTTCAGATAAGTTTTAATGCCCCTATAATTGTCGCATTTTGAGCATTTGATCTTCTCTTGTCCTGAACAAGTCGTTTTCAAATGGGAATTGACAGCAGCCTTGTTTGCCAGCACTTTTTCACACTTTGGACATTTTTCACTTTGAGGAGCTCCGTGGGCAATCGCTTTGTGACGCTTCATGTTGAATTTAGATTGAAACTTCGCGCGACATTGATCACACTCCCAACCTTAATTAAAACCAATTACAAGCTGTAAAACATTATTCACCCCGAGCTTCAGTAGTGTTCAATATATTTCTAGCATACCACCCTGACTGTAGCTATTACCTTTAACGCTCACATCTGTAAGCTTCTCCTCAGCTCTACCGACTCGGGCTTTGACAACTTGTTTCGGGGGAGGGGGTCGTCCTGTATTCTTCTTACTCCAAGCGTTGACCACCACCTTATGCTCCAACTTCTCATGACGCTTTAGTACCCGGAGATTGCTAAAGATGTTTTGCTGTCCCGAAAATGAACACACTCCACATTCTAGTTCTGAACAAAAAAAAATCCAGATTTTATTTTTAATACAGTTATTGTAATTATGACCATTCAAAATCAAAGTATACCGTTTTGAAAACTCACTGTTAGGTTGTTCAGCCAAGTTGGGTTTTGACTTTGTCCGTTTGGGGTATTTGGATTTTAATGAGTTGACCTGATTCTGTCCAGACTCGTCAGCTCGTGGGTCTTGTCCTAAGCCTTTAATTGAGCGCTCGGGTTCCAACCTCTGGCACACACTTGTCTCAGCTGTCCACAGTTTAGCTATTGATTTCCGGGACCAAAACTGTACAATTCTGGAATTCGGTTCCGATTGTCGCAAATCCTGAAGCTTCTTCTGTACCAAATCGTGATATTCGGGTAGAACATAATGGATATTTGAAATGTCCTTGTACGTTTGCCACGTAAAAGCTTCACTAAAATTAATAGTAATATTAAATTGCTCATTCTTTAAACGCCTCGATAACTAATTTTAAAATGTGCCAAAATAAGGATAAAATCAAAATACTTACGTCGGATAACCGTCCCACCAAATCTTATAAACAACTTTATTGCTGTTGTCAATATGGCTAGCATTACCATTAATAGCCTTTACAAAATACTCGCCATCATTTGGATTGTTTGGGGTCAGAAGTTTATCTTGAACCGTAACCGGTGGAAGCGTCATCAGTAACTCTATAAATGTCGACGGGTCGGCTATAGAATTGAAAGTTGCAATCTCTCGATGATGTTGAAAGAGTGTGCCCGGCATTGTATGTAATTAATCTTTGCTAACTTGCAACTAATAATTAAAACAATAAAGATACTTTAAGTTGCACAAACTGGGAACAAATAAGGAAGTGTAGATATAAAAGCCAACTTTGAATTGTGTTATTATTTCCCCGTGACTTTTTGTATTCCCGCTTTAATTTTAAATAAATCTGTGGACAGTATTGTCAGAGCGAGAGCAGTGAATTTAATTGAAATACTGTTGTGCAAATTTTGTAGGATAATCTTGTTAAAGTTTTAGTTACCCGAAATCAAATTATTCTGACAGTGCGTAATACGTCATAGTAGTCATTTCCTTCTTTTCCAACTTTTCGAGTGACTATGATGTGTCAATGGTGTGATGTTCTGACGTCAGTATATGACCGAGATACTACTTTGTCTGTACATGTCATGAAACCTAAAGATTTTTTATTCTAACGTAAAACATAGCCCGAGCTTCAACTTAATTGCAGTTTTATCATTCTATTTAGATATTTGCCAGCAAAAAATATCAGGATTGCAACAAAAATAATTATTATTGTAAGACGTGAAGACTCAAATTGGTGAAAGTATTCCAGCAAGGCGGAACTGTAAGACGACTTTTCCTTTTTTAAAATAAAATGTTTCAGCTTGACATGAGGACAGCACACACATACACATGGATTATTATATGCATAATAGCTTTTGGAGTATGTTTACAATAATTTAAATGTATATATAAAACAGTAATTATTTGTTTTAGGGATATTTTTATTCATAGCAACAAAACAGATTGGAGCAGAAGAGAGACAGAATAAAAACCCCGATCAGCTACTCATCCTTACAAGCATTGCAGTGCAATGCTTTTACCCTTCGTGGAGGTTGCACGCGAACGGGAAGTGTAGACGGAATTATCCGGACTGCGGTCGGGGAAGTATATATAGAGATGTCGCTATCTCCATCCGATTCGGGTTCTCCCTCTTGAGCGTCGTCAACATTATTGCTAACCCCATCAGCACCATAATTGGGGTTGTTTATTCCAACTACTTGGACATCCCTGCGCAATGAAATGTAGCATCCGATAATTCTTCCCCAACATTTCCAGGTCAACAACAGCAGCAACAACATCAAACCAATAGCCAAGACTAGAGGAACAGCAAGATTGTATTAGCTGTGTATAAAATGTACATATACATAGCATGTAGTTCACAAATATTTAATAATACAGTAAAACCGGTTTGTCACAGTTGCTTTATAACAGAGTTCTCATTATGTCAGATGCTTTTGTTCATTCCCTCAAGAAGTTGTTGTGTTGACATATTGGAATACTGTTTATACAAACCAAAAATCCTATATCCCTTGTCATTCCGTCATAAACCGATTTTACTGTATAGGCAACATTACATTTCAACACAATAATGCAGTTCTTACCCATATAAACGAACTTTGTAGAAGCTTCAGACGCTGATTCGGGTTCAACAGTGGAGTTCTGAAAGTTGCAAAACATTGCAACAAAATCTCTGCATGACTGTCCTGGTCTCAAAAAACCTACGAATTCTGTTCCGTCATCCATAATTTTCAAACAACAGCACGTATCCAATTTAGCTGTCCATATAAACCCGCTGCGTGCACATGCCTGACAATCTTTGAGGGTAAGGTTTTCTGAAATTAATAATTACAACACCAATTTTTAAAATAATTATCTCAATTAATGCACATAAACACGCTCGGATATAAACAACATCAATTGGATTATTTAAAAGCAAAGAGTCAATACACATCTCTTAGTTTCAATTATTTTGTGAGTTGTGACAACCGAACTTCCAACTAAATTTAATAATGGGGAAAGTCACTACTAAATAATAATCAACTACAGATCACATTTGACACTTCATTCTTTTCAAAGCACTCCAAAAGCCTGGGAAACGCGTTTGAGTTTTGTTAATAACTTATTACAACGGTTATTTTTGCAGCGCCTCCAGATTCATTTTTATTAATTTTTAAAGGTGGTGTAGAATATATTGCAAAAAATATTTAAGCACAATTATGGATTATAAAAGCGGAGGAAAAAACGATTTCCTTTTCCAACGACAAAGATTAGCAGACGATTATAATATTTGTTGTGATTGCATAATGGAACGGCTTACGTCTGAATGAGAGATGGTGAAGAATAGGGAACGAAAATGCAATGTTTATTTTAAATTTTTATTTACGTATTGTGACTAAACACATAAGTCACAACATTACCTGGTATAATGGATCCCAACCCGTAATTATGTAAAATAATTACCACGACAATAACCTTCCAATTAAAAAAACTCATTTTTAACCCCAAAATAATTGCTAACGTATAGAAGCTCAAAGTTCAACATTACAAGGAATATTTTTTCCCACGCGTATACAATCAGTCTCGCAGATTTCAGTAGATTTAGCACGAGAGGGAAAAAATATTCCTGACTTATCACGTTGCCCCGACAGGTCATTAAGATGTGCATAATTACCTATATAGACAGCCAACTATACAGCTACACCTACACCAGCCTGCTATACACAGTAAATACTAAGTATCCTAATCCCCCCAGTTCTCCCGGCCTTTGGTCACAGGCATTAGATGATTTTCATGCCCGAGGGATAGGGAATTTGGAAAACGGGATGTTCAATATTACTACTACCAATGATAACAGATTCTATTTTATTTTAGATTACTCGATATAACCTCCGAGATCCCATGCGAACCCTTTTTAACGAAGCATTTTGGTATAAAATTACGTCATGTGACTGTAACTTGTTTAGGGTTTATTGCGGTCAGGGCCGGCACCGGGAAGTTATTTGATCGTGCATGATTAATTTAAAGCAACGCGAATGAATCGATTCTTTTTTTGTCCTCTTTTTTTAAACACAATTGCATTCATTAGGAACAGGAAGCTTGGTATTCGTTTACTAAACAAACACATTTTGAAGGGATAATTGAGTACCAGTAGTATTCTGCTTTTTGAAAATAAAATAATTGTAAAATTACTTGAAAGAATAATTCCGGGTGGTATTCGTTAATTTGTTTACGTATGCATTCGAAAATAATTATTTAAGCACGAATAATTGTAATTGAATTAAATTTTGGCAGTGGTCGTGGACGCGGTTCCTTCCACACAAATTCTCAGGAATCCAGAACAAACTCAAGATAATCACCGAACATACTACAACTCTAATTGTTCCAGAGGGAATAATTACAATAGAAATTTCCTAGGAAGAGGCCATGGCCGAGGAAATTATCAGCATCGGTATCATCCCAATAACAATAATAACTGTCAAGGTTATTATTCCAGCAACAACAATTACAACAATTATGACGCCAACAATGCAAGGCAAAATAATTATTCTCAACAAGGTCATAATTTTCATGTCAATGAAGGCACGAACTATTCTTTGTCTTTTCTATTCCATAGCAGAGAACCACTAACTCCACTTGATTTTATTCAGACCTGCATTCGAACCAAATATTTTCATACTTAGTATTTGGGTTGTATTTGATTTTCAAATACAACTGTATTTGATATGTGAATTTGTATTTGGTTTTTTTATTCAAACCCATTTTATAGAACTATTCGAATCCTCCAACCGAATCAGACAAAAAATTTGAATTTGAATTGTATTTGATTTTTGAATCAAATTTCAGATTCGGTTCAAATTCGGTTGATTAGTTTCAAGTGGGTTTTTCAAATTAAGCCATATTCCAAATTATCAACATCTATAATCATTTATCCAGTACGATTTAGCTTTCTAAAAAAATTTGCATTTTTTGATAATAACAGCCGCATGCTTGTAGCCATAATACGGCCAGCAAGTGCTTAGTGTAACGGCAAAAACAATATTGTTTATACTTACTTTATTCATATTCAAAGTAAAATTGTACAATATTACTAATAAACAAACAAACCAAAGTTAACCGGAAAATAATAATGCACTACATATTCAGTATGTTCAACTTAATCGTGGTAAACATCTAATTCACCCAACATTTTACTGATAATAGCATTCAGTTGGCATTGCTATAAATATGATTTCTTCAACCTATCTTTCAGGCCCATGCAAATTTGTATTGTTGCAGCAAACATTGTTAATCTCTTTGGGGTAAGCGGGTCAGTCCATTTAAAGAATAAGCGTTCAACCAGAAAACCCATGACAGAAACCACCAAAAATTTCCTAATCATTTTTGAAAGATCACGGAAAATAACTTATAAACCAGGATTTAAGCAATTACTTAAAAGCATTCCAACAACAGACTGAATAAGTAGCAGCAACTAAGTAAAACAAACCTTCCAGCACTCTAAAACACCAATTTCGATTTTGAAACCGCCATTTCCTGAATCATGCTTTTTTGTGCTCTTAGAGATTCACTTGCTGCCACGACAAGTTAACACTTGTTGGTGTTAACCAATCAACGTTTTTCAATAATGGATACAATTCGAAAAACCAAATTCGAAACCAGTTCGAATACGAACCGAATAAAATTTTCATTGGAATTTATTCGAATTTGAAGTACCTTTTAGTATTCAAATTTGAATTGTATTCGGTTTGGTTCAAATTCGATTCGAAAATTAGAATAATATTCGTATTTGAAAACAGGCCTGATCTTATTACACCTGTTTTAATTCCACATGAAATTAATTCTTCTGAGGAGCAAGCTAAGAAAGACGAAAACGCTAGTGAAAACGCAGTTATACTCACTATTTAACAGCAAAAACAAAGAGATGACATATTTAATGCAAAGATAAAAGAACATGCATATTTAGCAGGTGATTGAGTCAAGCTAAAGGCTCAAGATCCACATCAACTTGGACCTAAATGGCTTGGACCTTATGAAAAGTAAATTTAGATCAGGTATTTCAATTCAAACCACTATTACTTCATATGGGAACAAAACTACGTAATGTACATATTCACAACATTGCACCATGTGAAAGACCAGTTCAATGCGAACAAGAATATCCTTATGTGATTCCTGGAGGAACATAATGATAATAGTAATTTTAGTATGATTTATTCTTTGGTTCAAGAATAATTCAAAACTAGAATTTTATCACAGAGAGAATCATAGTCACTATCAACAAGGTAGTCAAGGGAATAGTTTACGTTCATTCGGAAGTCATTTATCTCAAGGAGATAATGAAGTTATGAGGGAAAGATTGATCACCTTACCTTATCAGACTCATGATTTAGCACCCAGAGAATCAAACTTTCCATGTTCAGTTGTGGAGGAAGTCGACACTTTCGCAACTGCAGTACAGAATAAGAGATATTCCTCATCATATAACTCTTACAGATGTTTTTCTATCTCAGCAAGAAACACATTTACAAGCACGTACAAGTTATATACAATCAAATATAGCTCCGTTTACAGGTGGTCATGCTCACTCATTACGTCCGCAGAATAATCAAGACAAAGAGTTGGCCAATCCAAGTCGAAAAACAGATTTTGTTTCACAAAATGAAGATAATGCCGAATCAATAAATAGTAATTCCGGTGATGATTCCGGACCATATAGAAAGACAAGAAGCTGATGAGGCTCTGCGCCGTCCTAAATGACACGCCGGCCGACCTCCGGGATTTTATAAGGAGTAAGACAAGCAGCAGAAGCAATCACTTAAATGTGTTAATATTTATTGTTTGGTTAGTTATAATTGCTGTGCTTCCTAGTTTTAATTACAATTGGTGAAAATAACGATTAAAACATTAATTTTCCTAAGGAAATTAAGTTTATTTTAATTGGTGAAATACTTTAATATACTGCTTAATAAAATAATATTATTGTTATAATATTGAATTTAAACCGTTGAAATAATATTATATGTATTAATATTAATTGTTTTTAAATACATAGATATACGTCTGATGGCATTGTAGTGTTGTCAGTATCGTGTTGATTTTGTGATTTCTTATTGCATATATATACATTATATCTTAAATGCAAATATAAAATAAGGTATCCTAAGGTATAAGATGTGATGAGTTGGAAGAAGATAAGAAGGGACGCCAAGCCCGGTTAAGAGGTTTGGAAAGGAAGAAAGAGAAGACAGTTGAAAAGAGGGTGTAAAGGAATAACTTGTAAAAGAGAATTATAAAGTTATAGATTCAAAGTTAAAGAATTAATATACACACGTAAGTATATTGAAAGCTTAGCCTTTCGTCACCGTGTGAAACGACTAAACTCCTAATTAATTACTTCGTGTAAAAGGAATAATGATAAGTAATTATGAATCGTGCTGTAAATATTTGAATAATTTGTGAATTCGGAATTATGCGAGATTAATCCGAAGACTAATCTTTTATTCAACGAAAGAAAATGGAAACTTAAGTTGCATAATTGGATCTAAAAGATACGAAATTAGAGAACGACTTCCAGTTAACAACTGGAGAGTTTTTCTTAGCTTTAGACTAAGGTGGCTATAAGCCAATCTGGACTCAGCCAGATTTAACAAGTTTGTTCTTAATTACTAAAGAGCAACCGTTCGTTGCCTTTGATGGCCGTAGCCCTAGCGTGGGAAAAACATAGTCATTTCATTTACATAAAAAGGCATCCCTTGGTTGGGAGCAGGTACTTAAGAATCTATTTATAGTTTAACCTGATCTGAGGTTGTGTTTGATCACAACTTCAGATTCTACAGAGAATGAACTAAAACTGAATAATTCTAATACTACAACTAACAATATTACCAGAATATTACACACGATTCAAATAATATTTTATTGCAATCATATACCCTTTTGACACTTCCCAAATACCCATGTCACCAAGACAGTACCCCCTCACATTGTGCTTTACAACTGGAGTTACGTGAAACGACTCCTTTGGTTATAAAATACACTTTTACATCCTAAGGTTAACCCTAATATCAGAATTACCTTTAATTCAAGAATAACCATACACTCATGTTTCAGTAGAATTCTGTTATTTGAAACCATATTAATTGTAAAATTCCGCGAAAAAATAATTCCGGGTGTTATTCGCTAATTTGTTTACCTACATTCAAGCAACAGTTCAAGTATGAATACATACCTGTAAAATGAAATACCTTCAAGACGCAGAAACTTAGCACTCTGCTACACGGACACTCCTACTTCTCATTTGATCGACATTAAAAAGAATAAACTTTCCTATTAAAATGTTGACTCCGGCAGATTTAAAATCATATCTTCATTTGGTTAAGATTGTTTCAAATTTCTATATAATTACTTTTGAGTTGAATTTACAAGAAGGAGAGAGGATTGAAATGAGGATTGGAAGCAAAACGTGTCAAATCATTTCCATGCTGTACTTTATAAACGGGTAGTTGCCTATTTGCTTGAGCGTGTACTACTTGATTTTGAAGTCATCTGAATATAATCATGACATGAAAGTAAAATTCAAAAAACATACAGCTGTGGGGTGTGGTTGAATTAAAATAGTTCTCGGAGATAAGAGATTAAATACAAATCTTTAAAATATTCAATGTCTACTCACAGTTTTTTCCAAGCCATATCTCTGTATGTATCTTTTACTCACGCACCGAAGTATTTTATACACGAGCCAAAAGGAAATTCGAAACTTTATTGCTGGGCTAGAAAATTTAATAATTTCTAAAATAAACACATTTACTAAATTCAAATTCAAAATACTAACACTCAAACTCAACCAGGCATCATTAAATAAATAACACCCATTTGGATTCCCAACAACAGAAATTTAAACGGCAGTCCGTAACTCTCGGTATATAGCCGACAATTACCTCAGGGGATAATAACACTCAAAAATATTTATATAAATAAAGGGTATATTTAGTTCATAAGGCCGGCACCAGGTAGTTATTTTAATCGTGCATGATAAAGTTCAAGCAATACAAATGTATCTATTCTTTTTTCTTTATTTATATATTTGTGTAATAACAACTGTATTCATGCAAAAACAGGAACCCAGTCATTCGTAATGACACGTATGTAAATAAAAGGGATAATTGAGTACCAGTAGTATTCTGCTGTTAGAAATAATAATTGTAAAATTCCGTGAAAGAATAGATCCGGGTGGTATTCGTTAATTTGTTTACGAATGCAATCAAAAATATTTATTCAAGTATGAATACTTGCCTGAAAGGAAGAAACACCTTCAAGAACTAGAAAATTATTACTCTCCTACACGGACGTTCCTACCGCACATTTCAAGTGCTTTAAAAATAATAAACTTTTCCCTTCAAAATGTTGACTCCCGCAGATTTAAAATTTTACATTCATTTGGTTAAGATTGCTTCAAAATTCTATATAATTCCTATTGAGTTGCATTTACAAGAAGGAGAAAGGATTGAACTGAGGATTGGAAGCAAAATGCGTCAAATCATTTCCATGCTTTACTTTATATACGGGACGTTTCGTATTTTCCTGAGCGTATACTACTTGATTTTGAAGACATGTGAATATAATTATGACATGTATTCACTCATAGATATTGCACTCAATGCAATGTTTTTGATCGTTTATGCATGTACTGTGGTACTTCAATATGGATTGTTTTTTCGGACTGCTGATATTACAGCGCTAATTTTTTAACTCCGGTTTTAAAGGACAAACGTGGCGTTTGAAGTGCGAAGGTAGAGTCTATTTAAGTCAAATCGCCAAATAAAATTTACAGCTCTAGAATGTAGCTTTTTGAGAACTGATTCACATAACACATTCAGCTGCATAACATAAAACAGTAATTACTTAATATTAAGTAGTGAATACTTTAGTAATTTTTTATTATGATGATGACACAAAATAATAATACAAAACCAACATCTTTGTAGGGAAATATTACTTTTTCAAACCTGGTAAGACTTTCACTGCTCGAGAGAAGTTCACAATTTGTCTGCCATATACATTGACTGCAACCGGTACCATTTGGGGAATTTTGCTTGCAACGCTGTGCACAAAAGTTCACATATACCAACTACTACACAAATCCCTGCAAAACCCCTTGACATTTGCTTTACTCATGCTGCACGAACTCTATGTGAATTACATGTATTGTATTCCGTGTGTAATATTTTTAAGTAATTGTATTTTATTCTTCGAAAATCAGCAGACAAACCTATGTCAAATACTTGAATCAATGAGGTTAGTAGTAATTTACTTGAGTTGTTCATTATCTTGAATCTAACAAATTTTTATACATTTTGCTATTGTAGCCCTCATCATTAACAATTACGTTGATTTTAACAGGGGATCCTGTAAAGTCGACATGGTCAAATGCGTTTCAGAAAGTGTTTCTACTCAATTAATTATTCAGCTATTTAATGTGGGAAACGCTTCTCTTATATACTCGGTTAAAATTTTCGTTGTTTATTTCCATTACAACGGGTTATGCTGGCATCCGAGTATTTTCTGGAAACTCTGGTTTAGGCACGTTTCTAATGGTACAGACCATGTACGCAGCTGCTGTTTTTGTCGCCGGGTTTGGAAGCGCCTTTTCCCTGCCTGAGTACATGAAGGAGGTAAAAGCGGAAATCGCTCTATTGACCAAGTTGAGTAAATTGAGCAGCGAGAGAATTTCTTGGTTTAACAAGAGAATTGCTGCGATTGCACCAGTCGGCATAAAATTTGGTCCATTCCGGACTATAGAAAGGGAATCCACGCCATTGTATCTGGACTTTGCTACGAACGGCATTACCAGCCAGCTAATTAGTACGAAATAAAATTCAAACTGTATGTCTTTAAAAATGTACATACATAATTATTTATCGCAATATTATAACTTAGATATATTATCTTATTACATCATCTTAGCACATTCTTAGAATTTCTGAAATCACTAGTGTTGATGAGTTAACTATAGTCTATAGAGTCTATAGACTATTAATTTGGAGGATCGCGGTCCATTTATTTCTAGTGTATTCTTCTCGGATTTTCTTCGCGCCAGTCTGGTTAAGTCTTATTCATACATTTTATTTAAAACCGTAGAATGTTCCAAGTCAAGACCCAGAATGTTAATGTTGTGACGTCAGACGGATGACCCCATCTCCTTCAAAAACAATGAGTTTCTTACTTTTTACATAATTTGTCCCTGCAAAAAGATTGAATTTCATCTTGTCGTTTTAGGCACTACTAATCAATCTAATGCTTATAATCCTGTATATTTAGTATATATTCCCTGCACATTGGCTAGGATGTAGGTATGCCGTATGCCGACAATGGCTGACCCTTTCGTTCATTTGTAAGTAGGTGTAAAAGTGCAAATAAATTAATTCAAATACACAACAAATATGCAAACATTCCTAAGTTATACTATTTTTAGAGTGGGCTGTAGGATACACAAAGCTGATCTTGTGATTTGTAAATGAAGCCCAGACTTTAAGTTCTTTAGCATCTTTGATGTCAACCACATAAACTGTATTTTATAGAAACTTACGACAATTTTCAATAATCAATGTCGTCAGTACTCGTCGTTAATAAAGCTTAGTGGGAGTTTAAGCCTCGTGTGACTTGAATTTTCTATAGCATTATTTATCAATGTAGTCAAAACTGTGGTTCAAAACATTTTGCTATGCTTAAAATATTTAGAGTTAAACGAAATAAATCTATATAATGTATACCACCGCCCTGAGGATGCATTCTAAATTCAAAAATTACATCGTTTGGAAACATTATTACCCGTAAAATGTGTTACTTTTGTATCATTTAGAGGTATCTATTATTTTAAGTTACCTAATTTAATTGAATGCGATTGGCTATAAATTGGTGTTGTTACAATAAATTCAGCATCTCATCTACATTTTCGGAACCTTATTTAGCTATTAATTTGAATGCGAAAATAATTTATTTATTCCATTGCATTGGGTTGATATAATAATAATCCATCGGAAAATAGCAAATATACAACCTTTAATTTTCTTTTTGCTTAACTGATGGGAAAATCTCCTCAATTTCAGGTGGGACAGGACATCCCATAGTTTTCCAAACCCAAAACGTGCAATTGTAGGGTTTGTTGATTTTTCTATCATTTTCTCTTGTTCGACAGTTGACTGCTGTTTCAGAGGTAATGGTAGAAACTAGATTTTCATGATTATTGCAAACGCATCCCCATAATTGTTTAGACACTAGTATTATCCTCTCTTGAACGAGTGAACGAGTGGATAGTCTCCGTCTCCGTGATGGTAAGAATCAAATATTCGCGCGCACTTAATGCATCCACGTCCATAGCACTGCGCTAGCTATTGCATGAACTATTTGCTGTCATCACAACTTACATTTGCCTTGCTTAGCCAACAATAGTTGGCTGTTCAGTGCTAGTGTAATTATAAAACATTAGTCAGATGTAGAAATTACAGAAATAATTGAAATTCCATCCACGTGAATCATCAAAGACTGTCAAGCACTCCAGCAGCCCTACACGACGTCCTCCGACTCTATATATACAAAACCACTTACCATTGGAAATTGGAAACTACTAATTGGAAGAGTCCAAATTCCGAGAATTCTTCATCCCCGAAGATGCCTATTCATCACGAATTATTATTGATCTCGACCTGTCCGTTGATTTAAACTTTCGCGACTTTGGCTTTACAATTCAAACATTCGCGGCTCATTTCATTATATAGCAAGACGCTATGTACTATATTATTTCACTATATAGCCAGTGGTATGTACAGCAAGCCGAGAAGCACAGCGGGCTGAAACGTTGTCGCAGAGGAGAGGTTTTTCAGCTCGCTGTGCTTCTCGGCATATACCAACTAGAGCATCACCCCGTGGGATATTTTAGGCCCGTGCCCGCCCGTGGCACGTAACGTTTTACCCGTACCCGCCCGGCCCGAAATTAATGTTTATCGAAAATTGTTTTTGTTCAAAAAACCTTTTTTGTTCGGCCCGCAAAATTAAAAAAAGCCCGTAGCCCGCCCGCGAATACCATACATCTTAAATACTGAAAAACTGTGTTTTAAAATATTGGTGTTCTAGACTGTTACATACAATCGTTAAACCAGTGATGGGCAAGTGGATCGCCTATCCTTCAGCCTTGCCTATAAAATATTTGAAAAACAGCCCTACCTACTGGGCTATAGGCAGATACATCGCCTACCTTTTCCTT
The DNA here is from genome assembly GCA_947179485.1 of Allacma fusca. Classification (NCBI taxonomy): domain Eukaryota; kingdom Metazoa; phylum Arthropoda; class Collembola; order Symphypleona; family Sminthuridae; genus Allacma; species Allacma fusca. The sequence goes on along the minus strand of OX359246.1, from coordinate 13,999,963 downwards.
GCCTATTTTTCTCCGACCGCCTATAGGTAACACCTCGCCTAGTTTTGAAGTGCAGTGGATTTGTGCTACATAAGTTCTATTTATTTATCAACGGGAGCACAAAATACTTCTATTGTTCCTTATTCTGTACTTGCCAACAACCCCAAAACCAGCTTTCAATAAAACGTTTAATGCGGTCCAATTGTACGTTTAGTCGGGGTATGCATTGATGCATGCATGCTCTTACTCATTGCCTTGTAAAATCACGGATAGGTACCCTTCAACATAATATTCTGACATGATCGGCAACACTTGACACCCTTCCTTTTCCTTGCCTAAATAATTGGTTTTATATTTGCCTTCCTATCCCCTAGCCTATTATTTATAAAATGCCTACCCATTTTTGTCAACCTCGCCTACATTTTTTCAGGGTTTTCCAGCCCGCCTATACTATCGCCTATTTATAGGGTCTATATATAGGCAAGGTGCCCATCACTGCGCTAAACTACCTTGTTTATTAAGAAGTCAATACAAAAGCTTATGCTGCTATTTCGGCTTTGGTAAGCATTTCTGGTGGCGTTCTTGAATTTATTACAATGTTAACTTCTGGATTCTTATTACAAATACTTGAACTACTAGCAGGATTCATCTTCTAGACTAAATGGAATTTTCCAACGTAATGAAGAGCGAAATGAAACTTACTAAATAACAAATGCAGGTATGCAAGAAAACTTTTCTTGAATACCTGCCTTTGTTATTTAGTAAGAGTCGTACAGACGCCCGCCCGGAAATCCAGCTTAGGATTCTATAGGATGTTTGTTCTTTCGGAACTTGTCTACCTTTTCCTATAGCTGACGATCTGCGCGGTTGGTTTTACACCCTAAGGGCATAGGAATCAATCCCAAAGATATTTATTTAAGTTACGGTTTTTATAAATTTGATTAAAATCAATTTATCAATATTGCTCAATTGAAATAAATATAGGTACATAATTCATTTTTTGGACTTTTCAAATATGGTGGACATGTTGCTGCAACGTAGCAATAATTCCATACATCATTATATTTTAGGATTGTGACCAAAAGGAAAGTGAATAAACTATATCACGAATAAAAACGATTATAGCCACTAGTATTTTCAGAACAAAAATGTTTATTAAAGTTTTACGAACCACATAAGTAATATTTAACCAATGAAACAGAAGTACCCAATTTAATCTACTTCGAATAAATTGCACACACTTAGAAAGAACATATTTTCATCGAACTCAATTTTAAAAAACTTTTCGTAACTTAATTTGCATAAACGATACAATGTTTTTACAACCGACGCACTACATTGGTATGCGAATTCAGAATATTTCAGCTTCTGAACCCGAAAAACCTCAACTAGTGCAAATTCTTTTGTACAATCACAAGGTATGCCACACTTGCATTCAATATGTAAAAATTGGACAATCTTTCATAACCTTTTACTGCTGATTCGAACATAGCAATCTACTCTTTTCTTAGTTTCTTTATTTTTAAATAAGTATCCCCCAATAACAGCCGATTTAGCAGAATAAATAATTTCAGGAACACAGTAGGTGGCGCACGTTTGAAAATTATGGCAAATTAGCATAACAGCTGTATATGGAGCTTTTGTATAAAATAGGTTTTTGGACAACTTTGGTAGTTTTTTAATTGATCCAAACAATTTCAAAGCCTCTTGGTTGGTAAATATCTGACCACAATATTTAGCCTGCATGTCCATGTTAAACTTTTTTGAAACTTGAGCGGTCACAACATTAGCATTTGAGATGTATTTTAACAGGCTAGCATTGAACGACTCAAATATAAATGCTGAGAATCGCCACAGTGGTCCCCAGTTATAACAACATTCTGCTAAATGAATCAAGGAATGAACATTAAAGCTCAAATATTCTTCACCATATAAGTTAGCTACACCTTTTACAAATGATTTCAGCATTTTTGTAGCATTTTCAATGCTTTTGGAATTGTAAGTTGCTGCCGAAAGTATAAATATAGCAATTGCAAACTTACAAAAATGTCTGTGATATGACTTTGGTAGAATGTCACTGGTCACAACGGACATAATAAATAACATTGTACGGTATTCTGAAGCTTTCCAGTAAATAATGGCATCTACATTTCTCACCGTACGAACAATTTCAATTGGTACTTTGCAGTTAGAAAGACGTTTATTAATGGTAATGCGCATTTCCCGGGTCCCCAAAAAACAGTCACTTCCTCTCATGCTCAACCACAAATTTAAAATTGTTTTGGTAACTCCCAGGTACACGTTATGCATAGGCTCAACCATCACTCTGGAAATGATGTCAAAGTATCTTAGCTCTAATAGTGGGGATGCAAATTTGATTCCAAATTGAAATTTGCAAGACGAAACTATTTCCTTATGCTCGGCATCTGTTCGAAGTGAAATGTTCGTTGCTCCTTTGAAAATCCGGCATCGACCTCTACCCTTTGGAACAACCACACCCTTGTCCTTGCATTGCCCGCACCCATATGCTCCATTAAATTGTGTCATACCTTGAACCAAACACCGAGCAACCGCATCAACACTGCATATACGTATGTACAAATTACTTGCACAGATCTCACCTAATGAATTTTGCCATATAAACCCATTTGTTGATAAATCGTTCAACTGAATCACTAATTTTGTAAACACCAAGTTCACATCAATCTTGCTTGTACCACACCAAAATCCAGCTAACACAATATTAGACTTTCTAACCAAATATGGTAATTCGTCTATCGCAATTAAAATTTGCCAAAACGAGTATTTTGACGATTTGAAAACTGGTACGCCATCTGTATTCATTGTACTAGAAATGTTCCAGTTTTTAACACAGTCATTATATTTTGCCCCGTAAACATTCCGGATTTCCTCTTCACTACTGCCAAGCCTCTTTAAAATAGATTGAGTCAAATATTCTTTGATGGCTGAATTTTTTAACATGAGTTGAATTTGCGTACGAATATCCTATATAATAAAATATTGACCCTTCTGTTTAAGAATGGCTTCATCAAAGGGTTTTGAACATTTGCTGCAAATACTTTCAACAATGTCGTGGTGCTCACCCCAGTAATAATATTCTTTGCACTATATTTTAGGGAGATTTAGCAGTTTTTGATGTTTATATAGTGTACGAGGGTATTTGGTATGTTGTGGCAAATGAACTTCTATTAGTTCCATAAGATTTTCTGTCAGCTCATGGGATAGATTGGCTCTTCTTGCAAATGCTATAGTTAATTGAACACTTTCCTTCAACGACACTTTTGCTTGATTGTATAATGGTATATCATGGTCAAAATCATTTCTGGGCAGGTCAAACGTTGAGTCAGCATCAGAATCAGAAACGTCATCATCAGAAATAAGTAGATGGTCTTCGCATTCTTCACTTGTAGATACACTGGACACTTCCCAGTCCTTCTCAACAAGAACATTGCCTGCAAGTGAAGTTGATATTTTAATGCACAAATTTGAGTATTGATTATTATCTGCATGTTTTCTTATTTGTGCACGTTGGACTAAACCGAACCAGACAAAAGACCTGACAGGATGAGACCATAATGTTTCGTCCAGACCGGATGCATTCAAGCCCTAGTTTACACATTTGTATTTTAAGAATTCTGTATTTGCTTGCCCATATTCGACAAAAGACGATAAGAAAATAACAAAAAACAATCTATAAGAATTGAAGTTAAAACTGGCATAAATGTAATTTTGAGCCCAACTTGGTTCTTGTCGAAGATGAAGGAAAATGTATACCTGTAACCGAATAGGTGTCCTCGTTTGAATCAACGTGTTCTTCGTTAATTTCTGTGGTTACATTAGACAATAAATTTGACTGAACAAGTTTGTTGCGATTTTTTCTGTTCCATCTCGTTTGCTTAGGTATTCGGGATTTCCATTTAAAAATTGGTCCCACACTTTTTCCCATGCTAGCAAACTCAATAAGATTGCTCAAAAAGTTATTATGTAAATACCTGAATTTTCACCTTCCAAAATAAATAACAACCCTGAAATGTGGACTCAGATTCTGTGTTAGCGTTAAGGACTTTAAAAAATATTGAGCCAAACTTTTATTGCATCATTTATCGCCAGCTCTGTCGTAAAAGCCCAGCCCGATTCATCTCGTATGTACAGCTTGGATAAGATTCTATTATGATCAGTACATACATAATGACAATAAACATAATTTTAGCTGAGCTTTTTCAACGGTCGTTGTTCCCGTATTCCTGCCTCCAAACTACCTCAACAGATGCAGTCAAATATTGCACATCTGAATTTAATAGTGCTGCTTTACTAATACCCAGAATTGCAGTGTGCAAGTATTTTATAATGTATGAAAACCCCATCAGAAACAGCTAAGCGTATACTGTGGACATTTTATTTCTTCTAGACTCTTATGAGGTTATAATAACTCTTTAACCGAATATCCGAATTCTAAAAGAGTAAGCATGAATAAAAAGTACGCTGCAATTGACTGGGCTGATGAGCCAAAAAATTATTCTTCAGTAAAAGGAGCAAGGATTAATTACGACCGTTTAATTATAAACGAGGATTCTCAACTCTTGGATCAAATATTTGATATTCGCTTGGATAAATTAACCGATGAAACAAGTGCAGGAAAAGTTCTTCAAATTGGCAAGTGTTTGTGATTACTGATCATATATTTGAGTTTTTAATTAGTAACTAAACATTATATTACTAATTCACGGATCGTTGTAGATAATTATCAATTTTCAATGAATACGTGCTGTACTAAAATAAAGTTCAAACAATTATTTATTTTGAAGTTTGAATTTCACAGGATTGAGGGCTAGAATCAGCAAAGTCTTGCCCGAATTGGCAAGTGAAGCATCCAACTTATCGCTTTGAGAAGATCATCAAGAAATTGCAACAGGAGGTCAAAAGTCTAGTCGTCGTAAGAATGGAAAGCGTAAAGAAACTGAGTCAACACAAATCGAAACCTTAGAAGTAACATAAGCAATTTGGTTGAAAATTTAGATTTTTTAAATCCAAAATTACATATAATAATGCACATAATTATGACATTGGAATACATTTTATTAGGTCGGGCGAATAGACTTGGAGGTTGAAAATGTTGCCTCAACTGGTATAGCTGCAAATTCAACTTCCCTATCCAACAACAGTATTGATGATAGCTCTAAAGCAAATGCGGTGTCAGCAGACGATTTGCAAATCGGAGGCATTTACGATGATCAACCCTACACAGTTGAGGACTACCCGGAAGCTGAGTCCGAAAAAGACAGGACCATTAAAACGCTTCAAGAAAAACTTCGAAAGAAGAATCACTGCATCAAAAAATTGCGAAGTAATTTTAAATTGTGTAATTTGCTATTCCGTTTATTTTCATATAATGTTTGATAGAAGAATATTCCAGCTGAGATGTGTTCCACATGAGAGTACTCTATGATTATAAAATTAAAATAATTAATTATAATCCCAAAAATCATATTTTGTTTTAGTCGACTTAGCTCAACAAGAGCAGGAGGAAGAAAATTGTGTCGATATAGATGAAGGAATTATGATTTCGAAGAAACTTATAACTGAACTAAAAACGGATTATCGTCATTACCCCGGCATTTTCCTTAGAAAATTAATGGAACGATCAGGACTGTTTTCGCTGGATGAGATAGCAAGTTCCTGTTACTGGTCAGCGATACCGAGACGGACTACAGAGACCAAGGCTCGATTTTATGAAATTCAATGCTTGCAAAGGTATTATTTAATTACTCAAATGTAATTCCGAAGCCCTGCATACATTACTTGTGACTAAATTGTTAATAATTTCATGAACCTCATTTCTGTTATTATTTCTGTAGGTTTCACTATTCACCAACCCCTCAAAATGATGCAATTTGAGAAACGTGTGGCCAACATTTGCACAGACGCTCGTAAGAGGCTCAAGAAACTAAATAATTAATACTTGTTATGTAATTTATGCAACTATATTATCAGAATAAACAATTGATGTTTGATACATACATGGGGTTATAGGTCCCCAATTCCGATTCAAATTTCTATCGTTTTCTACTATAGAATACTATAGATAATTTCCGGGCGGGCGGGCAGGGGCCTAACATATCCCACGGGGTGATGCTCTATCGTACACCAAGCCTTAGTTTGTTTCAAAGCTAAAAATGCAAACGGCGGAAATTCGTTCAAGTCATTCGAGTCTATGTACATTCACAACCGCTGCTCCTGCATTCGCAACTAATGGAATTTCTCACGGGCTTTTACGGGATTTCACGGTCTTTTTAACCGCGATGAAAAGACCGTACCCGCCCGTAACCCGTCAAACTTAATAATTTTTACCCGTACCCGCTCGAAGCCCGTGCGGGCCGGGCTTTTTGCGGGCTTACCCGTAAATTTTAACCGCCCGAGATTCTCTAATACCAACTGATTGCAGCATACTGGAATCTCGCAATATTACGCAATTTTAGATTATCACTTAAAAGCGCTAATCATAATTATTATAAACATTAGACATAAATCATCAAATTTGGATTTAATTAAGTCTGGTAGTGGGGAAAACTACATTCGGTTACAACACTGACGAATTTGAGGAGAGAAGAATTTTAATGGCTGAACTTTGTTCACATAAGTGTGAGATTCTTATTAGGAAAAAGCAAATGGAATTGACAGTACTTATTGCAACAGTTTTTATATATAGCGTCAGATAATATCTAGAATTTGTATTGCTGAAGTTATTTGCTAAATATTTTTTAATTAAAAGCCTTTACATCCATACATTTGATCTTTATATCCCCTAAAAATATCATTAGGAATTAAGGGTTGATTTGTAGGAACCATGGACTTTAGTAACTATAGCAAGTGAAAGATGTTCCGCTAATACGAATTCCTTTCATTTTTCCTATTTTAAACAATCATTGCGTCCAGTGTCTGAGGTTTCAGTTACAATATTGCGGTACAACTGATCTACATACAAAATATAATAACAAAAAATCATATTAGTGGATCAGCTAGTGATGATGAGTAGTCTTAGTGGATCAGCTGATCCACTAAGGGGTGAAGCACAATACAGTGATGCAATAACAAGATTTAATAGCAATGTTGGTACTAAATTGATCAAGCGATTAGTTAAATTCCACGTGTATAGCTAAATATTGAGTTTGGGAGAGAACTTTAGTTGGCCGGAGAGTTGTCCAATAATTTTTTGATGTTGTATTGCCAACTACCTATATGAAACGAATTGTTAGTCTTACAATTAGTAGTTCACATGTCTTATATGAGATTACTTTGCCCGGCGAAGCGGGCTATTAATATTAAGCCTTCTCGACAGGACTTGATACGGGATCTATAGCCATTTACGGTTTTGTGCATACTCTCACAGTTCTCAAGTAATTGCCTCTGTGCGAATTAGTGGTCCCAATCTTTCAATTCAATTCAAAAAATTCGTTTTGATTCAATTCAACGTGATTGAATGAAATTAACTGATTCGATTCAATTCACGATTCACAGGATTCAATTTGATTCATTTCTGCGTGCTGAATTGAATCGAATGATGATTCAAATCATTCAGACAGTTAAAGGTAGTAACATAAACATTTCATTTTAAGGATTTTATAATGATTACAAAAAACAGCGGAAAAATATAAGGTAAACAGTTTCACTATCACTAAAATTGTCAATACAGTAAACACTCGCTATAAGAAATACACTTTTTGGATATAAGGGATTTTTTGATATAAGGGATTGGGATTTACAGCCTCGATTCGCATTTACACAATTTATAAGACTATGTTTATAAGGGACAAATTTTGCCGGCCCCATGAGCATCCCTTATAGATAGAGTTGACTGTAACATTAACAAATTCGAGTTGCATATCCAGCTAATAAATTGTCCTATTATTACCTAAATTGGACCGTTAGTAAACGCTGTAATTATTATAATAATTGATGCATTTAATGCATAAAAATTATTATTTACGAAATAATTGATAAGTCAGTTTTCTAACAAAAATGTCTCTCACAAACATGTGCAAAGATTTTAATGAGATGGGTTACTAGCTGCATTTTTTAGCGGGATATGCAAACAAATTCGTTGCACGTGAATCATTTGAATCCGGATTCAAGGCGTTTCGCGTGATTTCATTCATGAAGTGAACTGAATGAAATGATTCAATTCATGCTTTGAATTGAATCGAAAAATGGTGAATCCGAATTGAATTGAATCGAATCGAGTTTTTTTGATTCAGAATTGAAAGATCGGGACCACTAGTGCGAAGCACAGGGCTTTTACTAGTCACTAATGTTTATGAGCTTCAAAGCATTTGAAACAATGCGGGAGGGAGATTACCATTCCCAGCAGATGGAGGATATTTTTCAGAGGAACGATTCCAGGGCAGTTCCTTAATTCCCATATTTGGTTATTTTCTGAAAAAACAAGATTCTGTCCCGCCGATGCTAGTGCTAGGTCGTTTGTGCGGTTAAATCAGATTTTTACTTAAATTCGGGGAATTTTCATGAAATTTCGTGAAATTTCATGAAATGTAAATTGAAAAAGTGAAGACTTTATGCCCAAGTCCAGGACCCAACAGGTTGTTTGCCACTGGTCCGGTCGTTGTATCTCGTCCCGTGCGGGAGCCTTTAGAAGGACAAAATAAAAAACGAGCAATTTTACAAAAGCGCTTCGCTTTAAAAATGCAACATAGAGATTTCCTTTCCCAGCCAGTGAAGGGTCTTTTCACCGGATTGATTCCAAGACAGTTCCTTAATTTCCCTAGTTTGGTTATTTCCTAAAAAAGATTCTGTCACACCGAAGCTATTGGTCTTTATGAATAATTACAAAATGATAAATAAAAAAGAATAATAAAAGCAAAACAAAATAATTCAATTTTCAATAAAGTGAATTACAAAATATATTCTTCAACAATAAATTTTGTGGTATTGAAGACTAAAAACCTTTTTACCCATAAATTATTTCTTAAGATTTCCTGTAAAATAATAAATAAAATTATGGGTAATCACCAATACCACTGAAATCAGTCGATGCTTGACTTTTGAAAGTAATGATTACATGAGTTTTATGCTTTGACAATATAAATAAAAATAAATTTGTGAGGTATACTCTCCACCGTGTTTACATAAATTGTTGTTTTGTTCAAGTACTTTGCACAACACTAGTTTTTCGCATCACTAATTATTTCAGGAAGTGCAAATAAAGTTTCCTATGATGGTAAATAGGAAAATTACAAGTACTTTTGCACCTTTTCTCAATCGTCAGAGTACAAAAGCTCTGCTGTGCACAACTTGTTTACACGACTGACAAAATGAACATCAGTCCTCGACGCATCCACCCTGAAAATTGAAGAATAGATGTACAAAACAACTCAATTAAAAGACATTTAATTAACAAAACCGTAAACTCCTTGTCTGTACCGTTCCGGAAAAACAACAATAAGTATCCATATTTACGAGTTCTAGACAGACTTTACATTTTCACAGAATTCAAGACAGATGGAAGTGGAGCCTATAGGTTAGTATATAAACATAAAATTCAAAACGAACATTCTGGAGTGGGGTGTCGTTGAATTAAAATAATTCTCGGAGATAAGAGATTAAATACAAATCTTTAAAATATTCAATGTTTAGTCACAACTTTTGTGCAAGCCGTATATCTCTGTGTGTGTCTTTTACTCACGCACCGAAACATTTACATGTATATTTTTTATACGAACCAAAAGAAAATTTGAAACTTTATTTCGTGGTTTGAAAATTTAATAATTCCTAAAATAAACACATTTATTAAATTCAATTCAAATTTGTAACACTCAACCAGGAGTCAGGAAAGGAATAGCACCGCTATATAAATTCCCAACAACAGCAATTTGAACGGCTGTCCTTAACTCTCGGCATATAGCACACACTTACCTCAGGTGACAATAACACTCGAAAATATTTGATTAGGATAAATTACGTTTGTATTCCGGGACCAGGAAGTTATTTTAATCGTGCATGATTAGGTTAAAGCAATACAAATGTATCCATTCTATTTTTTTTTAATTTTTGCTTAAACACAAATGTTCCTAGGTGCCTATATTTATCCCCCAATCTTCATTTAATATTTCTTGTTGTTGTAGCGAAGCGAGTCTAGGAACGCAGTTTGCTGAAACGAAATTTGTCCCAACCATATCTTGTAACTGAAGGCATCTATGGTGACGTTCGAAGTATCATTCGACCTCTTGTGAACTAAAGTTGTGCCATGAAATTAAATGGACCCGAATTACTCAACCCGTTTCTGACAAGGTAAGATTTTGGGATGGTACACGCGGATTCAAACAAAGCATAGCTCATGTTTTAGTATTCCCCTAGTATGTTTCAAAACTCATGTAACTCGAGTGCATTTTGCCCCGTTCTCTTAGGACACGTCATCAAAGATTCAAAATTTAAAACGATACCACAGGTGGGGGACCTGTCTTTCTAGAAAATTTCAATGTTACCGTAAGGATTTTTAAGTTTTGAAAGTCGATGAAATTTTGATGTTTACTATTTCAAGCAAATTCAAGTTTTAACGTCCTTTGATGACGTGTCCTAAGAGAACGGGGGAAAATGCACTCGAGTTACATGAGTTTTGAAACATACTAGGGGAGTACTAAAACATGAGCTATGCTTTGTTTGAATCCGGGTGTACCCTCCCAAAAACCTTACCTTGTGAGTTACCCGAATGATATGTAATTTCTTTATGATTTTGCTTTAAATTAGTAAACATACTCTCCAATAATAAAATTTAGCAGAATTAAAAGTTAAGTAGAATCAGTCAACCAGGTTCAGAGTTACCCGGGTTTTACACAATTTTCTTCCGAATTTGGTTAAATTTAGTGTACATATTCTACAATCACACTTGAATACGTATTGACTATACTTTGCATTCTATCACTTTCGCACACACAAGTACTATTTCTTTAATGACATCAAAAACACTTCGGTGTAATATATCAAATAATCACGTACTGAAACAAAATAAAGCAAAACTAAGATCATCTCATTAGTCTTGCTATGCAACTAATCTGACTAATACATTTCCTTCATATCTCGCTTCGTTCCCTCTGTCACCGGTTAACCGGTTACACTCCTATGATTTTTTATTGCTCCCTAGAATTTTTGCCTATAAAAGGGCTTATATATAGGCAAGGGGCCAATCTTTGCTGCGGGCTAAATTAAATAGGGGCGAAGCACCGTTATACATTACTGATGTAGCAGCATAAACAAGTAACTATACGAATCCCTATATATATATAAATAAAAGAATAATTATAGTGAGCTCAAACGATTGTTCAATAGAGCGGTTATTATTGGCGAAGCGAATATGCAAGACATTGCGAATGTCAGGGCGTCTGGTTTTCTGGTTGTCTGGCGCCACAATAATTGCCGAAACAATGACACTGGTAATTTAATTATTTTCCAGGGACAAATTATGTAAAAATTCATTGTTTCTGAAGGAGGATCTGTTTGGCTTCACAACATTAAACTATGTCACGTATAAACATATTGAAGTACATATGCATAAACAATGGGATATTAAGCTTACGTCATCTAGCTATCAATTTGACATTTATAATTACATGATTAAACTAGACTTACGTTGTGGTTTAATCATAATTATGTGAGGGACTCGTCCGAATATATTACATTGTAGTACCACCTGTCGGCCTCATGTTCACAAATTAAGCCATTCTTAGAAACCAGGTTAGAACTTGAGGATTTATTCATTTAAAATGGATTCAGCAAAATCCAATGGATTCTCTAAAGGACGATTATAAAAATTTGCAAAAACTGAAGAGGTTGTTGTCCACCCAGCTGCCTTTCTAATGGCTTCTATGCTGATGCCCTTCCTAGCTGCAGCTGAGGTCGACGAATGCCTTGTGCTGTGGGCAGAGAATACAGAAGTGTCAACCACGCTCTTCTCAAGAACTCTTAATCCATCTTCCCACGGTTTGAGCAGTAACTACTCTATGTGGTCTTTTAAAAGATATCAAAAGATTCTCGCAACCCCCTCTTAAATTCTCTGTTCTATTCAGATACTCTTTCAGTGTTGTACTTGGGCAAATTTCCGGATCAGTGCTAAACACAGGCAGGTGTAAGCAAGGTTGAGGTCTTGATACCCGTGAGGTTTTTATAGTTGCTGGTATTATAATTCTTGTGAGCTGAGGCTCAAATTTGATTTTTTTAATTTGAATGTTGGAAATAGTCTGGACTCCGTGGGCCGTTGTGAGCGCCAGAAGTCCTACCAGCTTTAAAGTGATACATTTTAAGGATACAGAACTCAGTGGCGATAAGGTCTTTATATAATTTAGTACAATCTGCGGATCCCAGGTGTATGTGTATTTTGGTTTTGGAGGCCGGAGTTTGCTTACACCTTTCAGAAAGCGAGAGATACTTGGGTCATGGCCAATGTCACACTCTGTGATAAGAGATATGGCGGACCGCATGGTATTGATAGTCGCGTACGAAGCTCCCTCTTCGTACCTTTCTTGTAAGTACCTAAGTACGTCTGGAACCTTTGGTGATGTTGATGTTATTCCCTTGTCAATACAGTAGTGATTCCATGTTTTCAATGTTGAAGAGTATTGGTTTACGGTTGATCTTGCCAGAGAAGATAACATTATATTTACACAATTCACGGGCACGCCTTTCTTTATAAATCCTTCCCTGATAATTTGGCTGCCAGAAGGGACAGGCTTCTCCACATTGGATGATATTTCCTAGAAGGAGAAGATAACAACGTCATTTCAGGTCTTATTATGACTGGCTTGAAAATTGAGAGCCTCTGGAATAACGGATACCACGGCTGAGTTGGCCAATTAGGCACAATTACGATTCCATTAGCTCCGTCATTAATGACCTTTTGTAAGACACGTGGAATCATTGAAAATGGAGGAAATGCATAAAATTCAAGTTCCACCCAGTTAATTGTAAAGGCATCAACTATTGTTGCGTCAGGATCAGGAAACCAACTGGCAAAAATCCTACACTTTTTATTTTGGTATGACGCAAATAAATCCACCTTTGGTTTTCCTAGCAACCTGCTGATGGTAGAAAAGGTTTCAAAACAGAGTGACCACTCGTAATCATTACTCAAAGAACGTGATTCAGAATCGGCGACCTTGTTTTCTTTTGATGGTATGTATGACGCGAATATGCTGATCTGTCGAGCTTCACACCACTGCCAAATCTTTCTAGTTAAAGTGTTTAGCTTAGCATGTTGTATACTTCCCATTCTATTAACATAGGATATAGCAGTTGAGTTGTCAACTCGGAGCAGAATATGACAACTTTTCATATTTCGAGCAAAGCATTTTAACGCATAGAATACTGCCAACAGCTCAAGGTAGTTTATATGCTGAACTTTTTCTACATTTGTCCAGAAACCGTGAGTCTTTAAATCTCCCATGCATGCTCCCCATCCAGACAGAGATGCGTCGCTAAAGATCGTCATAACAAATGAAGGAACCCTGATTGACTGAGAGCAATGTGGAATAGACATCAGCCACCACTCCAAATCCCGTCTTATTGTAGACGTAAGTTGCATTCTGGCTCGATAACTTCCATTGCTCTTTACAAGAGCTAAGAACTTTGCTCTTTCCATGAGCTTGGTATAAAGTAAACCATACTTCACCGCTCTACATATAGAATTTAAGTGTCCTAATAATGTTGCGAACTCTTTAATAGTGCAAGAGGTCTTTAGAAGGAATGATTTAATAAGTTCCTTGAAATTGAGTCGTTTTTGGCTGGGAATGCTCATAGCGATTGAGTTAATTTCAAAGCCTAGGTAGTGGCAGCATTGGGTAGGTGTCAAACTGGATTTATTATAATTAATTATAAATCTCAGAGATTCAAAAATTGTTACAATCCTCAATATATTTTCCCTGCATTCCTCGTAGGACCTTAAGATTAATATCAAATCGTCAATGTAGATTACCACAAGCATGCCGTCACTACGAAGTTTTGCCATAACTGGCTTGAGCAACTTTGTAAATACCCATGGGGCCACAGATAGACCAAATGGGAGGCATACAAATTGGTACAAACTCCCCTTCCATTTAAATCGTAAGTACTTTCTGTGTTTGGTGAATATAGGTAGCATGAAGAATGCGTCTCTCAGATCAAGTTTACACATATAATCACCCTCTGAGACTAGCCTTGACACCATTCTTATATCGTCCATCTTAAAATGTTTATGTTCCAGAAACTTATTTAAACCCTTCAAGTTAAGTATAAATCTCATTGAACCGTTTGGTTTGGGTATTAGGAATATCGGAGACAAAAATTGATCTGGATCGGGGCTGCATTTTTCAATTGCTCCAGCTGTCAGGAGAGAGTTTATTTCTGTCTGCATTAAATCTTGTTCATGCAAAGACAGGATAGACTCCCCTGGGGGAATATATTGTTTCGGTTGGGAAACAAAAGGAAGTTCGTAACCATGTATCCATTGTCGTACATTACGATCTGAGGTGACCATATTCCAGCCCTCAGAGAAAGCCTTAAGCCTTCCCGCATAACTTACATTTAATTGTGACGCTGACGCCTGGGGCTCTCCTTCTGACTCCGCTTGGGAGAATACTTCCGGTACTGCCCGCCCTTGCTCATTACTTTCTTGTATGGGACTGGCGGGCGTTGGTAGTTTAAAGCCCCGGAGTTCTGTTTGTAAGACGAAGGGCGATTGGGAGCGTCTGCTTTTTTCGGCTGAGAATTTGGAGGCTTTTCCTTCCGAAGTTCCTTTCCAACCTTGGAAATTGACTTGGAAGCCTCTACTTTCTCCTTGAAATCTGTGCCGTAGAGCAATACACCCACCGGATTCTGACCCGCAATAGTTTTCATCAAGAAGTTAAGAGTTGGAGTGATGTGCGCTCGGCGAGCTAGTAAAAGTTTGAATTGCAGGTCTGTCAACAAACGCCCGGCATCGTTAAGTGCTTTGACAGCTTCGAGCCTAATCTCTTTTCCAGAATTGTCAACTGTCTTTATTTTGACGACCTGAGACACTGCCTTTCCAATCGCTGAAATCCCAGCCGCCAGCTGTGTCTGATGCAAAATCATTTACCCCTCCTTTCTTAGTAATTTAGCATTCTTTGCAATACTCGCGGAAACCTCCGGATTCAACCTTGGATCGCATAGATTTGGACAGTTTTGGGGAACTGGATTTGACTCCAACAGTTGAGTGCAACTTTCAGGTTGCAAACCTGAAGTCAGAATTTGAGTCCACACTGGGACTTATGTCTCTGGAAGGTTCTCACCAGGCCTTTCCGTAGGTTTGTCTGCCTTTCCCAGTATTAAGTCAATGTCAGGATCTGATGGGGCATGTACGTCCAATTGCTCTACTTAATGGGAGCGAATACGAGTTCGAGACCTTGATCGGGATTTTGGGAATCTTTCTTGAGAATCTGCTGGGATTACTATTGGAGAAATGGACCGACTCTCTGAAAGTGAACGAGTGAGGCTCTTCCTTCCTGAAAAGCTTAGTCGGCGAAACTTTGATCTACCACGGGATCTTTCACGTGTATTTGATCTTTCTGATCTACTCGGACTCCTACGACTGTCTCGACTCGTGCTACGCCTTTGAGACCGTCGAAGTTTCTTTGGCCTCGAGCCTCGCGGGCTGCGATTGCCATACTTTGATCTGGATCCGGATTCTTTCCTAATCTTTTTAGCCTTGTTTTTTATCATCTTTATTTCCTTTTCCAACCTTGCGATTTTTTCATCCTCGGAAGAGCTGGAGGAAGAGTGTCGTCGTTTTTCTTTACCCTTTCCCATTGTTACCTTATCAATGGAACTCTTATTCGCACTTGTTAAAATTAGATGTGTGAACACGAGGCACAACAAAATGAGAATGATGAGATAGCGGTTGGGACGGAGAGTAGAGCATGATTGTTGCTTTAAAGAGCTTTAAAAGTTGTGAACATGAGGCCGACAGGTGGTACTACAATGTAATATATTCGGACGAGTCCCTCACATAATTATGATTAAACCACAACGTAAGTCTAGTTTAATCATGTAATTATAAATGTCAAATTGATAGCTAGATGACGTAAGCTTAATATCCCATTGTTTATGCATATGTACTTCAATATGTTTATACGTGACATAGTTTAATGTTGTGAAGCCAAACAGATCCTCCTTCAGAAACAATGAATTTTTACATAATTTGTCCCTGGAAAATAATTAAATTACCAGTGTCATTGTTTCGGCAATTATTGTGGCGCCAGACAACCAGAAAACCAGACGCCCTGACATTCGCAATGTCTTGCATATTCGCTTCGCCAATAATAACCGCTCTATTGAACAATCGTTTGAGCTCACTATAATTATTCTTTTATTTATATATATATAGGGATTCGTATAGTTACTTGTTTATGCTGCTACATCAGTAATGTATAACGGTGCTTCGCCCCTATTTAATTTAGCCCGCAGCAAAGATTGGCCCCTTGCCTATATATAAGCCCTTTTATAGGCAAAAATTCTAGGGAGCAATAAAAAATCATAGGAGTGTAACCGGTTAACCGGTGACAGAGGGAACGAAGCGAGATATGAAGGAAATGTATTAGTCAGATTAGTTGCATAGCAAGACTAATGAGATGATCTTAGTTTTGCTTTATTTTGTTTCAGTACGTGATTATTTGATATATTACACCGAAGTGTTTTTGATGTCATTAAAGAAATAGTACTTGTGTGTGCGAAAGTGATAGAATGCAAAGTATAGTCAATACGTATTCAAGTGTGATTGTAGAATATGTACACTAAATTTAACCAAATTCGGAAGAAAATTGTGTAAAACCCGGGTAACTCTGAACCTGGTTGACTGATTCTACTTAACTTTTAATTCTGCTAAATTTTATTATTGGAGAGTATGTTTACTAATTTAAAGCAAAATCATAAAGAAATTACATATCATTCGGGTAACTCACAAGGTAAGGTTTTTGGGAGGGTACACCCGGATTCAAACAAAGCATAGCTCATGTTTTAGTACTCCCCTAGTATGTTTCAAAACTCATGTAACTCGAGTGCATTTTCCCCCGTTCTCTTAGGACACGTCATCAAAGGACGTTAAAACTTGAATTTGCTTGAAATAGTAAACATCAAAATTTCATCGACTTTCAAAACTTAAAAATCCTTACGGTAACATTGAAATTTTCTAGAAAGACAGGTCCCCCACCTGTGGTATCGTTTTAAATTTTGAATCTTTGATGACGTGTCCTAAGAGAACGGGGCAAAATGCACTCGAGTTACATGAGTTTTGAAACATACTAGGGGAATACTAAAACATGAGCTATGCTTTGTTTGAATCCGCGTGTACCATCCCAAAATCTTACCTTGTCAGAAACGGGTTGAGTAATTCGGGTCCATTTAATTTCATGGCACAACTTTAGTTCACAAGAGGTCGAATGATACTTCGAACGTCACCATAGATGCCTTCAGTTACAAGATATGGTTGGGACAAATTTCGTTTCAGCAAACTGCGTTCCTAGACTCGCTTCGCTACAACAACAAGAAATATTAAATGAAGATTGGGGGATAAATATAGGCACCTAGGAAATTTAGGCTAGGGGGTTCATAAATAAATATAATATGAAGGCCGCAGGTATCCTATTGATACTGAGTAGGAGTATAGGTATGTAACTGACACATATAATTTCGAAGAGGAATGTATAAGGTTGCATTGGGAATTCCCTACCATTTTTATACTTCAACATTGGTTGTGGAAATGCAGAGAAGTAAAGCATGGTATAGCGCGATTGTAGAGAAGAACATTTGTAGGGATATATGTACGCATATCTCCGTCTTTCCTATATTGTAGGAAGGAACTTTGTGTTGCTTTAGCCATTATAGGATTCAAGGAAGGCGTGTGGTTGAACATAATGTTAGGGAAACGTGGTTGTCTCTCTCGGAACTGAGTGGAGAAACCGAGATTGGAGTGAGAGTGGACTGAAAGTGGGAGTGATGGAAGAGAAAAATGCTGGGAGTGAGAGAGAGTGGAAGTTAACGGATTTAGCATGAAGACTGAGTGGAACTGTTCATTTCCCGTCTCATGACTACTACTGAGATAAAAACCAAGACAGAGATTCCATCTGATTGTATTTGCAGTACTAAAATGCGATTCACGCTATAGCTCGTTTGTATGCCATTCCATACAATGTTTATACACTACACTGTACAACTATTTTATTCCACGATTGTATGGGAAAATCGTGGATTCCATCCTCCGTCCATTTTACTCATTGTCAGCATGCCTTCTCAGCTTTCCAGATTGATGCTGGAATTTAGTAAAAATAATTGATAGAATCATATTTACTAGCTTAAAATCCTATCATTCATTCCAATTCACAAAAGAATCTTTCAAAAGTGTAATCATTATTATGAGTGCAGAAAGTAAAGATTCAAATGATCCGTTCTTTCAAGGTAACGCAATATCTTTTATTAGCGATGAAAACGAGCTCAATGCCGTAGAACCAGGTAGTCAAGATCTGTACATTATACTTGAAGACGACTATGCAGAAGAATGCAACTCAAACGCAGGTATTTCTTAACCACAGTAACCACAACATTAATAATAATTATTTGTGAGACAGGTGAACGGTTCCACGTCCATGTAGATACACTGTGTTGACAATCTTTGATTCGATTCCTACTTTTAGATGGAGCAACTTCAATATTGCAAGCAATTAATACGGGTATCACCGAAAGGCCTTGTAACAGCCGTAATGTTGGAAATAAAGGTTCAGTTTCATCCTCCATGAGACGATTAGATTACTATTTTCGGCCTGTAGATACCCATGATGGTAAGTGGTTATACGAGGACTGGTCTTTTGATTTGAAGATGCGTTGAAATTTAAAATGAGCGTTGAAGCAAATTTTACTGTTTGTGTTTCTAGTGACTGATGATACGGGAATAGCAGAGAGAACGACTGATGTTTATCGAATAGATGCCAACACCGTACTTGACCCGATGTCGTTATTAACGAACCCACAAAACCAGTTCCTTGAGAATTGCTCTGATCCGATTCGGCAATGTAACGACGTAGCTTCATCGAAGTCTTCAATTAAAAGGAAGCCAACCAGCTCATCTGTATAGAAACATTTTAGACGAGACATAGTGAAAGGACAAGTGCAGTGCCTGCATTGCAAGCTAATTTTGCAATCGAAATCCTTAAACGCGTCAAACGCAAAGAGGCACCTGAAGTCATGTAAGCCAACTATTCATGATGCAGTTGAGCAAAAGGACAAGGTTTCCGTCAAAGATGTTACCGTTGCCGAACCGAAGCAATTAAAACTGGACTTCCAAAAATCGTATCCTACAAATCATCCTAAAAAGCTGAATTTGAGGAAGCAACTGGCATTACTATATGGTTGTACGTCAATATCGGCTAACGTGATGCAGACAAAAGAATTCCGGCATGTTTTAAAGCCATTGATTCAAGAATAACGATTCCGGCAACCAAGACGATCCGCAAAGAATGTGAAGAAAAAATGATCTACAGTAGAGGACTGGTTACGAGAATGTTAAAGTCTGTTTAACTTCTAACTATCGCATCGGACATTTGGACCAAGAGGGGAAATCGAAGTAGTTTTCTAGGTGTCACAGCTACGTTTTATTATCCACCTTTGAAGAAAAACGTTAATATCATGCTAGGAGTTCAACGATTTAACACTGTTACCCACAAGGCTAGTGATATTATTCGTGAAATGAGGAAAGTAATGGCCAGGTTTGAAATAACTTCAAAGCAGGTTTGGCGATCTCTAACGGATGGAGCTTCTAAAATGATTTGTAGCCATCGCATCGATAAGCAAATATTTTGCCCGAGGGATTCACGGACTACTTCAGATTTTCATCGTCAAGGGAGTGACAAAGAATCCGACAACTCTTCTGGGGATGACTCAGCTGAAAACGCCAGGTCCGAGGAAGAAATACCAGAAGGGATCTCTGAAATCGATCAAGTGGGAGAGGTTATTGAAAAGGAAAGTGGAATGAATCCAACTTACAGAAGACTTACTTGTTTTATCCATACAACCTTAATTTGTCTGAAATCATTTCAACTGGATCCAGAATTGAAAGAGTTAATTGAACGAGTGAAGATGTTAGTCAGCAAATTCTCAAGATCTTGACAGAAGATTTGGTTAAGGAAACTGGAGTAGGACTAGTGTCGTTTTGGGAAACACGCTGGAACTACGTCTACTTGGTATTGGAGCGGCTACTCCGCGTGGAAACGGAAGTTAATTCAGTTTTGAAAAATAATGGAAAACTGAAGTACGTTCTAAAATCTGAAGACTGGGATAAAATCAAACAAATCGCAGCGTTTCTAAAACCATTCCACGATTATACCTGTATGGTATCCAAAGAAAAAGATGCAGTTTCCACTGAAGTTATCGTTGCAGTTTTGTGTATGCACTACCATTGTCAGAAGTTTCAAAAGATGCCTTTATTTAAAACAGCTGCCAGTAACATCATGGAATCCTTGAAAACTAAATTTTCAAAGTGATTCCATGATAAGAATAATGCCTTTGAAGGTACATATGTGGTTTTGACTCTACTGGACCCGAGATTTCGATTGATGCCACCATCAGATCAGCGGGCATTAGGAATTCAGTTTCTTTTAAACGAATATAAGTTAATTATTTCGGAAGAAACCGAATCAAATACTAACATCGCCAATGAAACACGAAGCGAAACTCCACTAATGCATATTAAAAGCAGATTCCCTTTAGGTAAGTCAGCGTGATTTTGGAGCACACAAGTGAGAGGTGCACTTTCCTTCACATATGTAGTTTTGTTCAGTACTGATTATGAAAATGGGGAAATTATTTGTTTAACTTTCTCTCGTTCCTGAAGTTCAAGAAATGAAGCAAGCTATCCTTTCATCTCAACCCCTCAGAGAGAACCATTCTGTGCTTAAATTTGAGGCTGAATTGAATAAATACCTCTCGGATTCCGATTATGACAATTGCATGGAAGATATGGACGTTTTCGAATTTTGGTCAAGTAGAATAAACCAATATCCGTTACTTGCTCCCATTGCACTCGACTACATATCCATACCAGATTCTACAGCCAATGTTGAACGATCTTTTGGAACAGCTTCAGCTTTCACGAAGGGTGTTTGTAACAGGTTAGATGGAATCAACTTGGAGAACAAAGTATTTCTACATAAAAATAAGAATTTGCTTGAAGAGTTGGAACTCCTTTTTTCAGACGGTTGAATTGCTATATTTTTACATGTGTGTTCGGATTTATTGCTCATGTGGCTTTATAACTTCATTTTATAACGTCATTTTTGATAACTGTATTGTTATTACAGCTAATAATTAATTAAAGATAAACGGTTGTTTACATCTTGTATGTATAATAACATCTTCATACATGTTATGCATTATTTAATAGCGTCCCAGTGCGAACTATGTACTTTCTGAAACATAAGCCAAATATAAACAAATATAAACGAGTATACATCTTGTTTATAAAGGTTAATACAACGAAAAAGTTTATGGAATACTTTCATTTGCAACCAATATTTAAATCGTTGTTACAAATAAGGAAACAAGAAATAGGTGTAATGATAACAAGAGAATATATAGAATTGGAAAATACAAATATAAATTGGTAAGATTCTTTAGCCTTGGGGATTGAGAGAGAGTTTTGCCAGAGAGTTTTAGTGGGAATGGGCGTGAGCAAGACTGTCGTCATATACAGTCGGGACTGAGTGAACTTATTTTACAAATGCAGTCCTGAGAGTCATAGGGAGTGGGAGTGACAACCTGGAGATTGTACTATCATTAGTTGAACATTTCTTTAAAAGGGGGAGATAACATGACGAGGCTACTAACTATAGGCATATAAGGAGACGCTTTATGTTAGTTTAATTATAGGAACGAAATAAGCTAGGTGAATTAAAAGGCCTATCTTTGGCTGGCAGTGTTAATTGCATATAACTTGTAGAGGCGAAGCAAAGCTGAAAGATCATATTGCGGATATCGGAATATCGGGTTGTCTGTTGCCAAGCCAATGACACCAGATACTTCAAACGTTAAACAGGAGTAGATTAGATTAAAAGTAATGAGCCTATTTTCTTTGAAGAAGATCGGATATTCCGATCATCCGATTGACCTCAGGAAATTAAATATTGTAATAACGTATTTTATAGACCATTGAGAGATTTTTACTGAGAGAGAGACAAAAAATAAAAAATACCTCTGATTCGACCACTGTGCTTGTATTTTGTCTTGAAATTCAACCTTTAAGCCCAAATCTTCTAGCTTAAATACACGAGCCTACGGTACTTTATCCACCAGCTTTCCAGGGAGATAGATAGTTTTTATCTCAACCGAATAGTCATATATGTATACGTACATTATATCTAAATGATAAAATGTTACACGTAGCTATAATTTTTAATAGAATGTGATCTTTTATATACTTATTCTCATTATCTAATCCCAACACAACTTTGCAATTTGATTTTTGAATCAGGGATGGGCGCCTAGCCAACAAGAATTCCATATACATAAATAGACTAGTATTTTCATATTTATATGTAGGTATGCTGACCAAACCCTTTTGTGAGTAGGTAAGTGTCAAATATGGTCATTTAAATACACCACAAATAGGCGAAAGTTCGTAAGTTATATAACTATTGTATACATTATTGTAAGCTAGGCTGTAGGATAGGTAATGCTGATCGTGTGATTTGTAAATGTAGCCTAGACTTTAAGATCTTTGGCATCTTCGGTGTCAATCACATAAACTGTACTGGACCTAGTTGGTACTTTCGAAAATCCTTAGTATTAACGAGCACTACATGTCAGTGTATTTAAAGCTCCGCGGGCTACTCTTAAAATAAGCACGCGCGATTTAGGCGTACAATAAGTCTCCACCGTAGGGTTTGTTTCGTAAGCCGTCTAGCTTTTAATTTTTACACTCACACTACCATCTCTCCAAGTAATTGTCCCTGAGAAGCACAGGGCTTTCACTAGCCCCAAGTAATCATTGTCGTCAGTATTCGCCCTTAACTTTAAATCTTAGTGGGAGTTGAAGCCAGGTGTGACTTGAACTTCGTCTTCCTTGTAGACTACCCCCAAAATATTCTGGAAATGATATTTTATACTGAAGATTTTCTTAACACGTAATATGCATTTGCATGTCGTTTGTCTCATCTTTTATAGCTTCCACTTTGAAAGTTGACTGTCTTTCAGAGACAATTATGGTAGAGGCTAGATTTTTATCATTGTACTAATTGTTTAGACACTTTAGTAATATATAATTACAAAACATAATTACGTCAGAATGGTCAGAAGTAGAAATTACGGAAATAATTGAAACACCCTCCAGGTCAATCATCAAAAGCTGTCAAGCACTGCAGCAACCCTCCACGACGTCCCCCAACTCTGTACATACCAATTGCCAATGAGAATTGAACAAAGCTCATTGGAAGAGTCATAATTCCGAGAATTCCTTATCCCCGAAGATGCCACACTCATCGCGAATATTTATGGGCTTGAACGTATTTGAAAAAATGCAAGAGGGAGATTTCCTTTCGTAGCAGATGAAGGGTATTTTTTTCAACTGAACGATTCCAAGACCCTCAATTCCCCTTATTGGTAATTTTCTGAAAAAAAAGAGTCTATCCCTAGACGCTAGAAGCTATTGGTATTTTCTGAATAAATTACAAAATGATAAGTACAAATGAATAATAAAAACAACAAAAAATCTACTTTCAATTAGTACATCACAGAATCTTCTTCAACAATTTTGTGGACCAAAAACCTTTTTATCCAGAAATTATTTCTTACGATTCCCTTTAAAACAATATATGAAATCATGGGCAATAATTAATATCATTGTAATCAATCGATGCTTGACTTTCCACAGTAATGATTACATGAGTTTTATGCTTTGACAATACAAATTAAAATAAATTTGTAAGGTATACTCTCCACTGTGTTTACATAAATTGTTGTTTTGCTCAAGTACTTTGCACCCCACTAGTTTTTGCATCTCTAATAATTAATACAGGAAGTGCAAATAAAGTTTCCTATGATTGTAAATAGGAAAATTACAAGCACTTCTGCACCTTTCCTTAATCGTCAGAGTACACAAACCTTATGTTCTGTACAACTTGTTTACACGACGGACAAAATGAACAACAATCCTCGACGCATCCACCCTGCAAATTGAAGTATAGATATACGAAACAACTCAATTAAAAGACATTTAATTCACAATTCCGTAAACTCATTGTATGTACCGTTCCGGAAGAACAACAATAAATATCCATATTTATGGGGTCTAGACAGACACTATATTCAAGACAGAGATCGAAGTACATATAGAGCCTATATAATCATAGGTAAGTGTAAATATGTGTGCATAAACGTAAAATTAAAATGAACATACAGGAATGGGATGTGGTTGAATTAAAATAATTCTCCTAGATAAGAGATTAAATACAAATCTTTAAAATATTCAATGTCTACTCACAACTTTTATCTCTGTATGTATCTTTTACTCACGCACTGAAACGTTTACATGTCTATTTTGTATACGAGCCAAAATATTTGAAAGTACCATTCTTACAAAGAGAGGATTCTAATTTTTCTGCAATAAATTATTAAAATTGAGATTTTCAGATTTTAACCATTAAAGAATTTTAAGGAAATCACTGTCTGAACCGCTGTCAATAATTTAAAAAGTCAAATAATTTGTCAGACCAAAATAAAAAAAACAACATAAAATTTTACATATTTCAAAAGAAAATTCGAAACTCTATTGTTAGGTTTGAACATTTAACAACTTCAAATTACAATACATTTATTAAATTCAAACTCAAAATAGTAACACTAAACCAGGTCTCAGGGGGAAATAGCATCCCTTTGGAATCCCAACAACAAACGCATTTTGAACGGCAGTAACTCTCGACATATTGCCGAGAGTTAAGGAGCAGAAAGGGGTAGATACAGATCTGTATAAAAACCCAACCTTAAAAACAGCTATGAAGGCGGATGAGAACAGGTCCGAAACAACCTGTTCCATGAACGGAAATGCCTCCACCCGAAACATAACTTCGGAAATCCGGCTATTATTATAAGATCCGTGCATATTACCTATAGATACATACGTGGGATTTTTATCCGTTCATTTTTCCCGATATGCTCCGGCAATTTTCACTCTAAGGGCCAGAGAAACATCCAGTGAGTATTTTCACACGCCCTATGAATTAGCAAAAAGGAGCTGTCAAAGAGAATAGTACTTACTCGAGGTTGACCTGTCAAAATCCTAAGTGCAAATAATAAAGTACGGGCGAAGGCCCTAATTTCCACTACAAAGGGTAATAATAAGGATTACCAAAAATTATAGCAGTAGCCATTATTGATTCCTATTTCCACCATGAGATTATTCTCTTTGGCAGTATAAAAATTTTTGTAAAAAAATTCTCTTTTCCCAAAAATTAATAATGAAAAGTTATAGCTTATGACCCAGAATATCAAATTACTCGTATGTTCATACGCTTACGTGTGAATTTCTCGTAAGAGCGCATGCAAAGCCGAAATTAAGAGATCTGTAAAGAGGGAAAACTCCCTGCATAATTCCTGAACACTTACAAATAGCTCATTTTGCATTTTAGTAGTGAAACTGAAAACCATATTTCAATTTGACCTCTTCACCCATAAATATCTTCCTCTAGTTTTCATCTCAAAAAATTCTCAAAAAAAATAAGAAAAAAAGATTTGAATCCTTCCTGCAGGTCGCAAGGATCAAAGGAAAATTCAAAGGTTTCTTTGTGAAAGATGCACTCATGACATGTTGAAATGATATTATTTATCTACTTTAAACCGTTGACAGTATATGTTGAAGGTTAATTTGCAATGATCAGCATATGAAAGGATTGGAAGGAAAGGATACAAATCTTGCACAGAGCTATATGTATATACAGATTAATACTACTTACAAAATTTTATCTATAGTCAGCAGAAAAAGTAGTAGGAGAAATGAAGCTTCCATATAAAAGTTGTCACATACAGGAATCATTACACGTTCGTAAATACTATGTACATAAATGCTTTTTATTTATATTACAATATGATCTGCAAGCCCTGTAAAAAGTCCAAACATATCCAGCGTCACAGCTTGCACATAATTATGCAATGAGGATGACTCTCTGCAAAAAAGCCAAAGGGAGATGAGCTAATTGTAATGATGAGTGTTGACGATCCTGCTATGATGTTTTGTAGCTATGTATAATACATTTGTGAACATTATATAAACAACGTAGAATCATAAGTGTAATTATGTATCTATAGGAAGTCTAAAAATTATGTTTGGATTTGTCCGCTGAATGGATGAAGATGCAGGAGACAGCTTGAAAGGAGTGTACGTAAATTAAATAAAATACGTGTAATGCATGTGGGATAGTAATATCTCATATAAAATTTAGGCTACAGCTTATGAAGCCCATAAAGAAAAAATTGTTTTTGCCAAAATCTGACAAGAGATAGTTATTATTGTGGGCAAGCACTTGAACCGGCCGGTTTAGTTTCCTGGGTATACTCTACGTTGCGTACTATTTCAAAACAACCCATCACATTTAATATTTGATGTAAAAAAATCCCCGTGTACAAAGCACATGCTTATGTCCATAAAAGATTGCTCACGCCATCGGAAATGATTTTAAACCGGTTAAGCCTAGTTAATTTCGCAATCCACAGGAACAACAAATAATAAACACGGCTCTGGCCCAGAACACACACACACACAAACACAAACACTCACACAAACATACAGTCATTCTCCAGTCAGCAAAAAAGTGCCAGTTGAACACTCCAGCTATATACATATATGTATGTCCACATTCGTAAACAACAAGCATCCAAGCGTATAGTTAAGACGCAGGATACAGTCATCTCCTTGATCATATAAAACCCCCTTATAATAGGACCGTCTCTCAGGATCAAATTTTTCCCAGGCATTTTTCCTTTTGGCCAAATCTGATCCTGCTCCTTCTATGTGCACACGACGTAAAATTTTGTTATTTAGGACTGCCTTCAATGGGAGAATGCACAGTAAAAATTCTTTCAATTCCAAACACGTATGCTTATCAAAATTATAGGCTTGGGATAGTTCCCTCAGTATGTGATCCTATAATGGTTCCAAGCCTAAACATTACCACATTTGGAATTTCTCATCACATGAATTTCACAAGTTGTTCAAATTTCCCCATGAAAGTGATCTCTAAAAATTTCTAAGATTTTTTTTTAAATTCCAAATTGTTGGTTCAATGAGTATAATTGACATTTTCAAATCTTCTTTTGGAATATCTAACAAACTTTACATGAGCTATGAACTGAGCTATGTGTATAGCTTCTTAATGTGATATGCAATGGTTTGAATTAGAATTGTCTCCGGTTTTAAAATAATTTAAAAATCTGCCCCTCACAGTAAACATATTACACTGATTTTATATCCTAAAGATTGAAGCGAGTGGCTCATCTTGCAAGTGAAGGATTTTAAGAGGAAACGTTAGTAGACTTGACCATAATTATTGAGCTTGCCAATAATTATTGGGCTCAAAGGTTTATTTAAATATGTATGTTTCCTAATGATCTGTCACATTTTTCATCCCCTGCAAAAGAACTGAAGATTCGAAAAAAAAACCAGAATTTTTATCTAATTAAAAAAAACGAGTACAAAATATTCGGGATGGATAAGGAACAGTATTAAAATTATTTAGGAGGAACAAGAGACTAAAGCAAAATGACCGTAAAATGTTTAATCGTAAAAACCTACAAAATTACCTAACTCAAGGAAACTTACACAGAAAAATGCTAATGTTCCATTGGATTGCTGGAAACTTCGAAAATAATGATTTCTTTCACAATTGTTACAACTACAATGTATACGTATCTATGTATAATTATATAAATGAAGTGACACTATAAATTGTCCATGACTCAGCGCAAACATTTCGAACTCCTGAGTATTGACTACTATTTATTTACAGATCCGTGACAAGGATTGCACTCAAAGTCCTCACAATTAAGTGCTAAGAGTAGTAATAATCCTGCAAGAGAGAAGTAAATACGTACATATACAGGTTGAAGAAAAAAGTAAAAACATTAGCACATATGTTAATTACATCAAAACAAACATGTCATAGGCAGACACTCACAGTAGCAAAATAAACTTCTCTCAGAGTTAGCATATTTGAAAAAAATTATCACGGAGTCCTCTGCATTACTATCAATCCTTGAGCAACACACGTATATAATGCAAGTAATATAAACTACACTTGTGTAAAGCAATTGTATAGATAAGACAAAAAACTAATCAGTAAAAAAATTACGTATTTACTATGCATAAGCTGTACGAAATGTGTGCATTTACAATTCCAGTATTGGAGACATTTATGTACATACAGTCCAGAAGTATATAGCTACTATTGGAGATGATATTTTTTTGTACAGGCTTTATTATCTACATATACACATTTACTACATTCGTGGGTGAAGAAGTCAATGTTTACGCCAGCATTTATTTACAACTTTTTACTACACAAAGTTCCACTCAATCCTTGCCCTTATCAGTCACGATAAAATATACACCCCTATAATATCTCAATCCCCAAAATGACAGAATTAATACAAATATGGATACTTACACATACACAGGCAGGATTTTTGCACACGGGTCCATACCTAAAAATAGGCTGAGTTGACTTATTTGATGCACCATATGATCCCTATAATTTACTCAGACAATAATGATGCAAGGAATAAAAAAAAACATGTTTACGATTTCATATATTTATTCCTCCATTGTCAACAACAGCCATCATCCCGAGCAGCCCCCATTTACTCTGATTTCCCACGCTCCCCCAAAAATTTAACAATACATAATTTCAATTAATGGACATGAATTTCCAGAAAATTCTTTTTCCCTTGGAATTCTCTCTCCCACCCCCTTCCAGGAAATTTTTCCTCCAACAATAACAAAAATAATAGCTTTTTTTGTAACTACTTTACAATCCAACGCAAAAGAGACAAACATAATTAATGCCATTCTGGAAATCAATAACATTAAATCCAATTTCCTGTTTGAACCCAACCCCATTAAAATAAAACACTCAAAAATTCTGCGCTTATTGTAATCCAGTTAATGCGGAATTGGGGATAATAAACCTCAATAGGAAAATCACAGCTTTTTGGACACACTCCTTTAATTAAAGGGACGTCGGTCCTCAATTGAGGGAATAAAACCCTAAAATGCCCGGAACAACCCCTACCCTTAATCAAAGCTCAATTGCCCCTGCGTGTGTTTCCTACAATTTACGATTGTAATGGACAGCCACTGCAAGTATCATTTCCTGGATTTTATCTAAATTTTCAAAATTTTGGCTGATGAAATATCATCAAAGTAATTACTAAAAATCACTTCAGAATTGATCCCAACAAAATTTGATTCCCAGGATTTTTCTTGCTGCTTTAAAGCATATAATTATATAAACGTATACATATATACATAGATGCGTTGAGAAACCTAGAATTAAGAATGAGACTCACTCTCATTGTCAATGGAGCTAACGACGTTCCTAATTATCACCCAGAGGGGGGACGAACACAATATTCCATGGAACATTCCAGTTTGTGCGTCAAGAAGGATGATAAAAAAAATGAAGGAAGGAAAAAATTAAACCTATACGTATAATAATGTAAGCTTTAGAACAAGTGAGTAAAATCCTACGTTGCAGAGTCAGTATAATGGACCGTATAGGGAAAGGGTGAGTAAATACTACGTCCTATCTTCAACCTTCCCAAAAACTCACCTGACAACTACTTGTTGCGTTGTTGAGGACTCCCAGAGAATAAAGGATGCAAACATGAGCAGTGATGCAGAGGAGGAGGAAGATACGGGTTGTAAATACAGTACTATTCTACATTTGACTCCATGTAATTACATACGAGCCAAGTCTAATTTTTTCCCCTCATATCCTCACACACACAGGTAGTGCTTATTTTGTCAGGTACACGTATCTGTACACACACCTGATACTTCAACACATATGTACATACCCACAATTACAGTTGAGCATAATAGAACATAAATGTTCCACAAAACTACTGCGTCGCAGGTGGAATTTAATTCTGGATTTAACATTCGTTTAACATTTGATCATACCTGGGGGCAGTGTGTACATGTATACATTACACATTAAATTTACGTCCATGCACATATCTAGATACATGTACATACATATAGGTACGTCTGTACTCAAACCCATTGTTTCGCTTCGGAAAGCTGCTCTTGACAAGTTTGTTTCCAAGTGCGAAAAAAAAGCTGGTATGGGAAGAGTGATGCTCCCATAGTGCTGGGATCTGAATTGAAGTTAAGTTACATAATGCGGGATAGAACACTTGTGTGTGGAACATTAAAGTAGGTTTCCCTCATTACAAACCAGGCATGGCAACAACAAGTACAGAGGCAGGAGGAGAAGAATCAGGCTACTTTACACTCCTCATCCATCCAATTACTTGTGAAGTCCAAATGACCTTTTTAAAGTCAAATGGAGAAGATAATGCATGGAGAGGAAAAACACTTTCTGCGTTTTATTTATTTCCATAAGAGAGAGAGAGAGAGAGAGAGAGAGAGAGAGAGAGAGAGAGAGAGAGAGAGAGAGAAGAGGGGGGATATTTCGAAAAAAATAGATATGAGAAAAGAGGGATGGAACAAACCATTGGACCATATTTCAAAAGAGGGAAGCCAAGGGAGTGGATTTAACTTGTTGACAAACACAGAGGAAAGAGGATGAGAATCTCTGGCGTTAAAGCAGGCTTACCCTCCAACCATGGACCATAACATGTGGGTTACGTCCAGGTCTCTGTAGATAGTCCTCTATTACAGTGTATACTGCAATGTAATCCTATTTTCTTATATATGTTCTATGTATACTGATATGGGCCTCCCAGCAAAAAATCCTCAGAGGGTTGAATTTTCTCATGAGCCAAGCCCTTATGAGTGTAAATGATAGAGGTAGACATATATGAGACACATACTGTAAAGCGGGTCCTATTTATATACATACATATGTAAAAAAAGGTTTAGTACTGGCACTTGATAGTATATAGCTCCTGTGAGAAAATACTTGAAGATTTTTTTAAAAAATTACGTAATATTACATGTAATTATATCTATAGAATGTACGTACATACTTATTTTTCACACTGAGCATAAAAACTGTGTTTACTTCTGTAAGATGCGTTTTTCTCTCTGCATCCAGAGTAGTGTGCTGCGGTGCAGATGTATTTAAATGCAAGGGACAGATTACTACTAGTGGGCTGCATGTAATTACTTAAAGATTAATTAATGCTGTTTGTTCCTTCTGGAAGGGTTGGATATGTGTTGCAAGTGTTTGGAGGAATTGGTGTCCTTTCTGGATATTAGAATATATTTTCCCCGTATGCATAATTAGAACAGTTTGAGTACACATGGGGGATAATGATTATTCCTTAAAACCCCAAACCGGCTCGGTATATTTTAAGTAGTGACTTTTCCCTGTAGGAATTAAAAACTCTGCTTATGTAGATATATGGAGTATGAATGAGTTTTGTAGATATGTATGGACGTTAGTGAGGATATTGTGTATAGAGCATGGGCTGTATTGACAATGGACTGTCTGTGCATTAACTGTCTATCTCTGGGCTGTGCTCTCCCCCTTTTAGGGCTGGGACCACAGCTCAGGAAATGAGCCTCAATTGAGCGTGTATGGATACTTACTCCTCCATGAGGTTTAAAAAGCCTGGGCCAGGCAGGCAGAGGACGGATTTGGTCTGTGATCTTCACAGCACCAACATCCTCCCCCACACACACAAAACCTCTGACTGACTTGAGACTCTGCGGGGTAGCAGGTCTCACTTTGTAATATCTTAGGGAAGGATGTAGCCTGTAACTTATTTTTCTACACACGGAGAAATCCATTTTATTTTTCAAAAGTCTCTCAAAGGGCAATATTTTTTGGGATTTTCAATTATTTTCACCAGTTGACTCATACTTATATGACTCTGAGAGAGAGAGAGCGAGAGAGAGAGAAAGAAAGAGAGAGTGTTATGATTTAGGAGATTTTGTTTTTTTCATTGTCGGGGAGTTGCAATTTATTTTCGGGAGACATTTTACATTTTAATTACGTATAGGGTTATCTTCAAAGAGGCTAAAGGTAAATTTATTTCAATTTTTTAACTGTCATTTTTTATCCGAACCCGTGTTTTTTGAGTGCTGTATTTAATGTAAATAAATTCTAATGATTTTTTGTTTCTCCTTCCAGAATTTCCATTCATTTTCGTTATATTTGACCGGGTGCGAGAGAGAGAGCCAGTTTCATTCCAGGGCATTACTTCCGAGCTATATTCCCTATCACAAATGTTCCACCGACCGTGATCTTTCCGGGAGGAACTTTTTCATCCATCGCCAGCACTTTCTTCATTTGAGGTAAGACAGAGATTTTTAATGTATCAAATTGCTTGTCATACTTTCTCACATTAAATTTTTACCATAGCTTTCAAATGTCAAAATTTATATGAATTTCAAAATTTTACGAAGGCATTGTCAAAAATTTTTGTCAAGTTGAATCAACAGGTTAGGAAATTTCTCCCAGTTTTGAAACAAATGGTTTTTTAGTATCTACAAAATTTTTAGTGCCCTCAAATTATGCATATTTGAAGCTGTAGGTTTTGCAAATTTAATGAAAACATTTTTCAAGTCCAGCAAACCTGCTGGAAAAATGTTTAGTAAAGAAATTTTGGGGGTTGAAAATATTTCTTGTAGTTTGTGTTGGGAGATTTTTGAGGATTTGAGGGGGCATTAATTTAAAGGATTTTTTCTGTACTAATGATAATGTTTTTATTTGGAATTTTAGACATGTGACCATCCCGGTCCATTCGCACCGTAAGCAAATCAAAGGCTCTCATCTCCACCGGCAGCCAAGGAGGATCAAAACATATCCAAGCATTTTTCCACTCCAACCTGTTGCTGAGACCAAAGTTGGATGCATGACGTTCAATCAAATACATATGTATATTCTGGCTTTCCTACACATCTAAATACAACAACATAAACAATTGCCAGTGGCGCACTCACTTCTCCTAACTTTATATCAAATATCTACCTGAGCCACCTTTACTGCAGGAATACACCGCGGATTTGCAAATAATAATCCCAGCATCCATGTAAGTCTATAAAAGGGAAGTTAGAGTAGTTGTAAAAAAACACGAGGAGGGAATTAGAAAAAAAAATATCAATTACCAGAATTTATAATGTAGAGCTATCTATATTTACAACATTACCATCGCCACTTTCAACAAACAAATCAACAAACGCGCAAGCATATAGCATTCCAAAAAAAGTAAATGTATAGCTTATAACAAACAGGGACTATAATATCAAGAAGAACAACAAAAGTCAAAAAATGAAAAGTGAAATGTAGTCGATAATAATTGTGTTTAAGTTTTTTTTTTCTTCTTTTTATTTCCATTTATTAGTTTCCCTTTATTATTTGCTTTGAATTTATTATCATTTCTTTTTTTTTTGTTTTGTTTTGGTTTTTTTTTGTTTGGAGATGATTCCAAAAAAAGTTAGTTTTGTTTTTGTCGTTTGTGTTTTGTTATCATAAATAAAAAATTGTTTACAAACCAAAACAGTAAAAATACAAAAAAAGAAATGGTTAGAAGAGTACAATTCCTAAAAGTAGTTTTTGTGTAAGGACTAAAGTAATATCATTAATTACTACACAGCACTATATATAATTACTATCACTAACAGGAATAGTAGGTATAGGAAAACTCCATAGGAGATAAAAACTTTTAAAAATATCTTAAAATCCAGGTGTTTCCCAGTTATTTCGGATCTTCCTTTTTTTTAATCCTTCCGCAAGTTGTAGTCATGCAGGAGTTATGTAATTTTGAAAGTACGGTTGCTCTTTTGTTTTTTTTTTGAGTAATAATTACTATCTTATGATTTTTTTTATTATGGGTCAACGTATACATAAATACTAGAAGGGACCATACTGGAGATTTATATTGCGTACGTATAATTACAGATATATAAAGAGAGGGGGGACATTGTTATTATTTTGTTAGAGTCCATATTATCATATGAAGACAATAACATTGGTAAACCATTTTGTGCCTTATTCTGAGTTTTGGGGAGATTTACCAGAGGATTTATCAAGCGACTGGATTAATATTTTTTCGATGTTTTTTTTTCGGATTTTTATTTGATGTCGTGTGTTTGAGCAACCATTTATATACTATTGTGTACTTATATAGCAGGGAATTTATTGTAGTAGAATTGCTGTCGAGACAATCATGTACTGTATAAAGATACTACTCTCTCTCTCTATCTATCTGTCCTCTTATAATTATTCTAACTCTGTGTGTAGGGAGGGGGAAACACCTGAAAAAAAACTTAACCCTTTGAATTTATACATTATCGCCTTTAAACCCCATCTTATTGACATTATTATCAAATAGCTGTCATAACTCTCAATAAAAACTGGCAATAATTTCAAACTCCTAAAATTAATAGTGTGTCCGAGCCCCTGGCATTTATTTATTACATATGATATTGCATGTGCATAAAAATAGCTACACATGATTACATCTTGTCCATGCATTTTGTCATATAAAAGTTATAAAAACGTTTGCAAAAAAAAAGCAGTAAAATTATGTACGCTGTCCAATTTTTAAGTGGCTTCGAATTTTTCAAAAGGAAAAACAAACCAAATTAATTAAATAATTATTATTGTATATAATAATTCCCGATATAATCTCTAACTGAGAGAGTGGACTGTATACACAGAAATGAGGGAGATCTGTGTAAGATTAAAATTTCAAAATTTTGAAACTGCACATCGTTGGCTAAATTTTTAACAGTTTTGTTCCCACGGGGTTGGTGTTTAATTATAACCAGCACGGGTTAACAAATGCAAATGGTACGGATAACAATTTAGACGAGGGTAATTTAGGATCGTGTCAGTGTGCGGAATGAGCAAATAATTGAAAATAATTACTTCAATGCGTGCGTGTCTCTGTGCATCACTAATTTTTCCTTTGAAGGAAAAACAGCAAAGCTTTTATTTATTTTTTGGAGTCTTTTTTGTACTGCCGTGAGAATTAACTCACGCTGGAATTGTTAACAGATTAATTTGCAGGAATCACCAAAATCGAACAGGGCTTCTGGTTTTGGGTTTACATGTAATTACAGCATTACATTGTAGTGCATTAAGGTCTTTGAGTTTAGCTGGAACTACTGCTGCTGCAACTTCGCCAGAAGAAGCACACAATGCTGTGGTAGCCTTCCTTGATTCGGTTCACAAAGTCGTCAATGGATTTCTGGAACCTCTCGATGACCTCACTCGGGGCGAAGCCACAGTTGTAGACGTCTCTCACGAACAAGATGTGGAGGGTTGTCAACTTGTTATCATTTGCCAGGGCAATCACGCAAGGAGGAGCATCTCCAAGGATGGTCTACAATAATAAAATATAATTATGAGTTCTCAGAGTTTGCAAATGAACTACCAAAATTTGTCATTTGCTCTCTCCGTATAAAAATATGAAAGTTACATTTTGACGAGTGCAACATACAATGAGTTTTCTGGAGAGGGTATTCAAACCACAATAATATTTTCAAAGTTTATACTGTCAGTTGCACACTTGATAGGAAGCAAATAGGGTTTTTGTAATTATATAAAATCAATACTCACTGAAATAACTTTGGCTGGTGGATGTTCAAAAACAGACTTGCTGCTGTTGGAGAAACCAGTCCAAGCAAATCCTAATCCGATCACTTCACCGAGCTCATTGTGGAGGAGGAAAAGAGGGATAATTCTTTTGCATTGGTGTGCCTCCCAGGTCTCAACAGCACTGAAGGTGTGGTTACCTGTTCATTAAAAAAATCCAGTGGTTACAGAAGCTTACATAATTTTCACAAAATATTTTTTTGAGAAAGTCTCAAGTACATAGGACTTGATATCGTCTGTATCCACAATCTGCTCCAATAATAAGGTACAGAGTTGTACAAACTTTTAGGAGCAATTTTTTAACTAACAAATCCCTTTTTTTAATTAAAAAATATTTGGACACAGATTTCCATCTGCAGTTATAAGAAATGTTCTCACCCATTCCAGGGAAGCATTTGTTGTTGGTGTACTGGCCACTGGCGAGAGCTTCCGAACGTTGAAGAGGAGCAACAATGAGTTGAGAAGGAGAAGTTCCACTTTGAAGCCTCAAACCACTGGCAGTACCAGCAGTGTCAAAATCAGTTCTGCCAGTTGTGCAGATCACACCTATGATAAAATAAATCAAGTTGAAATTTAGAGTTTTTTCTCATTTTGCTATTTCATAATTTCAAGGGATATTTTAAAATGAAATTAAGTTTTAGCTATTATAGTTACTTACTTGGGTCTGGAACAAAGTAGACAGTGATGACAAAGGAAACAACTCCATCCTTGGTTTCCTTCTGGAAAGCAGGGACTTGGTCGTATTCGAACCCAACAGTGTCCACTTGCTCCACGGGGGTCTATCAATGTCATTTTTTCAAAGGATTAAATTTAAGTACTAAAAATAAGGAATGTTTTTTACAATAGGCTCTTGAACATATGGTACTTACGGAGACTTGAATACCGGAAATGACTCCGTTCTTGTCGAATAAACTGTAGATGAAATTGTTGTTGGTTCCGTCGACCTTTCTGCCACGGATACCGAAGTAAGTGGCAACGTCCAACCTACCCTCACAGGTTTTTTTCTGGTCTTCGGTGAGGGTCTGTACAAAATTTAAAAAGCTAAAATAAATTCACATGTTTTCATAAGGGATAATCGTTGGAACTGAACAGCCCCTGCACTTTCAGATCTGCAAGGCAAGGTATAACTTTTCCTTACGATTTTGGTCTCCAGGAGTCCATCGATGTTTTCGCTGCCCAATGCCATTTGGAGAGCACTTCCAAGGGTGAAAGTTTCTGGACAAATAGTACAAAAAAACTGAATACTTTTTGTACTAATAAGACAATGCGTTTTATTTAATACAGATTTGAAGAAATAAAAACTCACGCTTCACAATGGTCTTGTTGGCAGGGCCCGCGGCACCTGTTAAAATTTAAAGCCCAAATTATATTTTACTCATTTACCACAAATTCAGAGTCAGTTTCAAGAAAAATATAAAATATTGTGCATTATTACACTATAAACTATTTAATCTACTCTAAAAAATTTAAAAAATTTTTGTTTTTTGTGAAAAATACTTACAGTAACAGCAGAGAGCTGCAACCGTTAGTAGAACGCTGCTGGTCCTCATGTTGGAATTATGTTTTTGGTCTTTGGTCAGAACAGCAGAAAATACAAGGCTACTGAAGAACCTGAAAAAGCTCCTGGCTTTTTATACTTCTTTTAGTAATCTTGGGTATAATTATGCATATCCATGTTTGTTAACGGGTGATGAATGCTTTGGATTTAAAAATTGAGATTATAGATTTACTTTTGGATTTGGAGTGTCAAGAGGTCAAATAACTGCTTATGGACGGGTCTGGTCCGACCGTCTCAAATATATGCAGGAGATGAGGTGTTGGGAAATATTTAAACAGGCTTCTGATGGAGATTTTAATTGAAATTATTATCAGATTCTGCGTAAAGGTCAGAGTCAACAAGGGTCATCGTAGCATGTGCTCAGTTATCATCCAAAGGCTTGAGGGCGAAAGAAGGTAAAAATAAATACTGTAAAGTGCACTCTTGTTATAAGATCACTCGGAGCAATTAGAATTACTATACAGTGAGCAAAATTAAGGATTAATAGGCTTGGATGCACTCCAACATTTTCACCCGTATAAAGAGCTGGGAGTTCATTACGATGAGAATACACAGTTTGTCGTTGTTCCAAAAACGTGACGAGAAATTGAACACAAGCTGATTGTGACTTTGCAAAGAAAACAGGAGATTAAATTTTTTTAACACAAATTTCAGAGGCAGAATAAAGTTTTGCAATTTTCTACATATATTATGATCCATAAGCCCAAGTTATGTGTTCTTATCAGCCATTGCATTGAATGAACCAGTGATACTTCGGATGACAACCATGACATTGACAAACAAGTCAACATTTCTTCCATTAACTGAGTCAAAGATACAATTTCTGACTTCATTTTACGTATTTTACTGTTTATATGCGGCTCACGCACAGGACACAATAACATCTATTGATCTTCGTTAGCCCTAACCTAACACTATGTGTAATTACTTACATGTAAAATTCAAGACTTGACCCCTGAACATATTACCATTTGAATTCACTGACTGTAGGGTCTCTGGCTGGATGATCAAATAAATAATAAAAATATAATCTTGACATTGAAATTTTTTTCATGATTATTTGATTTATTCATCTCGAAACTGTATGGTAATGTTTGTTCTTATTTCTTATTAACAATGCATATATTGAGTGAACATGCGATACTCTGGGGTCATATTATCATGACATTTGGTTTGTTTTATTCATATCGTTTTTATTTAGGGATAAAAAATATTTAGATGTCTCAGTTACAGCATATTTTGTATCACCTTATTCGGATCTTCACTTCATCATACGATATGTATTGCATCCAAATATCCACAATATCTGTAATTACCCACATTTGTATTTTGTAAAAGGGAGCAGAAAAAAACCAGATTCTGGAAGTATTTTTTAAAAGAGAGCAGAAAAAACCAGATTCTGGAATTCAAATCATTGAACGTATATAGGTACATACACAAGTTGCAAAATATTATTTCACTTGTGCATTATAATTCAATTTAATTGCTTTTATCCTCATACATAATTACTTCTAACATTGCACTTCAAAAAATACCGAGAACTGAATTTTTACTTTATTTGTATACAATTCATCAGTACTTAAAAGACCTGACATAAATCGCAGCTCTCACCTGCTACTATGTCTCGCGTTTCTCGCTCTGAACATGAAGTAAAGGGAAGCCCGACCAATCGTAAAATTTCCTGATGACCTCTGGTGGACTAATGTCCCTGTTAAAAAAATTTTAAACTCTTAATTTATGCATGATTAGCTCTTTATAGCATTCAAATCTGTACACTTAATTAATTACCACAACAATTTTGAGTATCTTACAACAAGAAATGGCCGAAACGGTGCCGACGTGGGACATAAACGTGTTCAATTTCTAGTAAAACACCTCGAAGAATTTCCTGAGCCACGTACTCTGGTGTCATAGCAGATCGCAGGAATTTGTATCGCCTGAAAAACCAAAAAAATTAAATATATTCAGATTTGTGCCAACTTTGACCAAATTATCATTTCCATTCGGATCAGTTTCTAGGTGTCAAAACCCCAAGTAAAGAGCAATTATTTGCTTGTTATAATAAAATCCTTCAAAAATGGTTCGTGGCGAAAGAAACCATTTTATTACGAAAATATTTTTATCGAAACTGAGAAATTGATCTTTTAATAAGGGCTTCATCGGTAAAAACGAAAATTTACTTTACCGTGTATTCATATCAACTCCATCTGTCATATTAGTCATAACTAAATCCGGATAAGCTGTAGTAAAACGTATTTTTGGTTTCAAGGGATGATGTCTCAAATCTTCCTTCATACTTTCCATGAATCCCCGAACAGCAAATTTGGAGGCAGCATAAGCTGAGCCAGATGTTGATGGGACGAGTCCTAATACTGAACAAGTGGCTATAATATGACCTCGTCCATTCTCAATAATTTTGGGTAAGAATTCCCTGAGGATCCAAGAATGTGAAAATACATTCACTGCAAATACTTTCTCAAAAATTGATGGATCCTCCTTCCATCCATTTGTCAGTTGACCAAGGATTCCAGCATTATTGAAAATAATTGTGACGTCACCTATTTCCTTCCGTACCTTAAAATTTCGGAAATTAAACATTTAAATGTTAACTACTCACAATATGTGAGGGCTGTAATTTTTAAGATTTGATTATTACTATATAGCTATAATAAATTACAGTGTAATATTTATTACCCGCTGGGCGGCATCTGCCACCTGTTTCCTGTTGCTGATATCAACATTAAAAGCGAATGCGTTTTCAAGACCCATGGCCCTCAACTTCGTCACTGTCTCAGAATTAGCTTGGTCATTAACATCCCAAATTATAATTGTCAGGCGCTTCTCTTTTTCAGCTATTTTAAAGCAAAGCTGTTGTCCAATTCCATTTGCCCCACCTGTTATCTTTAATTTAGCCGAGTGAATTTCCAAGCATAAAATTTACCTACAAACAAATTAATTAGGATTGCATTTCTGTGAATGATTATTCACTTACAAGTATTGTTTCACCTTCCAGAGATTTGGGAAATCCTGGGAAAAATATTTTGAAAATATCTCTACATCGAATAAATAAAGAAAACACCCAGAGAGAGAGAATCTCAAAAGGGAATAATAAAATAATTACAGTCGCACTTCCAAAACTGCCCATTGCTTGTCAAAAATTTGAGAAAATTTAAGGATCTAAAAATACGAAGATGTGAAGCTGTTACTTGAAGTAGCTAGTTTCAGAAATGTGTACAGCGAAAAGTGTAACTTTTTGAGAAGAGCTGAAAAGAGCTTTTGGATGAGGAAGGTTAAAGTGTACATTGGGAATAATTTCATTATGAAGTCTTGCGTGAGCATTTGTATTAATTTGTGAGAAATGTCTTTGTGATTTTATGTGAAGTTAAAAATTTGGATCGGTCAAGGCTGTCGATCCTGGGATAATTCCCCATATTGTTCTATGGCTCATTACTCGTTCCTGGTTTAAAAATGTCAGAACTTTTACAAGATTTTGAATTATTACAGTCAGGTAAAATTTTAGTATAAACTTTCAAAATTTGAGAACCAAATAATTAAGTAAGGCTGAAGGAAATATAAGAAAAATATTTTAAATCAATTAGCATCAAAGTTGCCTCACATTTTTACTTCCTGAGACCATAATTATTTACATGGACAGACGATATTAGACTCAAATGAATCCCTATTAAATTTGTTACAAACGCAATTTTCCACAATATTTAAAAAAAGAAAAGAAATACTATCAGTGCTATTAGTTATTCACTTATGTGGGATAAGGGGAGACTGAAAGGTTAGACGTTTGTGTTACAGAATGTACCAAAGGTGTGCAAAAGAGTCAGCCTGGCCTATATCCTTCCTGGAATTAAAATTTGGGCCGAGCCTACAAATATGCCTAAATTTTAACGATCGAATGGATTAGCCTATTCTATATCGTTCATATATAGGAAGGGCCTAGCCTATATGTATAAGCCTGCTGTTTTTGGTAAAATAGAATAGTTTATTCAACCCTTTTTCTACATTTTGCATTTTGTACACTTTTCACAAGACTATTTAAAAGCATTCATTGGTTCTCCAATAAACCCTATCTACAAGCATAGAGTTTGTCCATCTCATCTTTGTCTGGGCCGGAAATCGTTTTACAGCATTGGCTAAAAGGCATGTAGCAATTTAAAATTCACAAGTTAAATACCATAAGAAACACTTTCCAAAATCAGCTAAACAAGACAATTCTGAATTTATTAACTGGTTGGCACAATATGTCATAGTAAATCTCTTTTTAAATTTAAATTGAGCTCAGAAATTTCTACATAACTTGGTGAGTTTCAACTTTTGCAAATGTTTAGAACTCTAGCTGGTGATATTTCCAGTACAAATTAAAGCAAAACCTATGCTCAAGTAAGGCTAGGTTTTAGCGTATATTCCTGCACACTATTTCACCTACAAGTCTCTACAATTCCTTGCACCCTACAAATAGCATACGAATAGGTCTACACGTAGGGTGGGCGGACACCTTTGGTATAGATATGTGTATTACTATATGATGTTACGTTTTAGTATTTTTTAACTTGCTGTGGCCAAACTTACGATTTCCTTCCAAATCAATTGTCTTGCGACGTTGCGACTTGTTAGGTGATGTGGTACTTTAAAAATAATTGTCCTGCCATTGGTTCGGCAGTTATCGTGTTGAAGCTTCGAGAAGACATGCACGACTGTCATGAATAAAATCTTCGTTTCATTTCGCCCCTAACAAGCAGCATTGCTTATTACATAATTAATAATAGGTAAATCTACAATACAGTAGTCGCACTACACTAATAATTATTGCTCAACAAACAAAAAATAAAAATTGAAAATATAATGAGTTGAAAAATACGCGCAATTTTAAATGGAATTATTTTCCCGTAAAGTGAGCATATGTATGCACATATGTAATTATTGTCCATTAATTTACACACTAGTATAATTACTGTACTTGTATTATGACTTACACAAGACATGCATAATGTTTACTCATGAACTGACTTTATTAAGCATAGTGTACACGCAAGTTGATTTCCAAAACTACAGATAGTGAGAACGTTTTGGAATATATACTTTAATGTTACCCCAAGTTTTACAGTTATCAGTTTGGCTAATGCATTCACAAAATTCAGAATTGTGTCATTAAAAGATTAAAACACAATACAATATTAACAGGACAAAATTAAGAGCAAAATAATTCCAAGTATCTGTATACATAATGAGAGAGAAAGAATCGTACTAAAAATAAAATAAGATTAGGGTAGAATAAAACAACGAATTAATTTACTACTAGGATACAAAAAACATTTGAGTTTTTAATTTTGAATACATCTTTATAAAAACCAGTTAAATTCTCTATGCAATCAAGTAATCAAATTTTTAAAAAATCTGAGTCCTGGTTAGCAGGAGGTTTTGAACGAGATTTTGTTCTTGTCTCTGTGATAAGTATGTCAGAAAATCACGGAGGTGTTCCAAAATAATGCGCCAAAATGGACGCTTTATTACCTTATTACCCGCTTTAGTAGGGAATTAGGGGAAGTAATGTAATGCAAAAATATGACAACATAAATTTTTTAAATGTGGGAATGAGTCAATTTAACCTAGAAATAAATAAGAGCAAAATACCCTTGTGAATTGGGAACTTTCCGTCCTAGTGCAATATGAGTTTTCTATTCAGAAAAATATGTAAATCCCAGGAGGTGTAATAAATAATAAAAACTGACAATGAGTAGCGAAATTGGCTTTTTTGAAACTCCAGGTAATTACACAAACTTTAAGCTTCCCACAACAATCGTTAATTTAAATCAAATCATATTAGGCAGTATATTTTTAATTCTTATCAAAGTTAGTACTTTACATAATTACTCCTTAAACTTTTCTTATTGCCAGTAAAATATTTAAACCTCCACGTGACAAGCTATTATTACAGCTTTTCAGGTCACTTTTAACTATAGATACGTATGTACTAGATTGATTGTGATTTTATGGAACTGGTGTGGTTCAAGGATTCTTGGAGATTTATTTAAATGTTACAACAAGGAAATTTATGTTTAAATAATCAAATGACCATTTAAAAAATCCAGGGGGGTTATTCTCGAAAGACTTACGATCGTAACTTCAGTCGCAACTCTCGCGTTACGATAGTTGGGATTCTCAAAACATTTTGAAAATCGCAAGTTCTCAGAAAATCGCAAAAGTTGTCGTAACTTTACGACAACTAAATAGCAGTCGTAGGTACATACGATCAAGCATTCTTTATATGGCGGGGTTCATTTGAAAACCCCTCCACACCCCCTCCACACCCACTCGAAGTGGAGGGGAAATGGAGGGGTTATGTATTTGAAGGGAAATGGAGGGGAAATGGAGGGGTTATGTATTTGAGGGGAAATGGAAGGGAAATGGAGGGGAAATGGAGGGGAAATGGAGGGGTTATGTATTTGAAGGGAAGTGGAGGGGTTATGTATTTTAGGGGAAATGGAGGGGAAATGGAGGAGAAATGGAGGGGAAATAGGGGGAAATCGGGGGGTTATGTATTTGAAGGGAAATGGAGGGGAAATGGAGGGGAAATGGAGGGGAAATGGAGGGGAAATGGAGGGGAAATGGAGGGGAATGGAGGGGTTATGTATTTGAAGGGAAGTGGAGGGGACATGGAGGGGTTATGTATTTGAAGGGAAGTGGAGGGGACATGGAGGGGTTATGTATTTGAAGTGACGTGGAGGGGAAATGGAGGGGTTATGTATTTGAAGGTAAGTGGACGGGAAATGGAGGGTTTATGTATTTGAAGGGAAGTAGAGGGGAAATGGAGGGGTTATGTATTTGAAGGGAAGTGGAGGGGAAATTGAGGGGTTATGTATTTGAAGGGAAGTGGAGGGGTTATGTATTCGAAGGGAAGTGGAGGGGAAGTGGAGGGGTTATGCATTTGAAGGGAAGTGGAGGGGAAGTGGAGAGGTTATCTATTCGAAGGTGAATTGGAGGGGTAATGTATTTGAAGGGAAGTGGAGGGGTAATGTATTTGA
Source organism: Allacma fusca (assembly GCA_947179485.1). Lineage (NCBI taxonomy): Eukaryota > Metazoa > Arthropoda > Collembola > Symphypleona > Sminthuridae > Allacma > Allacma fusca. The sequence continues at coordinate 13,955,552 of OX359246.1, read as the reverse complement.
AGGGAAGTGGAGGGGTTCTGTATTTGAAGGGAAGTGGAGGGGTTCTGTATTTGAAGGGAAGTGGAGGGGTTATGTATTTGAAGGGAAGTGGAGGGGTTCTGTATTTGAAGGGAAGTGGAGGGGTTCTGTATTTGAAGGGAAGTGGAGGGGTTATGCATTTGAAGGGAAGTGGAGGGGTTATGTATTTGAAGGGAAGTGGAGGGGTTCTGTATTTGAAGGGAAGTGGAGGGGTTATGTATTTGAAGGGAAGTGGAGGGGTTATGTATTTGAAGGGAAGTGGAGGGGTTATGTATTTGAAGGGAAGTGGAGGGGTTATGTATTTGAAGGGAAGTGGAGGGGTTATGTATTTGAAGGGAAGTGGAGGGGTTATGTATTTGAAGGGAAGTGGAGGGGTTATGTATTTGAAGGGAAGTGGAGGGGTTCTGTATTTGAAGGGAAGTGGAGGGGTTATGTATTTGAAGGGAAGTGGAGGGGTTCTGTATTTGAAGGGAAGTGGAGGGGTTATGTATTTGAAGGGAAGTGGAGGGGTTATGTATTTGAAGGGAAGTGGAGGGGTTATGTATTTGAAGGGAAGTGGAGGGGTTATGTATTTGAAGGGAAGTGGAGGGGTTCTGTATTTGAAGGGAAGTGGAGGGGTTATGTATTTGAAGGGAAGTGGAGGGGTTATGTATTTAAAGGGAAGTGGAGGGGTTATGTATTTGAAGGGAAGTGGAGGGGTTATGTATTTGAAGGGAAGTGGAGGGGTTATGTATTTGAAGGGAAGTGGAGGGGTTATGTATTTGAAGGGAAGTGGAGGGGCAGTGGAGGGGAAGTGAGGGGTGCTCTGATAAATTCGTTTTTATATTTTTTGCCATTTTCGCTCCTTAAACGTTAAATTGATTTGTAAAGAAAAACAATACGTGAAACTGATAGAAAGGACAAATGGGAAGAATTTTATGGCTTATTGGATGGCTTAAGATTCGAAAATTTTGACAGCCAATCAGAGCGTCCGTTACATGTTTACGATTCGTAAATGTGATCGTAGCTACGATATACTTGCGATCGTTTTTGAGAATATTAAAATTTGAAAATTGTAGAGGCATCGTACGACACCTGTCGTAAGTACTTACGAAGTCGTAACTTGCGATATCGCAAATTGTGTTCGAGAATAACCCCCCAGGTAATTATGCCTAACAAAAATTCCAAAATATAAAATTAACGGAAACGACTTCACTTCTTGATATAACAGAGTGACTTTTTAATTTATTATTTAAAAAAATACTGGCTATTTCTTACTCCGCTTAATTTTCGAAGACAATTTTAGGAAAATGTTAGACATAATCCTATTTTAGTATATTGTCACAAATTCTAGTGTGTTTTATGGCTACATTAAAGTAACAATTTGTTTGGTCTAAAATGATTGATTGTTTTTGCTGGAAGTTGGAATTTCCGAACAAATTGTCACCTCTACTCTGTTTCGCAGTTTCATCGAATTCCAGAAGTGTCCTCAGAAAATAACTCTTTAGATTAGCAACACGGAAACAATTGTCCTGTAACTCTGTATTGATGTGTATCTCACTCAGTTACAATACGTAATGCCTAGTTACTATTAACAGACGGGACACATACAGTTCGAAGGGTGTGTACGACTGGAGGTAATCCTGGTTGAGGTTATTCCGCCTGAAATATGATCTCATTAATATTCGTGTTTAAAAAGGCCGTTTTCAAGTTCCCATGAAATTTTCCCTGTCTGTTTATTTTCTGCCTGGAATGTTTTTACATAAAAAAAAATCTTCCTGTCTTTCCACAAAAATCCGACGCGTGTTTCTATTTGTCATAAATAATCCAAGAATCCAACATCATAACGTTTTATCTACAATAATTGTTATTCTTATCAGAATATCAGTAGCGGGTGAGAATTATATAACTTATCAGTACTAATATAGGAGAAATATGTTCTTATGAATATTTTAACTACCATGCAAAGGACTCTGGCAATACTTTAAAAAGTTTTTTGGAATCATTAATTTATTTAATACGCTGCTCCTAGCTGATTTTGTCTCCGAAAATTCCCAGTATCCTCGTGTGGAGTGAATGATATGGTCAGCAATAGATTTCACTCGGGCAAGGACAGATTACCTGATTTTATAAACTTTAACATGGAAGTGCTGTTATAAAATGCAGTTTTTGAATGTGAATAAAAATTACTAATTGTCTAAGTGAAGTATTTGATTAGCACGGGTTCTATTGGAAATACCCTTCCCTTATAATAACCGTTATAATACAACAATGATTCGTTGAGCCACGTTTGCGACAGTGCTCAGTTTAATATTTGATTAAAATAATCATGTATGGATTTGGATGGGATAAGTCAAATCTGTATTTGGGATTATTCATAATGTTCCAGTTAAGTAATTATGTGCAATATGTGTCCCTATATGCTTAGCAGTAAAAGTTAAGGTCTAATTGGAGTTATACCTTAAAGGGATGTAGCTCTAATAGTTAAATAATAAAGTGGGAGAATATTAAGAGAGTATTGCCAATTATAGAGATATTTATTCAGTGTACAAAAAGAATGAGAGGAAGAGTGAGAGCTAGAGAAGGAGAGTGGAGTGGAGTGGAGTCCAGCAGAGTAACAGTAAAGTTACAATGGAGAAGATCCGAGCCAGACTCCCCGAGTGTGTGAAGGAGCTGGGTTTATATACTGTAGGGTTAGCTGTAAAACAGGAATTATCCAGTTCAAACTGGTTTCGTTTCCGTTACATTTACATTGTTACTCTTATTCAGAGCTAATACCAATGAGACTACAGAGTCCAAGCTTCTTAGATGAAACATCCTTTTTTAACCAATAGTTGAGCATGATACAATAGACAATAAGATTCTCTTTTCTTTACAAATGTAAGTAATATTCCTTAAGTGTTACAGTTAACAGTAAGAGGCTTCATTGCTACTCTTTACATACAATGTAATATATTTTCTTAAAGTACAAGTATGGCTTAACATTCATTGGATGAGGGAAAACGATGACCTCATCGTTGGGAAAATATAAAATGTGGAATTAAGTACACAGTAAAAATTTTGAGTCCGAATTAAAATTTCAATAACACAATAAAATTCTTTAGAATGATGAATAAAATATTTGATATAATGTCTCTCCCGGAAGTGTTTCGAATTTTAGTTGCACTTATTTGTTCAGAATCAAATTCGAAAGCCACTTCAGCTTTTTTCCCATTTTGTTTAAGTTGTTGTTGCCCTAGCTGGGAACTTAAGTGGTTGTTCAGAGCAATGGTATCTATTTTATTTGATGGGCTTAAACTAGTCAAATAAACTCCTTTTCCGTAAGAAGCATTATTGATTGATTGATATATAACCCCGGAATTTTCAATTTTTATTGCATTTGAGTGACTTGTGTAGTGATAAAGTGCAACCATGGTTCCAATTCTAAAATATATAACAAATGTTTTTCAACAATATTCATCAAATATGTTTTTAATTTCAATTATAAAAAATGTTTTAGTGGTTTTTTAATACTTACTTTGCTTTTGCATAAAATCCCAGTTTCAATGTTGTCTGTCAAGTACCTACTACAACAGTAAACTATTAGCAACCCCAGAGTAAACGCCCACGGTCTTTTTATATGATATACCCTTCTCATTTGATAAATTCTGCGAATTAATGCGTAATGGATGCATACTATTCCCACAATAAGATTTTTTTGAAGTTAAAATATAATGTAATCTTGTGGTCAGTACGGAAGCATTAGTCCACGAATGTTTCACATTAGGTGTGGTAGAAAAACAAAAACACTTATGCAGCTGTGTGATGTTAGTATGTGTTTTATAGGTTTGGCTTTAACTTATGAATAAATCTGAAAGTCTTGGTTAATTCTGTTTACGCTGGCCGTGCAAGATTTAACCGACCTGTAAAGCCATTCATTGCCAGTCTCATTATAGTGGTTTAATGGATAATTCATTTACCTATTCAAAGACTCATTCTAATAATTACGTTTGATTTGTTTGTAGACTCCCACCAGGGTTTAAGCACTTATAGAGAAGTTTAGCTCCATAATTTACAGGGTGCTCAATTACCTTTGCGTTTGTAGGTTCTAGGATCCAATCATGCTACACAATTGTAGAAGGCTATATTTTGCACAGAATAATATTCTAGATAGGTCAAATAATATTTTAAAGTCACTATAGTTAACACTTCCAAAATTACAAGATACGCAAGCATTTAACGAATTCCCGGAGCACTAAAATCGTGGAAAATACCTTCCCCGCCATAAAATTCAAAATTTCATGAAATTTCGGAAGAAAATCATTATAATCAAAACCTTCGAATTGAAGTAAAAACCTGGCTTCTACGATTTTATTGTTCCAGGAATTCGTTTATACGGTTAAATAAGATTTTTACGTGAATTCGGGGAATTTTCTAAACTTCAGGAAATTTCATAAAATTTTATAAAATTTCAAAAATTGAAAAAAAAGGCGTTATGCCGCAGTATAGAACCCAACAGGTCGTTTGCCGCTGGTTCAGTCGATGTAACTCGTCCCGTGCGGGAGCCTTTCGTGGGACAAAATCAAAAACGATAATTTTTTACAAAAGCGCTTCGCTTTACTAATGTTATTATATTAACACGTACATACGCGCTAAAGCACGTGCAGCGCGGATTGTACATATACTTATGTATAGTGACATGTCTGAACATTAGTTTGGATTTTATTCGAGTTGCGAAAATGGATTTTTCTTATGGGATTTAACATGAAAAAATTCAAGCGAGGAAGGGTCCCCCCTGTCAAACTTTCAAAAAAAATCAAACTTTCAAATATCCTACTGCCCGAACCCAGAGGAGATGGCATCAAGTTTGTGGTTTGTGTGAACGCTGTTAGTAGTGCCTACAATTCCACCAATTTTCATTTAATTCTGAAGGTCACATCGGAAGACTTTGCTTGTCAGTACTATTAACACCATTTTTTCAAAAATTATCGAAATTTCATTTTTTCAAAACTTTTTGTTTTTATTTTTGTCATGAGCTCAATACTACAATCAGGAGGGGGTAATAAGGTACCTGATGCCGCTCCACGTGGCAGTCTTAATTAAATAATCGCGGAGCGGGAAATTTTTGAAATCCGTTTTCCAACAAAACAAACTCAATAGGGTCCAGATTTAAATATTTCTGGTTTCTGACCAATCAAACAAGGAATATTGATACAAAGGAAAACAAATTGCTCTTTACAGCAATTCTTATCCTTAATTGATGATTGAAATGTAAAGCTATAGCCTTGCTTGAAAATGAAATTAAGATCGGATTGCTTTTAAATTGCATCAAAGACTAAAGTGCGTGGGATTTCTCTTAAATTTAAATTTTGAAGTAATATCCCAGTTGAAAATAACCCAAATTCCATAAAATACAAATATTGCTTCATTTAATGATTGAAACTTTAACTTGCATTTTAATTGGAGTCCATGTTATCACAATGTTTGTGACAATTTCACGATAATGCTTAGTTCCCATTCTCAGAGAAATCTAATGATTTGATCTTTAAGGAAAATAATGAACTAATAATTCAAGAAATCTCAAGGATATATACATTTGTGTCCCACAAGTGCGATTGGGGAATTGTGTATTAAATTTCACGGGCAGGTGTAGCTATATGCAGGATTCATTTTAGTGTTATAAGCAGTGTTCAAGGTATGTATAATATATTTCTCTTTAACTCTGGACGATTTGACATATTGTGTACACGACGGCTGATTTAAAAGAATGTAGTGAGCATGTACACTACAAATACTAACACGCGCATGAACGATACAGAGTAAGGAAGAAAATATTTGAGCAAACTAGACATAATTGTAAAAAAACATGTAACAGAACCGTCCATGAAATTAGAGATAATGTCGGGGTAGAATAAATCAGCTATTTGAAGAAACGCCTTTGGTTTGACCTGATATAATGAATGATATACAGTAAAACTTGTCTATAGTGGTTTCTCTAGGGGAAAGAAAATTTGACCACTATTAACAGGGACCATTGTGCCGGATATAGTGGTCCTAACCACTATATACAGTACTTCAAATTAAATAATACTCACGCACGATTAATTTATTAATGCTTGCTCAGTATGCAATATTTTATTAGCAATTACACTTTATTAAAGTAATTACTAATTTTTGAATCCTTTAGACTTTTAATATTGTTCCTTGCGAGAAATTCTTGAAGGAAATGTACACATTGGTGGGCCGTTACCCAAGACGTCATAATTGTAATTCCCTTTAAAATAACTTCGACAACCAATCATACCGAGCACACTTAAGCACCACTCTAAGCCTCAACACAAGAAATGCTTGTTATGGAATGTGCATGACGTTTTTGAAGTTGTCTAACTTCGCGCGATTAAAATTTACACTAATGTTTATTCGGACCACTGTATGCAGAGTTGAAAGCCTGCATTTCTATACGAATGGTCAAAAATCCCAGACCATAATTGGCAGGGGACCACTATATAAAAAACTATTATAAGCGGGGTGTACGTAATGTTAAAAGATAGGACTTATGACGGGGAAACCTGACATGGGCCACAATGTGGAGGAAACCACTATATAGCCGGCCACTATATACAAGTTTTACTGTATTAATGAAATCTGTCGCATAACCTTTTTTTGCTTTACTATTATAAAACGTACGAGCATGCGTCCCTCAAACTAATTTTACGCAACTTATAGGGGCAGGCTTTAGTGCTTTTGATCGTCGGTCGGCGTGTTCGTGTGTAAAAAAATAAAATCTGTACTTCCCGCACTTTTCCTCTGAAAATGCTCGATCGATTTTGTTCAAAATGTTTGTGAACATTCTTTAGGCTAATGTAATAATGATGTCGTATTGGTTGAAATCCGTTCACGTTTTCGTACGTAAACAAAATAAAATAGAACAAAATCTCTGTTTTCTCCCAAACTGTTTCACCGATTTTAATGAATTTTTTTGCGTATACCAGTCCGTACTAGTAACATTGTTTTTTTTTAAATTGTCAAAACATCTTTTTTAAATATGTAACGAGAATTTTTGAAATGAGCTGATAAAACATTAAAAGGAGTAATGAGAAATCGCCATAGCTGAGACCGCCCTACGCGACAGCCTTAAATAATCGCGGAGCTTTGATTTTTAAATTACAAATTTTGCAGCAAGAATGACGACACAATAAATTTTCTAAGACCCAGAAATTAATAAAAATTGTACTCTGGTTTGCGGACATTATGAGGAAACTGGGGAATCACATAGTTTGACACACATTGTCAAATACACTACGATATTTGCCTGCCTAGTTGAAAATGACATGAAAATGTCCACTTTGAACAGATTTTGTTCATCATTGAAAATTTCGGAAGAATATGCTTTTTGCCTTATACATTTCGAACAACAAGGAAAAAAAGGAAATATTATTAAAAAAAAGTCACAAATTAATAAGCATGGGGAAACTTGTGGTCGTGGTCATTTTAGTAAAAATTAAATGTCTGCCATCTCAGGTCTCAAGTTTCGCATCTTCAATTTTTGATTGAACGCTGGGATAAAATTTCAGCATTCACGTCCCCCGCTTGCTTTTTGCAAAAAAACCTATTACTATATGACATGTAGAACTATGAATTAAGTACAAGCTTATTTACATAAACTAAATATATCCATAACCGTCCCAGTTTTTTGTATTACTATAAAAGAGTGTTTTTTCCTGTGATAGAGATTAAAATGTATCAATTATTTGCCAGGGATTTCCCTAGAGATTTGATATGGTTCAGGCTATCAGTTCTCAGACCGAAGAATTCACACGAAATGTGCACATTCAATGTACATACAATTTGACACATAAAAACGATGTTATAACCAAACCTTTTTCCTGCTGCAAGAGAAACTTGAAAATTTCATCAGATTCTGATGCTCACCTGAATTCAAGGCAGAATTCATAGTAAGCTTGTTGTAGTCTTGGAATTAAAAAATAACACCTGAATGCTTTCTGAGATATCTGTAAATTATTATTATTACCGGTATCATTAATTCTCAAATGACCTTCTCAGCAGTGGACCTTAACCGAAGAGCTGAAAAACTTATAAAATTACAATCAACACCATCCAGCATTAGTTAATCCATTCTCCGTGTGAAAAATTACCGCAGGTTTTATTGTTTCGATAACGTGTAGAGTATTTGAGATAACCGTAATACAATTTATTTCCAAATAAAAGAAAGCAACTAATCAGACAAATATTTGCGCTGGACACAATTTGCAAACGTTAACTCAAAATATTCCTTAAGGGATTCTCCTATACTCAGAAATGGCGGATAGGACTAGCATTGATGTGATCGCAAAATTACCATTCGAAATTTTGTATTTAATCCTTTACGCCATTTACATCCGTCTTCGCGAATTCTTCCAAATATTTTTTCCTGTTACTCCAAAGAGCCTTAAAGGTGAAGTAGTTCTCGTGAGTGACGAATAGCACGAGTTTCTGACCCAAACCTAATATTCTAGGGATTCACAAAGCTTTCTCTTATTCTAGGTCACAGGTGGAGCTAACGGGATTGGTCGAGGGATTTGCCGAGAAATAGCCAAGTCGGAGAGAGACCTCTCAATTATAATCTGGGATGTGAACGAAAAGGCCATCTCTGACACGGTCACCGAGTTGAAATCTACAGGAGTGAAAAATGTATTTGGTTCTAAAGTTGATGTCAGCAACAGGAAAGAAGTTATTGCAGCTGCTCAAATAGTAAAAAATTTTTAATGATCATAATATAATTCCAATAACAAGTACGTGCAAACAGTGAACTAATAGTGTGTACAATATAAATGATACACAATGATAGGCAAACCATGTGGACTTACAAATTTATTGATGTATTTTTAAAATATTTGAAAGATCCGTAAGGAAATCGGAGACGTGACAATGCTATTCAATAACGCCGGCATTGCAGGTCAAGGATATAATGGATGGAGTGAAGACCCGAAAATATTTGAAAAAGTATTTGCTGTAAATGTCTTGGCCCATTCTTGGACCTTGAGGGAATTCCTGCCGAAGATGATTGAAAATGGGAGGGGCCATGTGATAGCAACCTGTTCTATTTTCGGGTTCTATCCCACTACTGGTGGATCATACGGTCCTTCAAAATTTGCTGTTCGAGGATTAATGGAAGGAGTTCGGGAAGATGTGCGCAAACTTCCAGCAAAGCCAAATATATCTTTCACTACAGTATATCCAGGATTAACCCATACTGACATGACTGCTAAAATCGATCTTCTGATGAAGTATGCATTTAAATATTTTTTGTATCCTCGACAACCAATGTATGTCATCAAAAACTATTAAAAATGCAATCAACAGGTTAAATTTCTGAATTTGTTTGTTTCCAGGAGGTACAAGTTTTTGAATACTGTAATGACCCCGGACTACGTGGGAGCAAACATTTTGCATGGAGTTTTACGTGGAAAAGAACACATTTATGTACCAGGGGAACAGCGAGTCATGCGCTTTTTGATGTAAGTAATGCATTTGTTTGATCATTCACCCGGTTATTCTAATTATTAGCTTTTATTCAGTAGGAATTACTTTTGTGCGGTTGTCGTCAAATTACCATCAACTTCTCTTCATGGTTTTTGTAATGTGTATTTATATTTGATTTTTGCTTCTTCAGCGAACTTTTGCCGTCAGAATGTTATGGTATATTTTATGATCTGGCTTCTTGAAGTTACAAGTCTCAAGTCCTATAGATTTGAAGTTCCGGATTTGCTTTGCCGAAATGTAAATTTTGGATAGGCTATGAATACAGCGTGAGGCATATAAATAGTTTATAATCCTATACATTTTTAAAACTACGCATAAAATGTTTGATATTTACAAATATTCGGGATTATTGTTGTACACGTATGTGTGGAGAATATAAATCATGAATGCATTGTGTTTATGAGAATAGTAGAAAAAAAAGAAAATAAAAGAAATATAATATAAGATATATAATATAAGATATATATATAATAAAAGAAAATAAATTAAAAATCAAAGGGCATTTTTAGATACGGAACATCAAGTCAACTTAATTAAGAAATATCCTTGCCTTTTACAGAGCGTGAAGCAGCAAGAAGCTGTTCTTTTGTAGAGGAACGTTAATAGTTAATCAAATCAGAAGCCAAAGGACTCTCCAAAAAGCATATAAGCAAACCGGGTCAAACTCCCAAAGGTAAAAGTTCGACCTCAAAACGTCTCTTTGCAGCACTCGTGAGGAGGAACACTATGTATGCATTTCCAATATGGGGTTGCAGTACACAAATGAATTGGAGAACCCGCAGACATATATGCTGATTGTGAGACGATTACTGGAGTACGTAATCTGACACTCCCATACATTACACCATAGACGAGCATGCGCCAACGTTACAATTGCACACACGGTCGTTCACATTCTCTAATAAACACTATGCATAGCACCAATGACACGCCCTAAATAAGTACTTGAACGCTAGCGTACTATTCAAGATTCAGCGTTATAAACCAATGGTTATAAACCTTTTTTTTCATGGATTTTCAGAGACATAAAAATTGTGACCGATCGTAACTACCCAATGTCTTCGGAAATTTTAAAACGCATGAACTAGCTATAACTGGGCGCTCGTAAGACCAGAGCTGCGCTCAAGTTCAAGTAGTACTTGACAAGTATCAAGTCAGGTCAAGTTCTTAAAAGTTCGGGATCATGAGCGTTTCCACTTGGTTTAATCCGGTCAAGTTCAAGTATTTGCTGGATCCGAACTTGGAACTTCAAGTCGGTTCTGGTCCAATTGCAAGCCTACAGAATTTACTTGAACTAAGGATCAAGTTCAAGTTCGGGTCTGGGCATGGATTTTACTTGAACCCGAACTTGCACTTTCAAGTACCGATTCAAGTATAGCCTAGTTCCAACGTTTGCTTCCTTTGTGCGTTCTTCTCCCTCGATTGTTCGCACTTCTGCAACACGCATCCCGAGTAGAAATTTTGGTCAGTGCACGGTTATTAGTACGTTAAAAATTAACGTCAATTGGTCAGAACAAAGTCCAGTTGTGGCGTCCAGCTGAATACAATATGTCCGCTTTGACAACGACAGCTGAACGTCACCACCTTGCGAAAATATAACTATAGAAATAACGTCTGGTTTACGCCAAATACTATCGTTATTGCAACGCAATTTAACCTCCCTGTTCACGGGGGTTGAAATATAATTTACTGATTAAATTCTATCCCAAAAAATAATTAAATAGTGCATTTCATATTTCTCTACAAGTCATCATTCAAAGTTGTCCGCAGCATTCTTGTCCTTATTCCTGATTCCAAATCTCAATTTCTGCCCACCGATCGTCAAAATGAAACCTGAAAATAAGAAATATTTCGCTTTTAGATTTAATTGCAACTTAAAGAAAGCACAACAAGAAAAGAAATCAATTTATGATCCATGCATTCCCTACTTTCAATCAAAATTCAATCTAAAAGAAGTGGAAACAATTGGACTGTACATTGGGGCACGAGGAACAATTTCAAATTTTTTTGTAACATTCCTAAAACGATTTAGGATACCAATGAAAGTTATTGAAGAAATAGTATCTTTAGTTCTTAAGAACAGTGCATTAATTTGTAATAATCATCTTTATAAGTCATAAATTATACTAATTAGTTACTTAATTGAAAATTGTTAATAGTATACTGAGTCCATAAGGGCTACTTCTATTGAGAAGCAGTGTCAATAAAGTCTTTCTCTCTCCTGCATCTTTTAAAAACTTACAACTAATTATAATATTTGAGGACATTATTCATTTAAATCACAATTAAACTATTTATTGTTTATTTGTCCTTCTGCATTAGAAACTATTTGCTGGAAAGAATGTTGATTGTTGATGTGGTAGGGGTATACTTGATAGTGTTGGCGACACACTATCAGATATTAAAAATGTTGAAAATTGTCACAAATTGAAACCTTAAAATTATTCCAAATAAATATTAGGGGTTTCTACCTGTCAACATTAATAATAGTTAACATTAAGCGTTGCCTTACAAGTACATACTTCCTTAACCATAAGCATTTAAAAATTACTTACCTTTGATAAACAGGAACATATTTAGTATTTACATTCTAATAATAACTTATCATAAAACTCGTTGCTTCAAATAATACACACGACTTACACTTTTATATAAAATAATAATTTGTTTTGATTACCTGAAACAATTGACGAAAAGAAGTAATCATTGGCTGTTAGAAGTTACAGGAAAGTAACAGATCAGAGCCAAGTAATTTAAAGTTCGGACTATACAGCGCTCTCGGCCATAGCTTGTAAATAAGCATGTGCCGAGTTTACTACATGTTTGACCAAAATTTGACGTTGCATTAACGACTGGGCTTGACGTATGTATGTAATGTGTCTACAGAAGGCAATTGCTAGGAGGCACTATTATTTACGTCAAGTTTACGTAAATATAACCATTGGTATAGTTGCTGTCGTTATTTGGCGGGGATTTTGCGTTAACTAAACGTCGTGAATGTTTTATTGATTAACGTTAGGTCCTGATGTTAAAAGAACGTTGTATTTTTGTTGAGAATTGCGATAATATTTGTGATAGTCTCATTGACGTTCATGGAACATCGCATCTGTGACCAACAATTTGAGCTTAGTCAGTTTAACGTCAACTAACGTCGATTCCCATTTTCAGACGTAAATCTGACCAGTCATTTCTACTCGGGATTCTAGAAACTAGTGATGCCAAAGGTCTGGTCTGAACCAGATTTTATGAAACTGGGCTGGTCCAGTTTATCAGACCAGACCAATAGTCTGATCCAGTCGTTCGGACCAGACCAAAGACCAAGCTCCGAAACATGGTTCAGAAAACCATTGAGATCAATTAAAAAATCACATTTTATCCCGTCAAATTTTTCTTTTATCCCCAGAAATGTCAGTTTTAATTTGTTCCATGTGATTTCGTTAACTCAAATTTTCATTTTGAGTACTTTTGATACCTTGGTTCTGTGGTCAGGTCTGGTCCTGACGCTGGACCAATTGTATCTGGTCTGGTCCAAGTGTTGAATCAGACCAAACCAGACCGAACCGGACCAATAACGGAAAATTATAAATGGTCCGGACCAGGCCATTGGCATCCTTATTAGAAACCATTACTGCAGAGACATGCAGAGAAGCTGGATCTCACTTTGATTTGGAGTGACTGTTGTGTATTCTGTAAATCGTGCTTAAAACTATTCTTCAAATTTTTTATCATTTGTGAAAAACTGCTGAGGTAAATTGTCCGGTGAAACTAACACAGGGAAAAACCCATGAGTGAACCCGAATCTGAATTTAATAAAGACCACGGAAATTGAAAATCTTAGCTCCACCCGTTGGAGTGCTTTTGCTAATTCATACTACAAAGTTGTAAGGTTCAAGTACTTGAAATCCAATTTCGGGTTCAAGTCAATTCCAAGTTCGGTTCGCATGATTTACTGACCCGACATTCAAGTATCAGATCAAGTTCAGGTTTAGGAAAGATTACTTGCAAGATATGACTTGGTATGACACGTAATTCCTGGGACCCGAAAAGCCAAGTTCGGGTACTGACAAATATCTACTTGAAAGTTCAAGTGCAGGTCAAGTTCAAGTTCGGATCCTCAAAATACTTGACCCGAAATCAGGTCTGCGTGAGACTGGGAGAACCATATTTGACGTAGAAAACAAAATCACAAATCTAAACGCAATATAGCACAAATTAAATACCAGGCACATAACATCAACAAACTGCCCGCTATGCAAAAACAGGGACGGCGACATACACCCCATTACGTACATATGAATTTGCTACGAAAAATCACGTTCGAAATCCAGAATTGAAGTCATCACACCACCACCAGGTGAACCAATCAATCAAAATCTACCATCCTGCCTGGATACAATCAGAAGGATAAATCAATTCTGGCCAGAGGCTATGCACGAAAGAAGCACGAATCTAGAAACACATTCTGTTTTAGCATTTAAGTGTTCATGACATACTGTCCTACAGCACCAATACTTCAAATCTTAATCTAAGTACAAACTTTTGAATTAAAATAATTTTGCAAGGTGTTGTAAGGGCAAAATGATAAATCAACCGGAACAAATCAGTTTATTCATTTATTCAAGCTACAAAACATTAAAAAAGATACATAGATATGATGATTGTTAACTAAAATGCATTGCAAAATTTATACATATCGGAGCTCTTAAAACGCTTGCTCAACTACGAACGTACATATATACACCTTTATTTCGTCTAATTGGTAAGTAAGCCTGTATGCACTTGAATTATGCATATATGAGTTCATGCGACATTTACCGGTTCATGGAAATAACAATTTAAAATATACAACAAATCCAAATAAAGATGGCATTACCTGCATATATGTATGTATTATATTGTTAGGTATGTATATAGAAATTACATAAATTAGTTAAGTCTCACAAGAATAATTAATTAAGTTGTGAAATACACAACCATAGGTTAAGTCAGTTCAAAGTAACTTCAACACTTATTGTAAAGGTGCAAAGTAAGCATTTCCCATCGGCTAAAGCGGACGAGTGTCAACGTCCGGTTACATCCATTATGATGTAACGTCTAGACTTAAGATTGTAAAAATAGGCTCAAGTAGCCACTTGTTAAGTTTAAGATTCTTACAGACTCTGCAGTGAATAACTGAGAGTCATTCCAGTAACACCTATTTTTAGTTGTTAATCTTCATTTCCTTTTCCTTTTGATTTCAATTATTAAATAAAAGCAATTAGTCTTCGGATTAATAGAAAACCACAATCAATTGTTTATTCATAATCATTCCTTCCATCAGCACGATTTCCAATTATTTACAATTTCTTGACAATTACATAAGTAAATAATCCAGGAGTTAGGATTTCATGGTATAACCATAACCTACTCTTACATGGTGGCCTTTGTAAAACATTGCCAATCAAATATTGCCCCGGCAATGCTCCCGAATTACTCTCAATTATCACTCCCCTTGGAAAACAATCGATTTATTATTAAGAATTGATTTTATGACCAGGCAAGTTTGAATAATATGTCGTATTTCGTGAAAATTTTTGAGAATTACAGTTTTGGCCACGCAGAGGTTACATTCCTGCATTTTGGACGTTCAACTCGCACAGCACCATCGGGACTATCTCCAGAGAAGTCACCCGTTATTGACTGTGACCGGTCGAAGAACCCCTCGTAAGTTTTAATTGATAAACGGGGTTATTATTTCTTGTCCACGGAAGGCAGACGGAATTACCTGCGCTTCACCGACCGATGCCCTGAGGATTTGGGTATGTATGTATTTGTAGGGACCAAAGTCTATCCATAATTTGGATTTCCTTTGGAGGCGCTCAAGCCAGAGACTTATTGCGCTCGCCCTGATGCAGTTACTTTCAGCTTTTGCCCAACCTTCTTGTAGCCATGAGAAAGGCTACAAGATTACGGTGGGAAGCTTCTTGCGTGACCATATGCCAAGATGCTATGCCATGATGTAGATGAACCAACCTCTGACCGATATAGAGAGGGCATTCACAAATGATATGCTCCATTGTCTCATCGGCCAGTTTGCATGAGCATGTGGCTCCTACACCTTTCAGTTTATGCATATGCGCGTTGGTGGGTCCAAACCCCGTATATGCATAGGTAAGCAGTCTAGTTGCCCGCCTGCTTACCCCCACTATACTCTCTGTTCCCCACTTGGGTCCTGAGATAAATTTCTTTGATTTAATCGAGGAAAGGTTCCAACACCTGACGTGTTCTGCCCTCTTCCACCCCCTGATTGCTATATTAACCACGGAGGAAGAGATGGGTACTGTAGGTTCCGGGCCTATGCCCACCCTACTAGTTCCCCGTCTTGTAGCTCTCCTTGTCATCTCATCTGCTTTCACGTTGCCTACGAGACCCGAGTGCCCCGGTATCCACCCAAAGGTTACCCGGTTCACCTCTGCCAGTGCCTGTAGTTTGTCGTGACATTCTTTTAGAATAAGAGATCTTATACAGCCATTTTCCAATGACTCCAACATGCTTTTACTATCGGAGTAGAGGTAGACCTCTCTTCCCTCTACTCCTCTTTCTAAAAGCCAATAAGCTGCCTGAAGGGCCGCAAAGCATTCGCTCTGAAAAACAGTAGCATATTTCCCCAAGGGGTATGAAGACATGTGAATGTCCTCTCCCCCTTCAACAATATATACCCCGCTTCCAGCCAGGTCGTCATCTCCTTTGGACCCGTCCGTATAGCAGTTTATGTGTTCCCTGTGTCTCAGCGAGAGGTCTTCCTGTTTCCAGTCTTCCCTACTCCTGAGATTAATTCCGTAATTCCTATTAACCATGAACATACAATTGTCTGAGGGCATTTGCAATTCCGGTATATTGATCCCCAGCCCGGTACACTGTTTTGCATGTCCCCGGGTTAGTCCATCATACCTCCAATGCCCATTAGCCCTCAGCCTGCGCTTCACCGACCGATGCCCTGAGGATTTGGGTATACTCAACGGACAGCCACGGAGCTCAGTGCCGTTCCCACCTCATCCAGGAGGAATTTCATATAGTAAATACACAGTGTTAAGTTTCATGTCCATGAACCACCGTCACGGTACGTACATACTTACGTTATAATTTATGTCCGATAAAAAGAAGCCCTCAACGTCAAAACCCGACCCTAAGCCTTCTACAAGTAGAGTTACTCGTAAAAATTCTGACCCTGATTTAAAAGACGCTTCTGAATTAGCCAAAGTATTACAACAAGCCAAAGCAAAAGCAAAAGCTACAACTAGCAGTTCTAGAAAACCCAAACCCCCGCCGTTACCGCCTCCAACTTCGACACCGCCGCCCGTTCCTCCAGTAGTACCTCCAGCACAAGGTTCACCTCCACGAACTCCAAGTCCACAATACTCTACACCACCTTGCACACCACCACCGATTTCGTCCCCCCACCACCACCACCTCCATTACCTGCTCTTTCATTAGTCACTCCCGCTACTCGTATTGTTCCGTCATTTAGACGACTAATAAACAAAGCCCGTAAACAACAAAGTTTTATAGGCAAAATCCATTAAAACGCCCCCGTAAAGTTAAAATTTTAAACATGGCAGGCACAGGCCCTGTTAATGTTACTGTCAATACAGCTCCCATTCATTCCATAGTTGACTTCCAAAAGATCAAACAATTCAATCCTGGTACTCATGATGTTCATGATTTTATTATTGACGTTCAACGTGTCGTGGCCCAATACCAATGGGATTGGCCTATCCTACAAGGACACACTCCCAATTTATTAGCTCGTGACCCCTTTCAATGGTTACAAACTCAACTCGCTATAGCACCCCCCACTATCATTAGTATTGACACATTCTACACTGCTCTTCGTGAACGTTATGCTAAACCTCGACAGGTTTATCTCAATCAACTAATTTCCCGTAAGCAAAAAGAAAATGAAACGAGTGCCAAATTTTTGTATGAAGTTGATAATACTTGCACTCGATATGACCCAACAATGAGTCAACCTGACCGTGTTGCTTGGGGTTTGGAAGACCTCCTTCCCAAGTACAAAACTGCAGCGGCATGTTTCCCATTTACAAGCATAGCTGCTCTCGTTCGTTTTTGCGAACAACGAGAATTTGCAGATACATCTGCCGGCCCCTCCGATATGGCTGCTAAAGTTAAGTCATTGGAAGAAACTATCCAAAAACTTACCTTATCTGACGCGCCTAATGCCCAAGCTAATTTTGCTTTTGTTCCCGGCCGCGGACGAGGTCGTGGCAATGGCCGTGGCAACTCCCATAATAACAATAACAATCACCGCGGTAACCAAGGCAACATTCACCAACCAGTTCCCCACCAGCCCCGAGGTAATAACAATAATAACAATAATAATAGAGGACAGGCTCAAAACCCCCATAAAGGCATGCAATGTTACAATTGTAATAAGTTCGGTCACATCAGTCGTGACTGCCGTTCGGGAAACCAACAGAGGGGGCCCAACCAGCGTGGTCAGGGTCCCCGCCCGAACTTTCGGAACAACAATTTCCGCGGAAACAACAATGGCTTCCGCAACAATCAACAAAACAACGGCAACAATCGCCGGAACGATCAAAATGCCCACAGATTGGAAATTTCTTTTAATCCCAATCCGCCCCAAAACAATCAAACTCCCCAGAATCACTTTGCGAATCTTCAATATCCCTCCATAACTTACCCACAATAAACCTGTCACCCGTCTCATCAATGTGCCCGTATATTATGTGTTATTTTGATGATGTATCAATAGATGCTTTAATTGATACAGGAGCATCTCATAATTTAATACAAAAGAATCACATACCATACAGTGCAGTCATCACTCCTTGCCCACAAAGATTTGTTATCACAGCAGATAAAGCTCGCATTCCTACGTCCCATATAGCCTCCTTAACGTTCCAACTTGATAACTACTTTTACACAACTCAGGCCCATGTCCTTGAAACGCTCACTCCTCCACTCATTCTTGGTTGTAAGTTTATTACACAATTTGACTTTCATATACATCTGAACTCCAACACACTATACAACTCTCACGTATGTCATTACTTTCGTAAGCATGCATACTCAGCCACTTGCTCATCTGAGTGCGGCTGTTCCTCTCCCGTCAAAACATTATTCACTCTCCAACTTCCCCCTCGACACCAAATGTATGTACCTACTACACCACTACACACGTCTCATACGACATTCTTCAACCCTCATCCACCTATAGAAAAACAATACAAAGTAATTTTTCCTCCAGTTATCAACCCTGCGGTGAATGTTTTGCTAGCCACAAACATTTCCACTTCTACTCAGATTATTCCCGCTGACACTCTTATAGGCCATGCTCAACGCTATGATTTTACCCAAAGCTTACAAACAGCTCCAGTAATTCCTACAAATCCAATCCCTTTCACCCCGGAACAAATTAACTCATTAAATATTAATCACAAATTAAGGCCAGCTGAACGCGCCGCGATCCTTGGTCTCCTCAATAAATATTCGTATTTATTTGCATGGACGCTTATGGATCTTCAAGTATGTACATTACCCCCAATGCGAATTAGATTAAATTCTGACACTCCAGTTCAAGCTAAACCTTA
The DNA here is from genome assembly GCA_947179485.1 of Allacma fusca. NCBI lineage: Eukaryota > Metazoa > Arthropoda > Collembola > Symphypleona > Sminthuridae > Allacma > Allacma fusca. The sequence continues at coordinate 13,936,422 of OX359246.1, read as the reverse complement.
TCGCTTGAGCACTACGGAGCGTGAGATTTTAAAACAAGAACTTGATAAATTAATTCAAGCAGGCATAATTGTTCCTTGTGAAAACTCCAATTACTCTACCCCTGTGTTTTTAGTGCGCCAGAAATTAGGTAAATGGCGACTCGTCTGTGATTTTCAAAAATTGAATAAAATCACAATAGACGAGATTTTCCCTCTCCCAAGGATTGATGACTTGCTTTTTCAATTACGAAATGCCGCGTATTTTTCCCCCTTAGATTTGTTTAGCGGTTATTACCAAGCCCTCATCCACCCGGATGATCAACATTTAACTGCTATTGTCACTGAATTCGGACTATATATGTACCTACGTGTATGTTTTGGTTTGAAAAATGCCCCCGCCTACTTTCAAAGGCTCGCTACTCGTACTCTTGGTACTTTGAGATACACACACGCTGTGTCTTATATTGATGACATTATACCATATAGCAAAGACTTTCCCTCTCACCTGGTCGCAATTGAACTTGTATTCAAACGCTTAGCTAAAGTTAATTTTCGCATGAATCCCAAAAAGTGTTTCTTTGGTATGCAAGAACATGTGGTCTTTGGATTCTTTTTGTCCCAAAAAGGTTTATCTACTGAATCAGCCAAAGTAGCTGCAATTATGCAACAGCCCAAACCTAATAATTTAGAAACTCTACGTAAATTTTTAGGCACTATAGGTTATTATCGCAGATTTATTTGGAACTTTGCTCAAATAGCTGCTCCTCTCCAAGGATTATTGAAGAAACATTCACTATATCATTGGAGCCCAGACTGTGATAAGGCATTTTTGACTCTCAAAAATGCGCTATGCACAGCCGCGGTACTTAGGCATTACGATCCCACACTTCCATGTATTTTATATACGGATGCAAGTAATTTAGCCATAGCTGGCATTTTACATCAACAATTTGAGGATGGTGAACACCCAATTTATTTTATTTCCAGAGCTTTGACTCCAGCTGAGAAAAATTGGGGTGTTACCGAAAAAGAATGTTTAACTGTAGTATTTGCCACACGAAAGCTTCGTGAATTTTTATATCTCAAACCTTTCATAATTGTTACTGACCATCATGCTTTATGTTATTTAAAATGCCAACGTAATCCCACCGCCAGACTCACTCGTATGGCTGTGATTTTAGAACAATTTTGCTATGTAGTTAGGTATAAGAAAGGTACCCTCCATAGAAACGTAGATGGTGTCTCACGATGCCCCTACGCTCTTTCCACTTCAAAAGACACGGAAGATGATCTTACAATTCCAGGTTTATCAGCCCAAACTACAACCTCAGCGCTACCTTCTCTCCCAGCAATCCCTCTCATTAATCCAGCAGATTTAAAGCATGCTCAATCCATTGATCATACCTTAAATAAATTACTACAGAAAAAGCGCTCGAAATTAATTCCCAATGACGATGGTATTTACTTTATACAATTTAATCCCCGTAACCCTAAACTTTTAGTCATCCCTAAAGCTATAATTCCCATCGTTTTACAAAATGCTAACAATCATCCCCTTGGTGGTCATTTAAACTTTCAACGGACTTTGGCACGTCTCCGTCCATTTTATTGGTGGAGATCAATTACCTCAGACACATTTAAGCACTGTACTCATTGCCCAGAGTGCCAAAGTCGCCAGCACCTTACCAAATTACGTATGGACAGTCTGAAAAACATTCCCATAAAAATTCCAGCAAGCACATATGCTATGGATTTATTAGGCCCCTTTCGTGAAACTCCGAGAGGCAATAAATATGTACTCGTCCTCACCGACTTGTTTACCAAATGGGTACATACTTCCCTCCTTCCTAACAGAGAAGCTGCTCATATAGCCATGCACTTAGAATCTTTTATTTTAACCTTTCCTGGCATGTCTATATTAATTTCTGACGGAGCTGCAGAGTTCAAATCTGCAACTCTCCAAGAATTATTAAAACGGTTTAATATTACTCATAACGTTAGTATGCCCTTTCACCCCCGTTCCCACGGAATTGTAGAGAGACTAAATCAGACTCTCGCAATCATGCTCAGCAAATTTGTCTCGGACAATCAGTTAGATTGGGACATATTTGTACCATATGTAATTACTGCATATAATACTTCCGAGCATTCAGTTACAAAAATTTCCCCTTTTCAAGCATTTTTCGGTAGAGCTCCTCCAGCCCCTCTACTCAACTCCATTCCAAATACACTTTTGCAACTTACTCAACTCAGCGCTTCTCAGGTCAAAATTATGCACCAACGAATATCCCAGTTAATTAAAAAGGCTCAATTACAAGCCAAAGAAAGATTTGATGCTATGTATCAACCCTTAGAGTTTAAAGTTGGTTCCCACGTTCGATTTTATCTCCCTCAGCGAAAAATTGGTTTGTCTGACAAACTACTTTGTCGTTGGGTTGGACCCTATACCATTACATATATTGATAAGAATAATAATGCTGACTTGGTTTTAACCTTTCCCTCTACTAAGCTTAGACCTAGTATTAAATGTCACTTCTCCCAACTCAAGCTCATAAAAATTGATTTGGGGGATGGCATTATTCATCCCGAGTATGTATATACTACGGAAGACCAGCATGAATTTGATGCTTGGTTGACACAATTTCCTTCCGACACCCCAACCTCCGATTCCTCTCTCCCGTCTCCCATACGTAAACCTTCTACACGTCCTTCACGAAAGATGCAACAACAACCTTCCACTTCCTCCGAAGGCACAGTGATACCACGTCCAGTTAAGCGTTTAACTTCTCCTCCTCCACTAATTCCACAAATCACTCCAAGCTCTCGATCTACACAATTAAAATCTATTCTCAAGTCACCCCAACCAGTTGATACCAATCACACACTTCGACGTTCCACACGTTTAAGAAATAAAACAAAGAAAGTAACATTTTCCCATGTTGTGTAACAATGACCAGCAACAATCCCCAGCCCCTACCTGTGTACCCTTATGTACCAGGCATTGTCCAATACCCGACAACTCTGGGTATCAACGGTGCGATTCGACTCTCCGACAACCCATGGACGGAATTGATCAAAGTTTATCTCCCCGGCACTCCGGACACGCTAATCTGTTGCCCGGTATCAATCTGCACGGTTCAAATATTTCCCTATCAATTTGCCGACGCGTCTGGGAACGAACTCAATTGTTACGACTCCTCGATTCCTATTCTCAAGACGACCTTCCGCCATGTTGCTGTGGGAATTGTATTACCGGACCAAATTCATTCTCTCTTGGACCAGTTGAGCGCAACATATTTCCAAGCAACAGTGAAGCAGTCTCAAATGTGGAACGATTTTCTCCCCCAGTTACGCGACGCCCCACCGAACTACGTCTCAGCGACGCCCGTTATTTCCATCGATCCGCAAATTCGGTTCGAACAAATATCTCGGGCATGGTTGGAATCAGCCAACATTTGTGCAATCCAAACCCGCCGATCCAATTGGGTCAAGAAGAACGGCCCACGACAAGCCCCAACTTTAACATTGCCTCAACAACTCATGACAACTTCTCCTCCGGACCCCATTCTCAACCCTCTCGCCCAACCGCCTCAACCAGGCGTTGTACATATACCTTCACTTCCGAAAGTGACTTCACCGGAAGTGATGACGACAGTTTGCCAAACTCGCCCTCTCCCAACTCTGACTCCCGGCCCCCGCCAACGACTCTTATGATGACTGGTACGACGTATGTCAAGCCGCAGCAGCAATGGACTCCGACGACTGGGACGGTGATCGACCTCAGACCCCAACCGATAACGGAAACAATACAACTCACTCCTCTTCACCACCCTCACCGAATCTACCCGGAACTCGTTCTCAACGAACAAGGGAATTCGTGGAAGCCCCGTCAACTTTTCAACCTTGATAATTATGATTTTTATTTTTATTTTCGCCTGTGAAAGTGCTCCACTAGGCATTTGGGGAAGCCTCCCCAACCTCTCCAAGATGACAGGTGCCGGAACCAAACTCAACATGGCCCGGACCACTTCAATTCATAAGATGGTACCACTTCAACGGTCAGTTAGTATCCAATCATTACCTTCCATGGCTCAAAACGGTAACAAACATTTTGATCTTCCCATGCAGGCTGCACCTGCCAAGAAAAATAATGCAGTCAAAGTTATGGCTGCCGGAGCTGCTCTTATGGTAGCCCCACCAATTATAAGTAAAATCTTGGATTTTATTCCCTCTCGCTCCAACACCTTTCCAGAAATTCCTAAACCTGACCAGGAAACCCTTCCTCCTCCTCCACCCACTCCATCCCCACTCGACAAACAACTATTGTTACATACACCTTAAGACGATATAAAGACGATACCTTACAGCCATTCAAAGCTGTTAATAATTATGATGCTAACATAACACAAATGTTAGAAGAATGGAAATCTATTCATAATTCTTTTCTCTCCTTACAGAATAACAAGGATGAGCCCGGCCAGACAGTTACTCTCACTACTACTCTCTCACCGCCCGTACATGCTAAACAAACGGCACCGGAACCCATTCTTCCCGCTATTCCGGTTCCGAAGATGGAAATTGGCGTTGGCGAGGGAGATTCTCAAGTTCTTCTCCGTATTTTTACATTGTCAAGTACTGCTCTTTCCACCATAATTGGTTTTGGTTTAATTGTATATGGTTTATATTGTTATTATCGGTATCGTCAAAGAAACCGTCAGAACTCCAGAATCTCACATGCCCTACCCAGCGCCTACTTCATCAATAATCCCCGCCCACACAATAGTGACCCCTACCCTCCAATTGTTGCCCTCAACAATTTATCCAACCAGCTGTCTGCCCGGACTCCAGCATAGTTTTAAGTTTGATTTGGTCAATAGACCCATGTATATTAATTCTAATACGTACTTTGATTTATTGATAATAATATATACTAATACAATATTGATTTTTACACCTGTTATCACCTTCACCTTAAATGATTTCAGTTTGTGTACTAGCTGGTAAAGAAAAACACAAAAATAATTTTTTTTTCACTATCTCTTCTTTCATCTGTCTATCTTTTGTTACAAATACATACCAATTGTACTAACACAGTATGAATTTTAGTTCCAAATTCTCAAATTTTGAGGACAAAATTTTCCCCGACCGACCGGGATGTTAGGTATGTATATAGAAATTACATAAATTAGTTAAGTCTCACAAGAATAATTAATTAAGTTGTGAAATACACAACCATAGGTTAAGTCAGTTCAAAGTAACTTCAACACTTATTGTAAAGGTGCAAAGTAAGCATTTCCCATCGGCTAAAGCCGACGAGTGTCAACGTCCGGTTACATCCATTATGATGTAACGTCTAGACTTAAGATTGTAAAAATAGGCTCAAGTAGCCACTTGTTAAGTTTAAGATTCTTACAGACTCTGCAGTGAATAACTGAGAGTCATTCCAGTAACACCTATTTTTAGTTGTTAATCTTCATTTCCTTTTCCTTTTGATTTCAATTATTAAATAAAAGCAATTAGTCTTCGGATTAATAGAAAACCACAATCAATTGTTTATTCATAATCATTCATTCCATCAGCACGATTTCCAATTATTTACAATTTCTTGACAATTACATAAGTAAATAATCCAGGAGTTAGGATTTCATGGTATAACCATAACCTACTCTTTCAATATAGCATGTGTTTATACGCGACCTCATTTAATTTTTTGAGTTCTAACGGTCTCCTTGAAAAACAATAGACCCCTCACATTTGCTCTAATCTGCCCTACAAAAACCTAATGGACACAGGATGTGTAATAAGGCCATTGATTACCGTCGTTCGTAATTTCTCAAGAAACGTTTTTTCAAAAACCACCAGGACAACTTGAGCCAAATACGAAACCAGTGATAGTGTTCACCAAGGCTGGGATATTTGTTTTGGAATTACAATAATTGTATCCAATTATTGGTATTTCATTCATAATTGTTGTTATCGGAATTAGTATTTCATTTATATTGTTTTGGAAACATTTGTATTAGAATTGTATTGTTAAAAATAGCTGTTATCGCAATTGGTATTCAAATTTCCTTCAAACATTTAATCTGATCCTTCAGGTATTGAAAATATTTTATTTTATTTTATATTCGTTTTATTGAAAGGCGGGTGGGTTTAATTTAGATATAGATTGTCCACAAGCCTTTCTTTTTTAAAGTGTCCAATTTTGTTATCTATGAAAAATACCGCGTCGCCACGGAGCGATGGATATTATACAAACATCACTTGCATCTAGTTTCGTACATAATAAACGTGAGATAGTAGGTTTTCCATTGAATTTACTATGCGGTGGTAGTGTGATTGTAGAAATTAAAAGCTAAAAGGTTTTGGAATAAAGCCCTATCGTAGAGACTTGTGGTACACCTACATCGCGCGTGATAATATACTTACATTAGGAGTAGCGCTTTAAACAGACGGACAGGTAGTGCTCGCTAATAATAATTGCATGAAATGCCACCTTTTGGACGTTGTGTCAACCCATTGAACTATGAAAGCGCGAAACTTTAAATAAACGTACAGAAAGTTCCCTTTAATAAAAAGCATGAAAAATACCGCATCGCCACGGAGCGATGGATATTCTACAAATACTTGCTTGTAGTTCCGTACATAATAAACGTGACATAGTAGGTTTTCCATTGAATTTACCATGACTTACGAATACACTTATACTATATATATATATATATATATATATATTACATTGTCCACTGGACCAGTTAACTTTCTTTGTGCATTGATTCTCGTTAATTCTAATCACAACAAATGCACAGCTGAAATAGTTTTACATTTTCAGGGCTGCAGAAATAAATTGGCTTTCGAAGCCCTGAATATTTTTGTTGTTGAGGAGAAATGGTCCCAATAGTTTCATATATTAAAGAGATTTTGTGGTTATCGATATTTATATACAATAATAGTATATATATATGTATATATATATATGTATTATTTGTCCAAAGGACACCGCACAAGCCTTACGTGAAAATGCCGTCTGTTCGATTTTAACGAAAAAATTACTACAGGGTGCGCCTTGATGAGTAGATCATTTTTGATAATTGCCCGAAAAAATCTGACGACGGGATTTGGAGATATCCCGGGTCAAAGTTAGCAAAAAATGAAGGGGGGGGGCTCATGGGGTACCAAAAAATTCAAACAGGGAAAATTACCAATATAACTTCAAAAATGGCAAGAATAAAAATTATATAACGTTCAAAAAACATTTCAGCGAGATATGACCTCAAAATTCCAAGATACTGACCTCAAGAGGTCCAAGAGCGTCGATACCGGTTTCATAATCTAAACGGTGATAAAACTGGCCCAGATTGGAATTAGGGCTTTAATTAGATACATATTAAACGTGTGCCGAGTTTGGTTCCAATTTGCGACACGATGACCCAGTTCTGACCCCCGAGGTCAATATCTTACCCATACCAAATTTAGTACTTAAAAATCATCCGAATTACCCGCAAACAGGCTAGAACTTTTGGTTTAAGCCCAGTTGAGTTGCCTGTCAGGTTTGGTTTCAGTTTGTGACACGATGACCCATCTGTGACCCCAGAGGTCAATATTTTACCTATACCTAAGATGATTAGATACCTAAAAATCATCCAACTGGAACCCAAGTAGACAGGCAACACATCTGGGCTTAAACCAAAAGTTCTAGCCTATTGGATTGTAATTCGATAGCTTTTTGGGTACCAAATCCGGTATGGGTGTGATATTGAGATCACACGTATCTTCAGACCTAGCGCAAACTATCTGGGATATTTCTGCGATACTACAATGACAGAGTCACTGTATTTACAAGTATCACACGGGAAGTAAACAACCAAAGGAAGTACTCAAATGTTTTTCCTTTGGGTGTATCAGTCTGGTATTTTTGGATTAAGAAAATGATGAATTTTAAGCAGTGGATTCAAGTCACTCCCCGCCATATGTAAAGACTTCACAGAATCTGCAAAACAAAGATTGCATGAGTTCGAAATCATGACGATGATGACATTCAAATTACTAAACGAAAGTTTTTCATTGTGTTAAGAAGCAAACGTGCAGCTTCGAAAAATGTTTCAATTTTAGTGGTGCGACCTGTAATTCACTCGGTTATACTGAACCGTGAATTACATGCATGTTGGTTATTTATGCGTATAACCTTACATGCGTTTTAAATTACGTCCATGAACGCTGGGAGAAATTAAAATGTATCAATAATTATGCACGACTTTGCTCAGGAATCAGATATGTTTCAGACATTCTCATGAGTCAATATTATGTAAACATGAAAGTAAAAATGTAAAATTTACAGATACACAGTAGCAGAGCTCCGCACGGGTTCGAGTACCTACTCGAGTTTCAAGTACGAGTACAAGTTCGGCTCGAGTACGGAGTCACAACAAATTATGTACTCGTACTTTTGGGTCAAGTTACTCTAGGCGTACTTGTACTTGAATAATTTTGAACCGAGTATCGTAACAAGTACGAGTTCTCAAAAAGTACTCGAAGCAAGTTACGAGTATAAGTATTGAATTTGAAATTAATTGGTACTCGTACTTGAAATGCAAAAAGTACTCGAGTACTTCCAACTAATCATGCGTAGAAAAGTCATGCCTTAAATCCTGCATCATTGGCTGTTAGTTTGATGTGAGCCGAGAGCAGCCTTGTACAGCATATCTACACATGGAATGTTATACTTCAATTCAATGAAACTACTGAAAATGCAATGAAGGCATTGTATGGATCATGGAACTCTAACCGCTACAGTATTGAAACTTTAGTTCACAATCAGTTTAAGGGGCAGACTTCATTGTAGTGTTTCTGTACCGTACCAAAACATGGACTCGACCCGACTCGTTTTCCCGAACCGAAAAAACCACATTTCTATTCCCGAAACCTGAACCGATATGTTAGAGTCTGGGATATTTTTGCCTTCCCGTAACCGATCCTGAAAATTAAACCGTTTCACGAACCGGTTCCGGTTCCTTTGGCAAAAATTGTATAGGATTCATTTTTATGGAAGTCAAAATTAGTGTGTCCCTTTTCAACTGACCGAAATTTGGCGGTTCTTTAAACCGTTGACCAGAAACCGAAACGGAACCTCGGGAATTCCCGATACCGTAAAGAAATACTACTTCATTGCTTTGGATATTTGTAAGGTTGATCTATCACGGGATACGGGAAATTTCATTCTAGATATCTTTAAATTTACTCATTTACCTGAGGTCTTTCAAAAAGTAAAGCAATGTCGGCTTTTAAAAATTGGGCATGTTCTTTAGATTATTCAGTGTTTAAATTACATACAACTAATAAGTTTTAACGTTAGTTGGTCGAAAATTGTGACGACTTTTCAGAGTCATTGTGTATGTTTATATAAGCGATAGTGGTGAGTTGAGAACATGTAAAGAAAACACAGGAAACAAGGTTTAAAAAATTCTCTTCAATAACGTATTAATGGTAATAGTTACAAATATTCAAGATAAGAAAGATTTTAATAGCAACGTTTTAATATCACAGCTCGCAGTTCTGAAACTACGTCACTATCGACTATTTGTTGCAAACATTTCATGGGTAAAACTCAATTAGTTATTTATCATTAGCTTAAGTCATGAATTGCCACCACAGGACTACATTGTACTTTTACCCAGGCACTCAGAGTACCAGATTTTGTACTCGTGCTTGAACGAGCAAGTCCGGATCTGACTCTGCTTTTACCCGAAAATTCAAGTACGGTTCCGGTTCAAGTTCGGTATCAAAAATTACCCGACCCGTTCGGAGCTCTGCACAGTAGTTACGGTTGAAATTACAATTTCATCAGGTACCCTACAAATATCAGCTACAAAGTGAAATGCTCTATAATTATCTGAAAATAACAAATGAAAGTGCAATTCTGGGGCGACTGTATGTCCTTGTTCTTTAAGACTAGACCTGATAGTGAACAATATTTTGAAAAACATGAGACTCTTATCAATGGTTTATTCCAACAGTCGTAATAAATGTAAATTTCTTGAACTATGTATGCCCCCGTTTACAATCAGTTAATTCATTTATTTTGTGGACAACTCCCGAAAGCTGGATTACTATCCCGAACAATATTTTAATAAATAATTACAATAATCATGATAATTAATACATAATCTTAAAAAATGAACTTGACTTATGAAATTTACTTCGAAATAAAAGAGCCAGAACATCCATTTGTGGGCTTAAGCGTATTGAAAAACGTCAATTCAAAAAATTATTGACGGAACATCCTAAATTTAGAAATGGCGGATGGGACTAGTATTGATGTTATTGCAAAACTACCTTTTGAAATTTTGTATTTAATCCTCCTCGCCATTTACATCCGCCTTCGCGAATTCTTCCAAATATTTTTTCCTGATACTCCAAAGAGCCTTAAAGTTGAAGTAATTCTCGTGAGTGACGAATAGCACGAGTTTCTGACCAAAATCTAATATTCTAGGGATCCAAAACGCTTTCTCTTATTCTAGGTCACAGGTGGAGCTAACGGGATTGGTCGAGGGATTTGCCGAGAAATAGCCAAGCAGGAGAGAGACCTCTCAATTATAATCTGGGATGTGAACGAAAAGGCCATCTCGGAGACGGTCACCGAATTAAAATCTACAGGAGTGAAAAATGTATTTGCTGCTAAAGTTGACGTCAGCAAAAGGGAGGAAGTTATTGCAGCAGCTCAAATAGTAACACATTTTTAATTATCATAATAAACTTCCAATAAAAAGTACGTGCAAACAGTGAACTAAAAGCGTATACAATGTAAATGACACACAATGACTGGTAAACCATGTAGACTTAAAAGGATTTGATGCATTTTAAAAATATTTAAAAGATCCATAAGGAAATCGGAGACGTGACAATGCTATTCAATAACGCCGGCATTTCAGGAAAATTTGGATGGCAGGAAGACCCGAAAATATTCGAAAAAGTATTTGGAGTAAATTTCTTGTCCCACTCTTGGACCTTGAGGGAATTCCTGCCAAAAATGATTGAAAATGGGAGGGGCCATGTGATAGCAACCTGTTCAATTGTCGGGTTCTATCCCACTACTGGTGGATCATACGGTCCTTCAAAATTCGCTGTTCGAGGATTAATGGAAGGAGTTCGGGAAGATGTGCGCAAACTTCCAGCAAAGCCAGATATATCTTTCACTACACTATATCCAGGAGTAACCCATACCGACTTGACTGCTAAATTCGATCTTCGATTGATGTATGTAATTAACTATTTTTTGTTTCCTCGACAACCAATGTATGTCATCAAAATGTTATAGTTCGAAATTTCTTTGTTTCTAGGCGGTACAAGTTTTTTAACGCTGTAATGACGCCGGACTACGTAGGAGCAAATATTGTACAGGGAGTTTTATGTGGAAAAGAACACATTTATGTGCCAGGAGCACATCGAATCTTCCGCTTTCTGATGTAAGTAAATTTAATTTGTTGGATCATTCGCTAGTTATTCTAATTATTAGTTTTTATTTAGCAGGAATTACAATTGTTTGGTTTTGCTCAAATTATCATCAACTTCTGTTCATGATTTTTGGAATTTATATTTGAAAATTTTTGAGACTATCTCTTAAAAAGGGCATGGAGAATGTGTATTCAAGGATCATTTAAAGTGTTATTATTTGCTTCTTCAGCGAACTTTTGCCGTCAGAATGTTTTCGCAAATTTTCTGATCTAGCTGGCGTGGTTGAAGTCACAAGTCTCAATCCTACAGATTTGAAGTTCCGGAGATAAATTTGGGATAGCCTATGAATACAGCGTGATGCATATATATGTGTAGTTTATAATCCTATACATTTTTAAAACTATGCATAAAATTTTATTTACAAATATTCGGGATAATTATTGTACTCGTATGTGTGGGGGATACAAATCATGAATGTATTGTTTTTATGAGAATAGTAGAAATAAAATATGTTAAATTAAAAATTAATGGATATTTTTGACACGAAACATTACAAGTCAATTTGACTTTAAGAAAGATCCTTGCCTGTTACAGACGGCAAAGCATCAAGAAGCTGTTCTTGTGTAGAGGAACGTTATTAGTTCATCAAATCCGAAGCCAAGAGACTTCAAAAAGCAAGGGGTCGGATTTTTGTAGGAAGACGGGAAGATTCTTCCCAGGGAAAAAATATTTCTGGCAGGGAAAATCTCAAAGGGAAGGGATATGTTTTTACGAACAGGGATTTTAACAATCGTTGACCTTTTTTTCAACAGGGAAATTCAGAAATGATTTTCCAGGGAGATTTACAAAAATCCGACCCCTGCAAAAAGCATATAATCAAGCCATATCCACAACTCCCATGTTCGTATGTCATTCCGTGTTTGAGTTGCGCGACTCACAATGTTTTGTATACCGACGGACAGACGGCTGGACGGAATAGACTTGTCTATAAGAAAACCAATCAATCAAAGCCTAAAATCCTGCCTGGATACAATCAAAAGGATGTATCAATTATGGCGATAGGTTATGCACGAAAAAATCACAAATCTAGAAACACATTCTGTTTTAGTATCCAATTATTTTATTTTTCATAACATTCTAAGTTACGCATAGTGTTCATGACATAATGTTCTACAGCACCAATACTTCAAATCTTATTCTAAACATCTACGCTTTTTATAATAAATAATTAAACGTGGGTTTTCATCTAATATGGCTGCTTTAGCAAAAACATTAATTTAAATATGTTCGCTTAAAGACTTAAATGTACAGCAATAATTTCAGGTAATTCTTTTATTTTTATTCAATTTGTGGCTTCAGTCTCAAATTCAACAAATGGGGGTTTTATCCTGTCAGGAATAAATACTTCAATAAGTTAAATGTCACTGTCCAAATCATCACTGTCGTACAACGCATTCAATAATGTAATCTATATGACCTGCGGATGACGCTAAATGAATTTCATGAATTTCTACCAGTCATGCACGAATTAATGTGAATACAAACAGATGAAGCTTGTTGAAATTTTTAAATCTGAATTAAAAATTGTTGCGTGTTTTAAGGACATTGCTATTCATATGCATTGCTTTAATACATTTTGTTAACTCCAAATGGTATTATATACACTTAAAATAATAAAGCAAATAAATAGAGTATATGCATGAAAGAACTTCCGTCCAGACGCGATTCTCAACTTTTAACTTCGAAGCTTTAAAAACGAGTCATTTAATTAGAGGTAAGAAGGATCGCCAAAACGCTGCGTTACGTACCAAGGTGGCCTACAACCCCCCGATGCACGTAACGAAGCGTAACGTTAATTTGTAAGGCCACCCACTACCCCTGCGTTATGAATTACTTGAACGACCCCCTGGGAAATTTGGGTTTGGAATTACAATTGGTATTTCATTCATATATGTTTTGGTATCAGTATCGGAATTAGTATTTCATTTTTGATGTTTTGGAAATATTTGTATTAGAATTATATTGTTAAAAATAGCTGTTATCGCAAGTGTGGTACTCAAATTTCCTTCAAATATCTAATCCGATCCTTCAGTTATTGAAAATATTGATTTTATTGAAAGGCGGGTGGGTTTAATTTAGATACAGAACATTCACAAAACTTTTCCTCTTTTAAGTGTCGGATTTTATTATCTATGAAAATTACCGCGTCACCACGCAGCGAGATAGCAGGTTTTCTATATAATTTACCATGACTTAACAACGTACTTCAATATTACATTTTCCACAGCACCAGTTGTCTTTTTATGTGCATTGATACTCACTAAATAATGATAAGGCTAATTATTCAAAAATTACTGATGGAATATACTAAATCCCAAAATGGCGGGATAGAACTAGCATTGAAGTGATTACAAAACGTTTCTTCAGACCTAGCTAAACTATCCGGGAGTTTTCTGCGATACTACAATGACAGAGTCACAGTATTTAAAAGTATCACACGGGAAGTAAACAACCCAAGGAAGTACTCAAATGGTTTTCCTTTGGGTTTATCAGTCTGGTATTTTTGGATTAAAAAAATGATGAATTTAAAAAAAAATCCAATTTTGGAAGCATTTACTGAAGCAGTGGATTGAAGTCACTCCCCGCCATATGTAAAGACGTCACAGAATCTGCCAAACAAAGACTCCACGAGTTCGAAAAAATGATACAGTATACATTAAAATTACTAAGAGAAATTTTTCGTTGTGATTAGAAGCAAAAATCGTATATGGCAATAGGTTGACCGACAGCTCAATGAGCGAAGCGTTGGGCGTCGTATGCGTTTCACATGAGTATAACTGAACCTTAATATATCATATTTAGTGGTCGGACCAATTCAATTCAGAATTGGAAATTTTCGATTCGATTCGATTCGATTCAATTCGATTCAGCAGTATTTCGATTCGATTTGCAGCAAAGCCAAATCGAATGATTCGATTTGCGTAATGAACTGAATCGAATCATATCATGTGAATTGCAGTTCAAAAAATTCATCAAAACCGCTTCGGCTGCGCACGGGTACTTTTTTTCCGCGTATTCAAAGTCGAAATACTACGTATACCACAACGTTTGTTATTTTAGCCTAGCTTTTACTATGCCTTTTACAATAAGTATACGACATTCCAGTAACATAAGTAAAATTTTGTATTTTCCCACTTGAATCGTTCGATTTACAATTCAATTCGATTCACTGAGTGAATTGAATCGAATTGAATTGCTTTGGGGCAAATTGAATCGAAAATCGGTTTTTCGGTTCAATTCAAGCTTAAAATTGGATCAAATTGAAAAATTCGAATCAAATTGAATCGATCCGACCACTAATCATATTGTTGTGGTAGTGCAATTTTTTTTATGAGCGAAATTTTTCCGAAGTTCGTAGAAACCTAAATATTTGAACTAGTTTGCATACACGCATGCTGAAATGTTGAAGTGAAACTTAAAGCCCAATACCAATTTGTATATGATGTATATTTTTTTCGAAAATTGAAAAATGTGAAGTGGTTTGCACAACTACATGTTCAGGGACACGTGCAAGGGAAATACGCATAAAGCATAAATTGTGTTTTTGATTTTTTTCAAAATTTCTCGAAATATCGAAAAATCCAAAATTCAATATTTTTGCACATCTACATGGCCAGGAGGTTGTGTTGGGGATTTTTTTTTCAGCATAGCTTAGGGGTATTGAATCCTTTGTGTATAAAAGTTCAAAACCATGATTACCTTGGTTGGAAAAATTCCTATAGTTTTTGGAAAACCGGGAAATTCGAAGTAGTGGTTTGATAATTTATGGCGTCAGGCGTCGGGCCCATACATGGGCGTTTTTCTCCCCCTTTGACTATTTGTGCGAGGGATGGGATATAGCCTGCTCGCACTCTCGCTCGTCGTCAATCGAGCGACACGTTACGGGTTATCCTCGTCCTCGCCCTCGTGAGGGGCTACTTTTAAAATACACCCCTCTCCCTCGCACTCATGAGGGCTCTCGTTATTTTATATTACATGTAAATAACCCCCCTACAATTTCCTACAGTACCTTTGCCTTCAAAGAACTTTTTCGCGGACACTTGGTTAAAATATGACAACTTCAATATGTGTCGACATTCCCCCCAGTTCTGAACGTACGGAACTTTTGGATAGCTTAGAAACCTTATAAAATTTCCTACAACCTAGCGTTCAAAACAAATTTTTAAAAAATTGTTGTTGATATAAAATACTGTATTCAAAATAGTGCCTTTTATTGGGGCAGGTTTTACCCAGGTATTCGGGTACAGGTACATAGTAGGTTTCGTGGTTGACATAATTGTAAAAAGTATAAAAAACTTGAAAAACTTACAATGTTTTTCCGATTTTGTCCTAAAAATAACGTAAAAAATAAATTTTAAATTTTAATTCATCGGTAAAAAGTGCCTATCTTCCTTGTATTTTAATTGTCGGCAAAATGGAAAACATTCAGTAGTCAAACTACAATATTTTGTTATAAAAGATATTTTTGTTCGTCTTTGACAGTAATTCTGCATTATAATCGATTCAGTAGCTTAGAAAACGATTATTATTGATCAAAGCTGTTTTCTACGTCTTCGGTTAATAAAGATTAGTCACAAATAGGTTCCATAACCTCAGACCAGTAATATTCAATACTAGGGTCTGAAAACAGCATTAATCAAATATAAAGGCCAGGTGCCCTTGTTTACAATGTCTCCCCGACATCCTCAAAAGAATTTTTTTTCTGGAGGTTAATGTGAGAAAGTTTAACCTTAAAAAGAGGAATTTTTACTTGTAAAAATTAAAACTGGGATTTTTGCGCAGGGCCATAAACCTAAGACCGTATACCTAAGACGGTATGAAATTGGTCTTGCTACAGAACAATATATGTGTGATTTTCGCATAACGATTAAGGTAAGAGAAGGTCATGAGGGCTTACATGTGTACTCTGCCTCCCCCTCTTTCGTTCACATTCTTTTCATAGGTCCTCTCCTTCATGTTCATGAGGGCGCCTAAAATCAACGTGTACTCGCCAACACCCTCGCAGTTTGTGAGGGCGAGGACGAGAGAGAGGGCGAGGCATCCCTCAATCCCTCGTGAGGGTGCCCATGTATGGTCGGGCCCGTCCTGCAGGGTTGTGTTAATTTAAAGCTCCGCGTGCTACTGTTAAAATATACATGCAAGTTTAAGGCATACAATAAGCTTCCAGGACTGGGCTTGATTCGTAAGCCGTTTAGCTATTAATTTCTGCACTCACTACCACCTCTCCAAGTAATTTTCCCTGTGAAGCACAGGGCGTTTACTAGTTAAAATTACTAAACGAAATTTTTCATTGTGTTAAGAATAAAAAATTCAGCTTTGAAAAGTGTTTCAATGTTAGCGTTGCGACCTGTAATCCACATACGGAACCACGAAATACAAGCATATTGGCATTTGCGCTGTTAACCTTACCTTACCTGCGTTTTAAATTACTTCCCTGAACGCTGGGAAGAATTAAAATGTATCAATTATTATGCACGACTATCCTCAGGAATCAGATAAGTTTCAGACATTCCAATGAGTCAATATATAATTACAGTATGCAAACAGGAAAGTAAAAAGCATTACGCTCCCGCTCACAATAAATTAATTCATTTGCCGTGTGAACAACTCACAAAAGTTGTACAACTATCACAAACAATATTTCAATGATTGATTAACATAATCATGATAATTAATATATAATAATAAATAAACTTGGGATAGGAAATTTACTTTGAAATAAAAGAGCCAGAACATCGGACCGATTTGTGTATTTAAGGGAACTGGAAAAGGCCAATTCAAAAAATTATCCACGGAACATCCTAAATTCAGAAATGGAGGATAGGACTAGCATTGATGTGATTGCAAAATTACCATTCGAAATTTTGTATTTAATCCTCTACGCCATTTACATCCGCCTTCGGGAATTCTTCCAAATATTTTTTCCTGTTACTCCAAAAAGCCTTAAAGGCGAAGTGATTCTTGTGAGTGACAATAGCATGAGTTTCTGACCCAAATCTAATATTCTCAAGATCCAAAAAACCTTCTCTTATTGTAGGTCACAGGTGGAGCTAACGGGATTGGTCGAGGGATTTGCCGAGAAATAGCCAAGCAGGAGAGAGACCTCTCAATTATAATCTGGGATGTGAACGAAAAGGCCATCTCGGAGACGGTCACCGAATTAAAATCTACAGGAGTGAAGAATGTATTTGCTGCTAAAGTTGATGTCAGTGACAGGAAACAAGTTATTGCAGCAGCTCAAATAGTAACACATTTTTATTAACTTACTAACCATGCATATGAAATTCTGAGCTAATGATCATGTACTATTTCATAAAATGAAATTTTAAAATTATTGATAACTACGTCTAGTTTCTACATTAAATTGAAATGTTTGCAAGGTACGTAAAGAAATTGGGGACGTGTCGATGCTATTCAATAACGCCGGCATTTCAGGTAAATTTGGATGGGAGGAAGACCCAAAAATATTTGAAAAAGTGTTTGCGGTGAATTTCTTCTCCCACTCTTGGACCTTGAGGGAATTCCTACCAAAAATGATTGAAAATGGGAGGGGCCATGTCATAGCAATCTGTTCAGCTTTCGGGTTCTATCCCACTTCTGGTGGATCTTACGGTCCTTCGAAATTTGCAGTTCGAGGGTTAATGGAAGGAGTTCGGGAAGATGTACGAAAACTTCCTGGAAAGCCAAACATATTTTTCTCTACAGTCTACCCGGGATTTACTGCAACTGATTTGGCTGCCAACATCAATCTTCTGATGACGTATAGTTAACTATTTTTCTGCCGTTGGCGATTATTGCACGTCGTACATAAATTCTAATCAAGTAATTAGTCGATTATATTTGGCAATTTATTTTGCGTTTCCAGGAGGTACAAGTTTTTAAATGCTACAATGACGCCGGACTACGTAGGAGCAAATATTTTGCAGGGAGTTTTACGCGGAAAAGAACACATTTATGTGCCAGGAGTACATCGATTCTTCCGCTTTTTGTTGTGAGTTTCTCTATTAGTCTTAATTATCCATTGTTTCCTATTATTAAGTTTCTATTGAGTAATTATTACAACATGAACTTTGTTGTCCTTAAATTACTTTTAACTTCTCCACGTGATTCAATTTATGTACAACGTTTGGAAACGTATTTTAAATTTGGAAATGTTGACATCAAACCTATATAAATACTACGGAACAAAAGCACATGAAAACATTGTTTAATTGAGTTCACTTTTTTTTATTTCCTCAGCGAATTTATGCCGGCAGAATTTTTTAGAGAATATTCCGACCTGTCCGGCACACCTCAATATGACAAATCTCAATCCTAGCTTTGAAGTTTGGAATCTCTCGCTGAGTTTAACTTTTCCGTAGCCCTGCAATCCAGTGTAAGGTAAATCTATAGATATTGGCTACATTTACTTATGTATTTTTAAAATTATGCATATAATTACCTACAGTTTCATTCTCATAAATATTCGGGATAATTTGTTTACACATTTCTGCAAGTGATATAAATCATGCAGGCAATGTTCTTATACAAAATATTGGAAATAAAATCTGTCCACGTAAACATTTAGGGACATTTTTGAACAAATGTATTACAAAGCATTAGCTATTTTGACAATGAAATTGTTTCAATACTTTTCCTATTGAACTTAAATAAAAATGTTGTGACCATAATCAGATCCAGATGTGGGAACATGCGTAGAAGGTTTACACTCTTTATTTATTATTATTTATTATTATTTATTACTATTTATTGGTTTCTAAGTGAAATGTAAATTTTGGAGGGACCACTATCTAAATGCTCCTTCCAAAACTAAATTAAAATTTGTTAAGGTCAAAAAGGGAGTAAAATCTCAACCTTGGAAACAGAAATTAGAATTGGAACACTATAATCACCAAGAACCGGTCATAACGATGGAAATTAATGGGTAACTTGAGTATGCTTGAAATATATTTTCATCCAATATCCATCATATCCAACTCTTTAATATTCTACCACGTTTCACATGTCCATATGGAATGGAAAACCCACTGCAATTACAATATCCAGTTCCCATAGAAATTCATAAGATAGAGCAGACAATGGGCAGGCATACTTATAGTCCCAAAACAGTAGAAAAATGAATCACCAAAATATTGTGCACAATTTCTTCGTAATTACGTGTTTTGTCACTAATAAAACAAAATTGTTGCGTCGATTGCATGCATGACATCACTTCCAACAGAATATAAAAAAAGCATCTGTGATCAGCACTATACGTGTTACGTGACTATCAATGAGTGTTGGCCGATTAAAAATACCCTATGATATTTGCCTACCTAGTTTAGTTGAAAATATCCTGAAAATGCCCACTCTGACCAGTTTTTGCTCATCATTAAAAATTTCCAAAAAATGTTTTTTTTTTGCTTTTTACATTTCGGACAATAAGGACAAAAGGGAATTATTATAATAAAAAGTCACAAATTAATAAACATGGGGAAACTTGTGGTCGTGGTCAATTTAGTAAAATTAAATGGCCGCCATCTCAGGTGTCAGGTTTCCCATCTGCGAACAAACACAAAATCGTAATCTTCAATTTTTGATTCAACGTAAAATCTGAGGAAAAATTTTAGCGTTTACGTCCCACGGTGGATTGTTGCAAAGAGCTTATTACTATATGTCATATTGAACTGTTAATTAAATACAAACTTATTTACATTAACTAAACATACTCAATAATAATAATAATACAGTATTTTTGTAGTATTGGAAAAGAGTGCTTCTTTCTGGGATAGAAATTAAAATGTATCAATTATTTCCCGGGGATTTCCCCAGAGATTTGATATAGTTATAGACTATATCAGTCCTCAGACCGAAAAATTCACAAGAAATGTACACATTCAGGTGCATACAATTTGACAGATAAAATCGAAATTCCAAATAAGCCTTTTTCCTGCTGCAAGAGAAACTTGAGAATTTAATCTGATTCTGATGCTCACCTGAATTCAATGCAGAATTCAAAGTAAGCTTATTATAGTCCTGGATTTAAAAACTAACATTCGAATGCTTTCTGAGAAATATGTAAATTATTAAAATGACCGATATCATTAATTCTGAAATGACATTCTCAGCAATGGATCTTAACCGAAGAGTCGTATAAACTTATAAAATTACAATCCACACCCATCCATCCACCATGTGAAACATTACCAAAGGTTTTATTCCTTCACGAAAGCGCACTTAGCACTCTAGATAACCGCACAAAATACTATTTATTTCCAAATAAAAGAAAGCAACAATTCAGACACAATTTTTGAGCTGAACGCAAATTAAAAACGCCAACTCAACAAATTGTGTCAGGGATTCTCCTCAAATGGCGGATAGGACGAGTGTTGATGTGATTGCAAAATTGCCATTCGAAATTTTGTATTTAATCCTCTACGCCATTTACATCCGCCTTCGCGAATTCTTTCAAATTTTTTTTCCTGCTACTCCAAAGAGCCTTAAAGGTGAAGTAATTCTCGTGAGTGACAAATAGTATGAGTTTCTGCCCCAATAAACCTAATATTCTATGGATCCGAAAAGCTTTCTCTATTGTAGGTCACAGGTGGAGCTAACGGGATTGGTCGAGGGATTTGTCGAGAAATAGCCAAGCAGGAGAGAGATCTCTCAATTATAATCTGGGATGTGAACGAAAAGGCCATCTCGGAGACGGTCACCGAATTAAAATCTACAGGAGTGAAAAATGTATTTGCTGCTAAAGTTGACGTCAGTGACAGGGAACAAGTTATTGCAGCAGCTAAGACGGTAGCACAATTTTTTAAGCATTCAAAATTTAATACAAAATTTATTGTAACAAAATTAGGAGCTATTTCATAAAATACAGAAATTTCAAAATTATTGGTAACGCATATATGTATGCATTAATAAATTTGTTTGTGATTTTTTTTAAATTTGGAAGGTACGTAAGGAAATTGGAGACGTGACAATGCTATTTAATAACGCGGGCATTTCAGGGATGGGCGCGTGGGACGAGGACCCGGACCATTTTCAAAAATTATTTGGAGTAAATTTCATGGCACATTCTTGGACCTTGAGGGAGTTCCTGCCAAAAATGATTGAGAATGGGATGGGCCATGTGATAGCAACCTGTTCAATTTTCGGGTTCTATCCCACTACTGGTGGATCCTACGGTCCTTCAAAATTTGCTGTTCGGGGTTTAATGGAAGGAGCTCGTGAAGATGTACGAAAGCTTCCAGGAAAGCCCAATATTTGTTTCACTACAGTTTATCCAGCATATACTGCTACTGATTTGACTGCCAACATCGATCTTATGATGACGTAATTAACTATATTTTTATTCCCCTTTGCAGTTAATTCTTATTATAAATAACTACAAATCATGAAATCAAACGGTTTTTTCTTAATTTCCAGGAGGTACAAATTTTTAAATGTGATAATGACACCGGACTACGTGGCCAAAAATATTATACAAGGAGTGCTACTTGGGAAAGAACACGTTTATATTCCAGGGGGAAATCGATTCACACGTTTTCTATTGTAAGCGTTTTTGTTTTATTATTCGCAGCTCCTTATTTTGAATAAGCTTTCTAGATATTAAGTAAATATTACAACATGACTAGTATCTATATAAAGATTTTTTAAGTGTAATTTGATTTAATTGTTTGAATCCTCAGCGAACTTCTCCCGTCTGAATGTGTGAGCAAATTATATGACCTGGCTGGCCCTCCTCCAGTCCATGTGTCTAAATCGTGAGGGTTTTTACGTACAACAATGGAAAAAGAATCAGTTCATTTTAAAATTCCGGGATATTATTGGAGCTTGAAACAAATACTTGATTAGCTAATGCATGCGTAGGAACAATAATTACAAATGTAATATTAAGTACATTTAAGAGAAGATTGTTTCATATTTTTTATCGCGGTTGTCAAATAAAATTGTTGTAGGGAAGGAACAGATCAAGGTGCGTGGTGATTTGAAATAAAGTGTTAATTCTTTGCAAAACACAAAATATTTAAATCATTTATGTATCAATACTTAAGGAACTCTTGCAATTTTTACAAGGATTTCATGTGGGAGCAAAATTTGACAAGGAAACTTACAAACATATTTTTAAAAAAATATTGCCAGATTGTCCTCAATCCTTAACGCATTTACATATCGAAATATACGTAATCAGTGTGCATATTTTACCTTGAAATTAATCAAATTTTAAATATTAATTGGAAATTCTAAGCTATAGTGTTATCCTGTCGTGAATACAATTTTTTTTTTTATTAACTTAATGAACTCATTACCAAATTATATGAATATATTCAAACCGCAAGGAACTGTCGAGAATGTAAAAAAGGTATAAAAAAGTCTTAAAGGAATTATCATACCGCGGGATATCTCCTTCTCACACTGATTTTATATTCGGTATTAAAGATATACCTCGAGCTGTGGTTCATTAGGGCTAATGTTATTACAAGCATATGACATTTTTGATAATACTCCACTTTGATAATACGAGATTTTCTCCAGAAATGACATGCCTAAAATTCTATAACATAGAAATTTTGAATTAGAATTTTATCATCAGATTGTCTCGTGATTTTTTTATTTTTGATAAATATTCAATTTACTATGAAAATAAAACTTTCCTGTATATATTTAAAATTCATTCTACAAACATCGAAACCAAGAGGCTTCATGGAGCACAGACAACCGTTGCCAGCTACAGATTCAACGACTATTTTTAAGGAGCATTCCGTTAATGGACACTTTTGTGATCTTCTGGGACTGATAATTTGTAACGTCACAAGTCATGGCGGATTCGACCAGTGCGCGTGTCCTTGCACTGGTACCATTGGAAATGTTCCTTTTAATCCTCCATGGCATTTTTACCCGTCTTTGCCAAATGTTCCGAAGAATTTACCCCGCCAGTCCTAGAAGCCTTAAAGGGGAAATAATTCTCGTGAGGGACGTTTATTTTGAAACTTAAAATTTACAGTAATTTGATTTACGAATTGTTGCAAGTTGAATTTGCTATTTTTACAGGTGACGGGCGGAGCCAATGGAATTGGTCGAGCAATTTGCCAAGAAATAGCCAACAAGGAGAGAGACCTTTCAATTATAATTTGGGATGTGAACGAAAAGGCCAATTCCGAAATTGTCACGGAATTGAAAGCTATAGGATTGAAAAATGTATTTGCTCATACAGTTGATGTCAGTCAGAAGGAGCAAGTTGCAGTAGCAGCTAGAACGGTATAAATATTTCATAAATAAAAAAAATAGCCTTCTCAAAGAATTAAATTAGGAACCTCGAAAAAGCTGGATATTAATTGTGAAAATAATGGGGAGGGATATTTGAACAAAATTTGGAAGGTACGCAAGGAAATCGGACATGTGTCAATGCTTTTCAATAACGCGGGGATTCCGGGTCATGGCCTTGATGGATGGAAGGAGGATCCGGAAATATTTAAAAAAGTATTTGCTGTAAATGTATTTTCCCATTCGTGGACATTGCGGGAATTCCTACCACATATGATTGAGCAAGGGCGGGGTCACGTGGTGGCAACTTGTTCAGCCTTGGGATATTTTCCCAGCATGGGCTGTGCCTATGGTGCTTCAAAATTTGCTGTACGGGGATTTATGGAAGGAGTCAAGGAAGAAGTGCGACATCTTCCAGGGAAGCCGAAAATATTTTTCACTACTGTCTTTCCTGGACTTGTGTCAACAGATATGTCCTCCGGAATGAATTTACAAATGCAGTAATTTTTTTTAGTAATTATTTTAAACCTAAAAGCATGAATTATTAGAAAATTAAATTTTTATTTCTTTGTCTCTGCAGGAGATACAAATTCGTCAGTAACCCAGTAACACCGGAATACGCAGCTCAATCTATAATCTACGGAGTTTTACGTGGACAAGAGCATATTTATGTCCCTGAA
This sequence comes from Allacma fusca, assembly GCA_947179485.1. NCBI lineage: Eukaryota > Metazoa > Arthropoda > Collembola > Symphypleona > Sminthuridae > Allacma > Allacma fusca. The sequence continues at coordinate 13,912,003 of OX359246.1, read as the reverse complement.
ATTGAACGCTTCAGCCACTTTTTACTGTAAGACGAATTTTTAGCCCTTTTTCAAATTACTGCGATATGAATTATAATCTCATAAGATTTTAAAAAATTTTATTGGTTGATATTCCCAGAGACAATTCTCCTCCAGAAAGCGTCAGGAAATTTTACGACCTTGCCGGAGCACCCTTCAAAGTCAAAACTTGAAGAGTCCTGGAGATTAATTTTCAACTTGAGGAAATATGAAATCGAAAATTAAATACTAAAGATTTTAGCGTTGCTTATATGGGCATTCCAGATGTCCTGCTCTCATTACTATAACTACAAGTACACATTGTCCCTATTTGAGAAAATTTATCCAAATACCCTGCAGAGACGTATTTATTTAAAGGACTTTGTTTCTCGTTGACGTCTCCAGCATAGGTGGAACTCCCATAAAATTGTAAATCTTACGGGTTGCCTCGGGTGGAAAAATCTCACTGGAAAATAAATAACAATTAAGCACATTAACCTTCAAATAAAATTCAAAGGAAATGTGGTCATTAAATATTCAAAAGCATTTTCTTCGGCAATAGTAGAGTAAATTATTTAACCCTAAAAAATTGATCTCTTACTTAAAAAATCCCATGTAACGAACTAATCCTTCCCCATATATATATTCTTTTCTATTCATTACTCCTTCAACTATTCTTGAGGCTGTAAGCTCGGATGTGAGAGATTGTCCAAACGAAAATGAGGAATTCCTGGGCAAATATTAGAATACAAATGTTCTTTAAAAATTAAGCGCATGAGTTTTATCATTTTTTTTTTAATTTCAAATATTTTACCCGTTTGGGTTATTTAAGTACGCTGTCATGCTGGACGAAATAATAGGCGGGTAGACAATGCTAAAATCAATTTCCAAGGGACCAGGTAAACGCCTCACATCCTCTTTAACACTTTCAATGTACCCACGTAATGCAGATTTGGAAGATACGTAAGCTGACATTGAGGGTGCTTGTGTGATCCCCAATAAGGAGCATGTTTCTATGATGTGGCCCCGCTTGTTTTCTATCATTTTGGGGAGGAATTCCTTCAAGGCCCAACAATGTGATAGAAAATTCACGGCAAAAACCTTCTCAAACCCTTCTGGGTCATCTGTCCAACCGTCCTTCCCACTGCCAAGACTCTCTGCATTGTTGAATAAAATCGACACATCTCCGATTTCTGCGCGTACCTGGACGTTAAAATATTGCTATATTTGGAGTTGCATGCTTACACAGGTTTTTGGAATTCAGTATGAAAGCTGTTCTCAATGATTTTAAAATAATATTTTTGACGTTATATTTTTTTATTGAAAATTAATAATAATTGTTCTTACTTTGTTCGCAGCTGCAGTAATTTGTTCCCTGTCACTGACATCTACCGTGTGAGCAAATGCGTTTCGGACACCTAGCGAGTGTAATTCCTCCACGGTGGCCAAATTCTCTTTCTCACTCGCATCCCACACAATAATTGTCACATTTGTTTCGTTTTGTGCAATTTCAGTACAAATAGCCCGTCCGATACCGCTTGACCCTCCAATTACCTAAATAAAAAGGGTACATTTTGAAGCTCATATTTAGAATTTTAAAATCTGGCAGGGGTAAAATTTATCATAAAAAGTTTCTCAGAATTTTAAGTTACTTCCTGTCGCGTTCCTGTCTTTAGGACAATTAACATTTTGTAATAACTTTACGAAATTAAACTATGCTCTAGGATATAAAATGTTTGGAAGAATTTAAACTTACGAGGACAATTTCTCCTCGGAGACTTTTTGGAGGCTGAGGAACAAAAACTCTGTGAAGGTCCCGGATCCGGATAATTCCGGCATATGTACACACGTATAGAAATTGAAAAGGGAATGCAATTTTGGCAGATATGGCCCTTATATCTGCTATACGCTCTGAAATTGCTTGCTTCATAATGTTTTCCTTATTTTCAACTAATCAGAAGCTATAAATGCAAAGTTTGCAAGGGACTGTCCAAATTGGAATGGCTGGGTTGAGAGATTCTTCTTTCATGATGCTATTCGGTAGTGAGGAAATTCCAGTAATAAAGTTTCGCAAAGCCAACATCGTTCATTTATCAAAAAAAAACTTCTGTGTAAGACTCGAAGCTGATCTGGAGCAACTCTTATGACATGGTTTGTACAGAATTGAGAAAAACTGGATTTACTACTTCCTTGGAGCTTTTACACGGTTTCGAGGATGAGGGAATCAGATTTCTTTGACTTTGTATATGTATTTGTGTTAACGAAGGTCATGGTTTTTGGTTTGACTTTGATCATACTGTTTCAATGGGTTTTTACTACAGCAGTGAATCACACTGCTTGGCAAGAACATTCAGCAGTAGCGTAACTATTTTGCAAAAATCTTAAAAAACTTGTTTACAGGTTTTACTAAATTACAGCGAGCTAGTAGATAAAGTTATACTAGTCTCACAGTTTACCTCTTCACCAAATTGTAACAAACAATTATTTGATTTGAGCATTTATTGATTACATTTAGATAGTAAAAGCAAAGAATATCATTAACTGGAAATCATGAAGCCAATGCCAATAGTTTTGAGTTACAGCATTAGAGAACAAAGCAACTTTTACGTTACATTGCATTAATTTACTACAATTTACACTTGGACTAGCAGCTGTAAAATCATTAAGCCTGAAATATAGCAAATGAGATTAGAAGTGAAGATGGATTTACGATTTTAACGTCAGTAACTATGGTTATACAGAATTTGGGATGCGCACTTCAGTTCCAGGTATTTTCATGTAAATAAAAATGTAAATAAAAAGATTTGACAATTACAGATAGCCTGTTGATTTTAATTATGAGTCAAGGAAACTTATTTCGTAATATTATTACTAACTCGTATGTACCAGCACCAGCTAATATAGGCGAAATGTTGACACTTACAATTAGTGTTAACGTTAGTATTTTTATTACAAAATAAAGTTACGTTAGTCCTATCGTGAGTGGCTAAAATCCAAATCATATCTAACATGCATAACGCTATAGTTGGAAACTTACAATTAGTAGGCTTTTCTAATGACATCCGACTGACTTGGAGACCGTTGGCCGTACACGTAATTTTTAAATTTGAACTATATAAGATAATTACATGTAAGTACATACAATAATTGTAAGAAATACAAGTATATGCATACTTATACATGACTTGATTCATGAACCCTGTGCTTGTGAAAGCCAATGATTTATTAGTTTAGAATACTTATTGATCATTTCTTTGCTTCGCAAAAATGTTTGAAGTACAGTGCAACCATACCAACACTAACGTTAAATAGATAACAATTATTAGACTTTCAAGTAAAAACTAAAATGATTACAGATTTCCAAATACATTTGTACCTATACCTAGAAAATGTTATTACAAGAGATAAGACTTGATATAACACTTGAAGTACACTACATTGGTTAGTTTGAAGTCTTAACAAGTTCCGTTCAGATATACATAGAAACACAGATAATTACTGAATGTAAATAGTAAATGCATTTACGTAACTCTACATGTGTAAACACGTGCATCAATGAGACTATAACATCTACAATATTCGATACATAATTATTCCGGACTACATCTAACTCACATTCACAACACTTGACGTCAGCCCACATAATAACAGCAGGGAATCCAATCTAATCTATAGATAGTGGTACTGGGGCCGAAATGTGACATTAATGTTTGATTCAATACAATACTATCTTGAATTAACTACATACATATACAAGTATCTCCCCTACGACTCTTTCTTCATATTATTCCTAGATATCTCCTGTGACTCTAACCAAGTCATTAGATCCGCCGGGGGGTTATCAGGTCTCCTTTCCTCCGGGTACATCTCCTTAATGTACTCCACCATACTGATCTTCGTTGCGAGCTTCGCAAATGCCACGGCCCTCACAATGTCATCCGACAACGTAACGATCCGCTGGTCAAAGTAAATGAACTTATCATCCCACCACACCGGCGTGGTCACCACCTAAAAGTATCAACAAAACACATAAAACGTCAAGCCAGAGATATTGCATCGAAAAACAATTTACAATTTCCAACCAACAAAACCACAACCCACACCCCGACCTAAAACAGCTTCTTTACAACTGTTTTTAACACCCCCACCCCCTAAATATTTTTTACATACAAATCCACCCCTCAAAATAATTGTACAATACTTCCAAAAACCTTAAAATTATTCTTAAATATCAAAATTAAAAATCCCGTACTTTATACATTGAAAATATTTTCAAGGACAGTCTATATCTAATGGTTATCCCTGAGACAAGGAAACTTCCTCCTTTTTTAATGAAAGTATCCATGAGTCCCGTTCGGAATCCATACTCCATCCGTCCAAAGTCAAACTCCCTCAGGTACCGAGAATTATTCATGTGATTCAGCATCATATCCACGTCCGTAGGCATGCAGATCCCTGGAATCAAAAAAAAAACTTTGAGTCAATAAAAAAAATAAAAATTATCCAAAAATTGAACATAATAATTCGTCTCAAAATCATTTTTCCACAAGCTTTCAAGGGCCCACATATTTATCACAAAACATCCTTCAAATCTCTAAATAATTATTACAGCTTGGGAAAAATCGAAAAAATAACTTACCATAAATAGATGATGATTCCATAAATTTCTTTTTCGCCAGAAAATACCGAGCACAAATACAGTGCACGAACAAACGGACAAAGTAATGAGTGTCAATGAAATAATGGAGGGTTAAATAGGCCCCGATGATGTAGCACCACATTATTAATTATTATTAATTATTATTAATTATTATGCTCCCTGTATATTTCTGATCCCAATAATTTAATATCTACAAAATATATAACTATACTGTTGACAGTTAACTGTCTCTACAGATTAAGCTCCTAAATATTTACTTTCAATTATTAGTAATAATAAATATAAGGAGAACTAAACTATACACATTCTGTGGGATTCTTTTAAACTTGCTATTTATTTAGTGCTTTTAGTAATTATTTGTACTACTGACTTTTACTAATGAGGAAAATTTAATTAATTTGCAATTTCCAATAATAGTAATGTGTAAAAGTCGGCATGAAAAAGTGTATGTGGAATATTGATTGAGGAACTTTACGTCATTGCCGCACTCCGAACACGAATGAACGAACCGGCTTCTCACATTCTTTTTCTATGACTATGGAACGGCACACAGAGCTCACAATCAGAGGCAAATGCATTTTGTGTTGACTGTGCCAATTGCCAATGCTAGTGAGCCGCTCGAGTTGTAGCTCCTGAGCCCTCATATGTACACTAATGTTTAGTAATGACGAGATGAGTGCATACAATCAAAGGAGTATTTCCTGTTCACTGCCTATATTTCAATGTCCGAAGTCCTATATAGTGTCCTTTCCGTTCTGGGTCTGGGAAGTGGGTTCTTGCGTTTATCAAAATTGCAATGACATAGTATGCTATCCAGTAGTGACCAGTCTTTGATAATTTGATACAAATAAATCCATGGGTGGTTTAATCCCAGAAATTATTATAACTGTTGTAAAGATGCTACATATATAGGAATGAAAAGTGAAACTGTAGACTCAGTTGGACTTGTAATTAATGTTATTGTTCTTAAAGCTTATTTTATGATCAATTATTCTTAAGACTTATTTTATGGTCAATATTATTATTAGAACTTATTTTATGGTCAATAATTATTCCTAAAACTTATTTTATAGTCGATTGTTCTTAAAACTTGTTTTATGCTCTATTATTTTTTGACCTTCCATTTACATTTATTTTAAAAATTTATTCATAGCAAATTCTTCTGTATTGCTCATAGCTATAATGAAATTATTATTATCGATTATCTAATTGTGTTGAAATCTATTATTTTTTTTAATTGGTTGGGAGGGATTGGTATTCACTCAGCAGTGCCCGGATTAACTTGAAACTCCTTGTGTAGAGCAGTGATAAGACTAATCTCGCCGGATTCTAATATATAAACCAATGTACTGTGTGTATGCCCTATAATATTTAAATAGTTTCTATGAAATTATAACGGGAATGTGCTTAAATGTTTTGTAGTACTTATCCTGGCTTGGAATGTACCCCTGTGTTTATGCTGACACCGTTGGTCTAGTTTTGGTTCAGTGATACGTGAAACATCACAAAATATTAGATTAATATGCCCCTTGGCCCTGTACTTGATACTGTGCCCTCCATATGACGTTATCCTGTGTTAACAGAAGCTTTGTGAATTTAACCCGTAGCAAAACAAGTTTTTGTTCCCATTTGGAATTTATAATGATTGCTACGTAAAAATGGGACGAAATGGACCAATGCCAAGAAGCATTGAATAAATGTATACAGTTTGAGAATTTGGGAACTAATTATTTTTAAAATTTAAAATATTAGTTATTGTTAATTATTGCTATACTGCTGGTTATTTTTGTGGAAATCTATTATTTTTAAAACTTACATGGGACGGTCATGGGGATTTTGCCATGTGTACAAAGTGTCAGCCAAAAATATTAACGGTAACTAATAAAAAGTATTTACCATGATCTCCATAAGTATTAAGTAAGAATTATTTTATATAGAAGCTATCAAATATAACCGGAGCCAACTAATTAGTTATTGCGCTAATTATGTAATCTAGTAATTTTCACCAATAGCCATGCAAGTATACATACGTAGCTCTGCATGCACCTCAAGCTTTACAAAGTAAATTTTTTGTAATTTCATTAAGCGTTTCCCTTCACTGCAATGACATTATTTGTATTCGCGTTTCATTTGGATTGTTTTGATTGGAGTATATATATATTGAAGTGAATTATTGAATGTCACACTCGACTCAGGCAAAAATTGGACCAAGAAAGTGTAAACAATTTGCAACACTGAATATACGATTTTTATCTTTAAAAGAGTGCAATGTGCAATCAGTGCACGGTCTTTGATAGGTGCGATGTAAGATTGTACACAGGCCGAGCCCGTGGTTTTTGCGTGTTAAACATGAAAGATTTTAAGCTCACATGACGTGAGGAGCATGATCAAGGGGTATTTTTACTTCAAAGTGTTCAAAGTGTGACAGCAAATGTTATGTTCTTGCATGCAAATGCTCGGATAAGAACACTGTAATTCTCTATATCTAATATTATTATCTGTGCAAGCTAAAGCCAAAAATTTAAGACTGGAAAGGTTTTAAACAGCATCAATAAATCTCTACTACGCATTTTAACATTTGTCTCCTCAAATTTTTACAGAAATTTACACGTTAAGTTTCACATGTAATATAAGTTTTCCCTCATGAAATGTACGACGTCAGTACGTTTAAAATATACACTTGTAAACAGGTTAATTATGGATGAACTGAAATCCCGGAACTTCTTCCAGACTATAAATGCATGGGAGGATTTATTTTGGCAAAATAAGTATGTACATATCAAGTCTTTGGACTTTGGAAGGAATGAAACTGAAAGTACAATTTTTAATGCCAGTCCTCACTCCTCACGCTTGTAAGCTCAAGGTCTATGTATAAATGAATGCCTGTTTCATCCTCAGCTGCTTCCCACAACCTTCAAATTCCATCTTGGCTTACAATCTAGCACTAATGAACTTAAAAATCCAACTTCAGCAGGTATAAATATATGTATTTACAATGCTGTAAAAAGTCTGAAAAGTCACAACAGAATAAACAGGAAAAAGCACACTGACTGGCTTTCATATTTTTTCTTCATTGCAGAAAATAAAGAAGTGTGTCCATTCAATGTATGTGTGCAAGCAATATTTTACATTTTGTCTTTAATGGAAAAATTGTCTCCTGGAATGTTTTACAAGGTTTAGGGTGTAAAACATTTTGGTATTTATTCTATTTTTTTAATTATTTTAATTTTGAGGGGCAAATCCTCGGACAAATAATGCCTGTTTCTACTTTTTGAAAGATTTTCTGCTTCTAAAATTTACACATCCCAAAATTATACAAAAATACGCAAAATTACACTGAGTATTAAATCTTGGCATGGGCTTAAGTTTCAGCATTGTCAAAAACATAGTCTTGAAAGTAACTGGAAATTATCTTGGGGTATAAGTATAATTGTCATTTGTGGACTGAACATTAATATTTATTATTAATGACTGATATTAACTCGATTTAAGTATTTGCCGTGAAATTTTCCGAGTAAATTTCCCACATGGATTGAAGGCATGAGATAATTATAATTATCCCGGATGTATATCCACTCGCTTCGTCCTTTGCCAAGTGCAAGGTTCAAAATCGGTTTTAATTGAATATTTTAAGTCTGAATTTAAAGTCTGAAATCATAAATAAATTTTTGTTTCTTGAGTATCCATCTCATAAGATGATTTTGCCTTGTATGAAAAAATTTACCCCAACGTTGATGTAATAATTGCAAGGGCGGTAAAATATTTGAGCAGTTTCAAACTCATAGGTTTAGGCGTTTATGTCCTGGTGAAATAATAATTCCAGATGTATTTTTGTAGGAAATAGAGAATTTGTCTGGTTTGGGAAGATAAAGCTTTTTTTATAATTTATAATAATTTTATGGGTTTTTCTACAATAAAATTAAGGGAGAATTAAAATAAAGCGGAAAAATTATTTTTATTTAAACGTTATATGTAAATGTGTACCTTTGACCTTTTATAAGATCACGAATGTAATCACTTTTGTTAACAATTTTGTCAGCTTTGACCTATTTCTCAGGTTTTTTCAAGTGTTTCGCGTGTGTCTGATGCAACTCAACTGATAAAGCACAAAGTCGCTCATCCTTCAAACTCACTAAGGTCTCTAATCTCTTCACCTTATTCCTCATCTCCTTCATCTCCCGTTCCTGGTCCACAATCCGGGCCTGCTTCTCTTCCAAACGGAGATGACTCATGTATTGAACCCCGTTGTATATCAGTAAGTCGGGATTGTCCGGGTAAACCCTGCAAACCACATCTCTACTCCCAATGTCCCCATCCCCGTTCCGGATCCTTTTGGCTTCGGCCTCCAATTCTGCCTGTCGGGACCGAGCCTCCAAAATATTCATAATTTTACTGTAAACATAATTCAGGAGGACTTCAATTGCTCCTACCCGCCCCATAGCCAGGAACTCAATTAAAGCATCCGAAAGGATAAATTCCAGCTTGGGAAACACTTTCCGGTTTAAGGTATTCCAGTTGTCCTTCTTGGTTGGGAAGGAATTGGCGGGAATGTAATTGTGGAGCTCGACGATTTTTGGCAGGAAGTGATGGATAAGCTCTGCCATCATTACTAATTTTTTTTAGGGGAAATGTGATACACCTTGAGTATAATTTCATTTCTGGTGTAGTTTTTAAATATGAATGCAAACATAATTATTTATTGGAGTTATATTTTTTTTTTACCTCCATCCGCAAAATCACGGTGAAGGTGTTTTTTTGGCCTGGAAAAATTCTGATCATCAATCCAGGCTAGAATAGTTTTCATTGAATCCTTCGGTTGAGTTATCAATGAATCTACGGTGTCTATATTTAATACCGGGAGACGCAATGGTGACGAGGACGTTAATCTTGACGGTGAAGCATTATTAATGACTGCAGTATCAGTCTTCCTCTCAATGGAACTATAACTTGGTGCTTTAGGGAATTTCATCCTTTCCCATTTAACTCACTGGTATTTGTATCTTGGATTCTAGGATTTGAAACTAGACACAGAAATAATTGCAGAATATTGAATTATATTTTAAACGTGACTGTGCGTTGTTGAGAAAGATGAAAGGAAATAATTATTATTGGAATCAAATAATACTGTTAAACAAGTCAAGATTTTATTTGAGATTATTTTGCAAAGATAATAATTTTAGTGTTGAGTCAAAAACTCGGGTTTTAAAAATTATCAAACTTCAACAATAATAAATTATTACTAAAATAACAGCAAAACCATAAGTTACTTAATATCATACTTTCATGCTTTAAATTGAATTCTGCTGTTTTTGCAGTGAATAGAAATATGTGGATTTAGATGGCGTCACATGGTGCTGGATTTTATTTAATTCGTAATTCGAAAGGCTAGAACTTTTTAGGAGGGTCAACGCAGACAGGATACCGCCCATAATTAGTAAATAACCAATCCCTCAAGCTACCAACAGACTTTTTATTTCCACTGTTCGTATGGAGCTTCCAGCAAAGTGAGCACCAATTGGCGTAAGGATTGTACCCATGCCCAGGGAGTAGAATGTAATCTTTCTTCCACTCAAAATATTTTAAATATTCGTCCCGATTCCCATGTAAAAACAACAAGTACGATGCCAGGGCTTTGGCCGAAGCGAAACTGTTATAATTGATGTACGAGCCTTTGGGAGCAACCAGGTCGTAGTTAGCATTCCCGTACACCACCGGCACCATATTTGCTTCCAATGCCCGGAAGAATTTCTCCGAGACGTAGTCTTGACAAAGGGAATTTTCAAAAGCTAGGTAAAATTTGTACAAGTGGCCAATCTTCTGGTGACAATTCTGAGGGAAGTCATTGCCACATTTTAATGTTCCACATTTCCCGTAAGTGTCCACTGGAATATATTTCGAAAGCTCGGCTACCAATTCATTTCTTTTGCTCGGAGAGTCCCCACAATTTGAAACTATCCAAGCGGCAAGTTTATCTTTTCTGTAAAAATACATATATTTTCAAGCTTAACTAACCGAAACCACGCGGTTTGAATATGAATATGCTTAGAGAGTGGTAGACAATTTTTACAAACATTTACCTTATGGTATCATTTTTGGCTTGGATCTGCCTAGTTTGGATTACCTCCTTGTAAAGTATCTTATTTTCAGGGGTGAGTTGTATTACCCTGCCATATGGCACGTAGATGTCCGAATCTGCCCTATAGTTCATTGTCCAATTGAATAGGTCATGGTATGCTTCAAATGCCGTTGAGACTCTGACTGGAGCCTCGAGTGAAAAATACACCCAGAATTGGTCATCCCTTCTTATAGGAGGAAGGTTCTTAGGTAATATTTGGACTCGTCCCTTACCGTATTTTCTGAAATATACAGTATACTTATGATGTATTAAAGGAATTTCAAACGTAACTTTGCAATATTCTGAAAAAACATTAAAATTTTGATTCGCTTATTACTCCCTCATTTGCAATCACGCCATCTTTGGTAGACACAATAATTTGCTGCGTTTTTCAAAACATTGCGCGTTCAAGTATAAATCATTTAGTGAAGGAAGTTCCAACACTGCAATCACCTGTAAGTTTCCATGTCCGACTCCCAACCATGGAAAATCAGCGCATGACTTTGTTCAAGAAGGGATTTGTCTCCCGTAACCTCACAAACAAACCCTGATCCACAGTTGTAGGTTGATGTATCAGCCCCAACATGGCCTCCGTACATCGTCGACCAAAAAAGAATTCGTTTCGCAACATGTTTTTGATTTTTAAACCTCTTATGGATGTTTCGGTGGTTTGATTGTGAGTAATGAGGCAAAAGGGTCCATGTAAAAATTATTAATGTTAGAAAGACTAGTAAGAAAGTTAAAACTGCATATTGAAAACGTCGCTGCGTTAACTTCAACATGACTATGGCCAGAAAGCAGAAATTGCAAAACTAGTGTTCCTTCTCATTCATCATTGTCAATTCATTAAATTCGTTTTGCACATATGATCATTTTTTAAATTCCTTCTGTAAAAATGCCTAACTAATCAAACACGGCTTGCATTTTAATACTGCTGCTTTTAGTAGCATGCTGTCCAGAAATGATCTCTCTAGAAGTCTGTGTTAAGAGTATCTGCACATATTTCCCATATTGCCTCAGTTGACAGTTTTTATGCACATCTTCGCAAATTACTGCTTATTTATGCAAAAATTTTGCAATATACTGTGCAATCATTCTATAAGAGAGATCCCCTTACAAGTGCATTTTATCCTTAGGGGCATACACATTTGCATGCATTGTCATTTACGTTAGTTATTTTCACTCATTGTCAGAGTAAGTATATCATATTTGGCTTCTTATTAAAAATGTTATTTGAAAATGCACTATGAAATGCTATGAGCGTACACATTTTAAATCGAAACTACCCATAAAATGTTAAATAACAGAAAATTACTGGAAACAAATTTAGTTACGCAAGCAATTTACAGCGCAAGCGCAGTCTCTGCACACAGCGTCAACACAAAAAAAAAACTTCCTTAGATTCATAAATGATTCTATAAAGAAAACATTTGTATTCTGACAAAATGGGATTTGGATAAATGATCTTGGTCAAAATCTGTCTTAAAATGGTTACTTACACAATGAAACAAGAGTTCATCCATACGCGCCTACGAGGCTAACGATCCTAATATGTGGCATGAACTAATGATGCTTCCTGGACCTTGGGCCTTGGTATAGTGTAAAAACATGTAAAATTCTTTATTTTCAAGAAATCCTCAAAAAATATGTATTTACAATGGAATACAAAACGGATACAAATTCGCGCTGGCGCATATACATACAAAATCTGTAAAACAATGTTTATTAATGGTGTCGTTCTAAAAATTTTAACAGGATTAAAAGCTCAGGACAGTATTAAAAAAATGGCGTCAATATCAGGTGCTTTGCAAAAAAACGGCAATCTTTTTTTTATAAAATTAAAAAATATTTTATCCAGAAACTACCATCTGGAACTCCACCCAGGTGACGTTGACGGGGGTTGCGTAGGCTTCTCCCACCCCCAACCCGTATTACTGTCATCAGATTCACCTTCAAGGTTCTCCAAGCGCCATACCCAAACATCAACATTGCTGTCCCCAGCAGGTTTTTCCCCTTTCCAACCCCATCCACTTTGACTCTGACCCTGATCCGACCCCGAACTGACAACTGTCGTCCGCCAAACCCACCCATTTTGCCCCTTACTATTCCCACCACCTGTAGCATGTTCAACACCCGAGGCCCACAAATTTTCCGCGGAATTCGAAACGCTACCAGCGCCAGCACCGGAGCCCCAGCCACTGCTAGAAGAGGCCGGAGTGACTGCAGGGCGTTTCTCCCAACGCCAACCAGTAACAATAGCAGGAGGCGCGGTGGGTTTCTTCGATTTCCAACCCCAGCCAGGATTTGCAGGAGCAGGTGTTGGTCTAGGCTTTGGGGCATCCCAACCATAATCAGGTGTTGTGACAGGAGCTGAAGGTGCACCCCAGCCCTGATCTGGTTTCACTGGACGGGGTGTAACAGGAGCTGGGGGTGCGTCCCAACCATAATCAGGGGGTGTGACAGGAGCTGGGGGTGTACCCCAACCATGATGGGGTTTCACTGGACGGGGTGTAACAGGAGCTTGGGGTGCGTCCCAACCATAATCAGGTATGAACGGAATGGGTGTCACAGGGGATGAAGGGCCATCCCAACCTAATCCCGGGAAAATAATCGATGGGACTGGGTCAGGTTGAGGGGCGTCCCAACCCCAGCCTGGAAGAAGAGCAGGTGGCGCTGTTGTCGGACGCTTTTTCGGAGGGCTCCAACCCCAGCCTTGATTAATCACGGGTGGTTGAGGTGTAGTAGGGCGGGGTCTTGGGGGGTCCCAGCCATAGCCCTTGGTAGTAGCCGGGCGTTGAGTAGTCGACTGTTGAGAAGGTTGCCAACCCCAACCTTCTTCTGGAGGCGGCGCTGCTGTCGTAGTTACCGCCTGATTTCCCCAACCCCAACCATATTTGGTTGACTCTGCTACCAAAGCTCCAGTCCTTGGCAGTAGCTCTTTTTCTACGACTGCGTCCTCGGATTGTGCAAGCACGACGGCAGATGCCGTTAAAATCGTCAGCGCCTGAAAACATAAAATAAAACGTAGTCTCACTCCAAAATAAAAACAATTTTTCCCCCACGAAAAATTTTGATATCACTAAATTTGAGAGTCCAGAATTATTATTTTATTTTCAAAAAATCACTGTACTTACAAAAATCCTTAACATCCTTGCAAAAATATTTCCACCACACTATAGAACGTGCTCTTCCAGAGCTATTTAAATTCTGGTGGTTGAAATAAATGCTCAGACTCTTTTTATATAAATTGGCCGGACAAGTGAAAAAATCCAAGAGCAAAAGTAAAATGTTTACAGCGTTAATGACTTTCCGCGAGGTTTCTGACATGTGGGTCCAGAGAGGGAAATAATGGACATTAATGCTACCCCTAAGTAAGAAGTGTAGGAAAAACATGATATGGGTTAGGGCTGGAAATCTCCAGTGTGTTACTCACAATTAGCTGAGAAAAAAAATACTACTCTTCAATGCACTTCTTAATTGTTCCGGCTGAAGTGGGGATGAGCTTCTAAGTTTTGAAAGCGTAATTAACAATAATAGCGTTACACACAAAGTCTCATATAACGGCCTTGGTTATAACACTGGCTCCAATCCATAGTAGCATATATTTCATATATGGGTTTGGAGGGAAAATTGCTCTTCACTTGAGCAAAATAAGTAAGGGCCATAAGTCCTGAGGATGAACTTTAATATCTTTCCCTTACAAGATCCCTATCCTATACGAAAGATGGGGAATAATGATAGAAGCTTAGTTTATTAATTTAGGACTCAATTGATTATCCTTTGATTTTAAGATTGTGCTTTCAGATTAAAAACCTAATGCCCCAAACGTGTTGGTGTGGTAAGCTTGGACATGGTCTCTTGGGCCAGGGAGCAGCAGAACTCATACTCGTATTTTATTCTTATCTTTTTTATAGCGCTTTGCCAGCATTGTTCCAGTTCCAGTAGCACAAATTGAGTCCAGAGATGGGGAGATATCTTGATGCATTTAATTAAGTAAACTTTTTTTGGGGGCTGTACAGCATATATGCTTATATAGACTTGGGATGCACGTCAGACTGAGGTGAGCTAACATAATTACATGCATTAAAGCCTTCCGCTCTTGATAACCATCTTGAAATAGATGGATTATATTTTGTGCATACTTGCGTATAAGGATTCTTCCCCAATTACGTAAGTATGATTTGAGACAGCCATAAAGGAAAAAATAGATTTGAGAGTTCTTATTGCATATAGGGAAAAAAATGTATGAACATTCTGTAAGGGTTCTACGTATAAATTTTTTTTGGATAAATAAGTATATTTACGTAATGCAAAGAAGACGAATTTTTGTATCTTAATAGTGGGGGTTCGAATAAACTAAAATCGTATTTGTACATATTTTGGACTACATTTACAGCGTTTAATTGTGGAATTACTTTTTCAATGATACTATAAAAAAACGTGAATTGTAGCATTGATTATAGCTTCCTAAATGTTACCACTTAATTAACAATTGTAAAAAGTTTAGAAGTATTTTTTAAAGCAGAGATGTAATTTAAAATGCTACCTTCACGAAATCGTACTACAGAAATTTATATTGTGATGGTTCTATAAATGAGCAGATGCTTGTATTTTGAACTTTAATCCGCTTCCCTTAAACTCTATAAAATCATATGCATACCTGATTTCGCAGAGGCATATTCGTGAATAAAAATGTGAGTACCATAATTTTTTTTAAATGAACATAATACAAAGATTTTGCAACTTTATTTTTGGGACACTACATAGTGACACCACTGTTATTAAGAAAATTGAGGAGACAAAATAATTATGGGCAAGGGCAGTAGTCTGAAGAATTTTTATGCATGTCATGTTTCAACTGTATATTTACTACTCACATATGTATACCCAATGGAAGCCTTCTAGATATAATAAGAAGTTTATATGTCTCCCAAAATTCAGAAAAAAATATTATCCCGGACTTAAGCACATATTTAGGGATACAAGTATATGTGAACATAAATATTTCTGTTCTGCTGGATGTGGGTATATAAAGTGGCACGTCATTCCAATATTAGGCAGAATATCCAATTAACTTTAAAACCTCGCATAACTCTCAAGCAAGAAGATCAGCAAGGTGGAAAGATGACGCATGCATTTGCATTTCCTCGCACGACACCTGAGAAGACAACCAGGTAATAAGAGGCAAACATGAACAAAATTTGAACGGAGTAGGTATACCAAATAAAAAAATTTTTGAAAGATATTTTACATTTTTATAGGAATAGAGATGTGTCTAAAAGCGGAAGTGAGTGTCTTGAATATTTTTTACCAACAAAGAAATTAACATTTTATCCAATGTGAATTTTCATCAGATTTTGATTTTGCTTATTGCCAGACAAAATCCTGGAGCTGACACCTTAGTTTTTCAAATAATTATTGCAGAGCTCATAAAGGACAAGAATGCAGATGGAAATCTCTTGGAAGAACAGGCTGATGTGGATGAGTAATAGGAGGCAAACATGAGCAAAATATTTTGAACGGAAAAGGTATCAAAGGGAAAAAAATTTTATGAGAAAAGGGACTATGTCTAAAAGCGGAAGTGAGTCTCTGGAATATGTTTTACCAACGGAGAAATTGGCGTTTTATCCAATGAGAATTTTCCTTAGATTTTGATTTTGCTTACTGACCGACAAAATCCTGGAGCTGACACCTTAGTTTTTTCAGAGAATTATTGCAGAGCTCATAAAGCTCAAGAATGCAGATGGAAATCTTTTGGGAGAACAAGCTGACGGAGTTGTTTACAAGTTGCTCCTTTCGTTGCAGAAATTTTTATGGGTCCTGATGTAATATGCACGTGCATCCGCTTCCGTAAGTACGTGCCAATTCTATATGAAATTTTATTGCCCGTGGTAAGTATTTCAGTATATTATGCGGGTTCAGACGTGCTTCATTCTAATTCCTTTAAAAACAAGCGCATATAATTAGGTATGTACAATCTGAATGTTAACTGCCTCTACTGTAGTTACTTATTTGTATTTCGGTATGTAAGGAACGAACAATTGGATGCCCTTTGCACTTCGTGCACGTTCCTTCGCATTCTGTAGCAGTTAGTTAATTTGATTTAATTTTAATTATTTGAGCATCTTTGAGTAGCGTAGCATGGTCATGGTCGGAGTGACAGTTCGTTAAAATTACATGCGTAGCGTTTACACCTGTCTCCAACTTCTACTCGGAAACTACAGCTAATTGTAAATATTTTTTGGAATTTGGGAAATTAAGTAAAAACAACTTTGTGTATGAATTATCCTTTACCTTTTAAGCGTAACTTGCGTCCAACAAATTATAGCAAGACAAGATCTTCGCAGCACTTATTGTTAGCTTGCTGCCTGCTAATTATCCTGTCACTACAAATAAAGGGGTGTTCCTGACTTGAACACATCTTGCACGAGTATCGTTTGACTGAGAGTTCCAGACTTCGGACAGGAGTTGTAAACAGTACAAAACTACACAGGTACAAAGCCGAATATATTTTTTTAATGTACAGACCTGCAAGCTGCAAATATTTCATCAAAGCAACTAAAACATTGCCGACAAAAAACACTAGCAATATCAACTAGCCCCAGTTATAATTGACAGGATGAGTCCATCGGATTTCAAAATCCACTAATTTATTGGAAATAAGAAATGAAATTCCTTAAGAATTATATTCCACGAGTCACGATGTTGTTGGATTTTGCGAGCGTTTTTGAACATGGTCTTTTGTGAGCTTCGGTTTCCATGAGATTACTTTTTAAGATATATACTAATTGTATGTGGCAATGTAAACCTATTATCTAGAAATATTCTCTTGAATTCTTTACACGGGTTTGTAACTTCGGAAACCCCGTATATATAGGGGTAGCAATTTTGGTCGATTTTTTGGGTCAACTTGAATGAGGATAAATTTGAAACTAGGCCTGGGCACATCTATTAAGGATACTCCAAACTAATGATGGTGAAAAACTCAGCCTTGGCCATTTGGTGAGTTTTTAATAATTCCCGGCGGAAATACGGTCAAAGTTAAAGTAAACACTGTATAAGTAAGAGATTTGGAAGATTTGATTAATAAAAGCAATGTTTTTCATACTAAATATGCATTTTTTCATAGCCCCAATTTCCTCTCGAGCATGATTTTTTTGGCATTACACTGTGCTGGAAAAATATTATTGGAGCACAATAATTTTAAGGACGAACACAGATACCCAGAAATGGCTCATGTATCGGAAGGAGAGATGGAACTAATAGTCTTGTATTTATGATGTCATCTCGTTCTTACACAGAAGTCCACCACAAGAAATTGATTTTCCTCAAATTGCATTGTAACTATATATTATCTCCAGACTAAAAGAAAGATTCCACTTGCAGTTCTATCCAAGGTCCAAAGCGCATGTCAAGAGAATGCTTCCTTCCATGTCATATCCTAGGATATTATCCAATCTACCGTCTCCACGCCACTCCGACATAAAATGGGTCTTACCTTTATCCCTACCCTATCTTAGGGGTCTCTTCCTTATTATAGTGTACTTACAAGCATTTCTTTCGCATGAGACTGAACCTATTACTTGATTTATTAAAATTGAGCAAAAAAGGATTAGAGGCCTCGAAACAAGTACACTGTAGTTGACATCTTAACTGCGCTCTGTCGCGGACGGACAACTGGTAATATCAAATACACGGTTTGCAGAATGTTACATATTAAGAAAGATAGCGAAATGATACCATGAAATATTAATTTATATACACTATTTCCATTGTTATAATTACAGCAATCAACCCTTGTAATACAAAATTAACGTGATACTAAATATTATTCGACATGTAGAAAAGGTACAAAAATTTTCATATATGTTATTATGATTAACCGATACATTTTTCTGTATCGAACATTTTCCGGAAAGCAAATAATTCAGCTGGGCAATCCTAGCATTATTTTCAAGAAGATCTTCAAAAGTCGTCTAATGTCTTCCTTAGAAAGAAACTCTAGCTTTATTGCACAACGCAAGATGTCGGGCTGAAAATATTCACAAAATGATTATTGCATATTTAAAATCTGCCATGATGTTTAACAGGCTTAAGTTTTGTTCAGGTACACCAGCTATTCTCCGATTTTGATGAAAATTAGTATAATAGCAATCTCGGATACGTAAATTAAGGATATGAACAATCTTTGTTTTAGATTTACGACAGGTGACAGGTCGCTGTCACTGTCAGCAGTATTCCATTGCATTGCGCACAGAGATCAGTTACATATTTGTCAGCTAAACTCGCTAACCGGCTATAATTTAAAATGCCTAGAATTCAGACCGGTTATTGCGTTCCCAATACAAACTCGAAAGTGAAAATCGGCCATCATTCCCTTTGCAGTAGAGCATACAATCCGCACAGTCCAGCGGAGGGGAAGCGGGTAATTATGGCCGGTTTTCACATTTGAGCATTGAGCGACAGAGCTATACAGATGTTCTTATTTTTAAACATTTTAAATTATAGCCGGTTAGCAAGTTTAGCCGACGACATGACGTTATGAGTTTTTTCCCAAAAAATATCGCAAAACTTCCAATTTAACGAAACTCGCTCTAAAAATTTTTTAAACCATACAGAATGTCTATGGAGCAACATGCGAAAGCCACACCAGCTTTGCTGACCGGAACAGATCTAACGGAAAGCTTGATCGGAAAACTTTTAAAACGCTCTAAGGGTATTACATGTATTAGAGATGTGTGTACAATATTTCAAGACATTCTAAACATAATTGTCTGGCAAATGAGAAAATCGAGTTCCGTTAAAGTTGCATCAAAAATCTTCTGTTGAGGAGTTCAACAGGGTTGTAACTATTTTTAGAACAAAGTTTAGTAAATTTGGAGCTTTGATGTATTTTTGCCGAAGAAAGCTCATATAGTTATACTTCCGTGCATACTTGATCACTCAAAGTTATTCGTGCTCACAATCAGCCAATCTCTCTGACTAGAACGCTTAAAAGTATTCTAACTAGTCTTCCCAGTCCAGCACTCAACAGTGAAACTGCTATTATTAACAGGATTTGTCAATGTATTTTCGACAGACAACATTATTTGGAAATCGTTCTATTTCTGGACAGGTTTGAAAAATTAAGCGAACCGTTTTTCAATCTCATAACTTTGTGTCTAGAAGTGTCTGACAATACTGCATTCTTCAAATAGCGTCTCTTATCAAATTCAAAGAAAAACTGACAACTATGACTTGTTCCTTTACTTAACAAATAATTCATCCTAAGAAACAAACCTAATCGATTGGGATGAGAAGTATTATAACCACAATCACAACGGTGTTTCGTTTCGAGTAGTGCACATGTCTTAAGATGTAGCCTTGGCATTCCAAGGTATCTTTTTCTGTACCGGTGTGTAGTGTCGTAGTGCATAAACATGGCATTTTGACAGCATGTGTTGTAGTTACATTTGGCACAAGTCATCACACCCCTGCAATATCAAAATACCAAGAAAATGTTTGTATTAGAACAATCTCAGAACAAAATTTGGCAACTTTAACACCAAGACTTACAACTAACGTTCATTAACAGCTTTAATCACTCTTCAACTCACAAAAAATGATCTGCGGAATTAAGTTGTTGTCCACATTCCAAACACGTTTCCTGCCCAACTTGCATTTTCAAGCTTAATTCTGAAATTTGTGAGTAGACCCGATGTGCCTTTGCTTTTAGCCCTACAGACGCATCGTTCACACTTGGTGGGGGTTTTGGAATCCTTAGACGCTTAATCCGAAATAGGTTTTTGTACGGCGAAATCTCCCCTACAAAATCATTCAACGCATTAAAACATTAAGTTAACTCATGTTTTCTTAATACGAACAACCATCAAACTTTAATAACATGATAATGAACAAAATCCCAGGTCACCTGAGGTCACTGATATTGAGTAAACCGAAACCAACTTTAGAATAGGTTTCAGATTAAGAAGAACTATTCTACCGAATACATAGAACTAACTTTTGACATTGTCCCACTGTTTGCAAGTATGGGCCCCACTGCGGTAATGTGAGTTCAGTTCATTTCTGCCTGTAAAGACTAGAGCACAGTGTTTGCACTTCTGACCCTTAACAACGTGGTGGAGCTGAAAAAGAATATAACATGTTACGCTGAACAGTCCATATTTTTATTAATCATTTTTGCATATACATGAGACCCATGACGTTTTACTTTTACAGATTAGGGTAAGTCTTTCATTAAGTCATCAAAAAGGCTGTAGGGCTAGAGTTTCACCAAACTGACAAAGTAAATTATCCGTAAGCCTGACGACAACGATACGAAAGTTATTAATTTTAAAAGGAAACGAGAGCTGTACAAATTCTAGACCAGCGGTAGAGTTTCAGAGCCAAACTCACAATCAGACTCAACAAATTGACGAAATAACAAAAGACTGATCCCGTGTTGGATTAGGTTCACGCATAGTATGTACGCTGGGAAGAAATAAATTGTTGTTGACATTCCAACCTGAGCGTGTGCCAGAATTTCGCTTAAGTCTTGCTCCGAAGCTGCTCTTAACACCTTTAAACAGACCGGACATTGGACGAATGGAGATGGGACATGTGCCTGGAATAAAAATTGACACAGTGATTCATCCAAGAACTCCAGGTTTTTTAACTCAATTTTTAACCTATTCAAATGAATTTAATTTGGTTGAAATTAACTTTTCAACATGTGACATTTTTGTATTCAATTTCTAACCTTGTGAAAATGATCAATCACTTGAAACCTGATGGAGCTTCGGTAGTCACAAAGATGACAACAGTAAGGCATATCAAGCTGACAATGATTTTCCCACATGTGCACTGTAAGGTCAAATTCTCCTTTAAACGTCTCTTCACAAATTTGACAAGTAAACCGGTTGTTTCTCACCATATGATGTGCCTAAAGTGTAAAAACTAGTTCAAATACATTTATAGTCTGCAAATACCATCATAGCAATATCGTTAGTAGTAGATATCAACAAGTTACACAGTATCGAATTGAATATATAACTCATTTGAAATTAAATTACGGTTTTTATATGTAACTTCAGTAACATAGGAGTCCCCGGCTCCAAACAGTACGGGCACCAATTCTGACCACATGTCCGCTTACTAGTCCCAGCTGCATGGCTGTAAAGATGACCATAAATCTCGGTATTCGAAGTGAAGCATTTGGCACACATGGAACACTGCAATTTTTTAAAAAGGTTTTGAAAATTAAAACATCGGGTTCATTTTGGCCTGAGTAACAAGCCTAAAAAGTCAGCCTGTTTCAGCCCAGGTCTTTATCTGTTTTCTAGTTTGAATGAAACTCACAGGGTAAATTCGACAAGTAAATTAGGAACATGAAAGAATTTTAGGAAAGGCCTTGGCTCGGAGATCGAAGTTATGGAAATAACACCTGCTGATTCGCAAGGATAAATTCGTGTAATAACATAATTTTAAACTAAATGTCGATCACCTAGTATGAATTCATGTTACATAGGCGTGTTCACACAAGAACGGTATTACCATTAAGTATGCATTGACAGAATAAAATCAACCCATCATTAAAACCATGTTACAATTGTGGCCTTTGACCTCTCAAACATTCGGAACTACACGTTTGCCCGACAAAATTCTTTAATCATAGATCTTAATTCATCGATTTACCTATTAACACAAAATTTTGAAAACAATATCCAAGACTTGTTCAGTCCAATGATCGTTAACTTTGAAAATATTGACTGTTACTTAACCTTAAGAACCTTGTATGGGTCAGGTGTCGTACGAGGCTTTCCATGCAATTCCCCAAAGTAATACCTCTCCAAAATAATTGTATCAGTTTGATCGTCGTAGTACTCCTGCAAATGGTTCCCTGACACATCTCGGCTGTCCTTTATCGCAGGTGTCGCTGGAGACATTACAGGAGCTTCCGGAGAGAGGGTTGGTGGATGAGATACTCCTCTACAGCTGGTCCGCGATTCAGTCATTAATTCCCTATTGTTTAGCTCTCTATTCGATGCGTCCAATTTCGGCATTCCCACTGCAGAATCCCTATCTTGTTTCATACTCAAACAACCGTTCAGCTTCCTCCTCAATCTCACTGGCCTTCCCTGGACATCCTTCGAAACAGATCTGTTTCCTATAAAATATCCCATTCAAACTATATCCTCAAAATCTACCACACCACTTTCTACAAAAATCCAGATATATTCCAAATCCTTCGGATCCGATAATTCCAACAAGCCCTACCTATTTCCACATCTATTTCATCACTCTTCGACGATGCCAGTCTGCGTTTTTTCCTCGGAGTGTACGAATTATCCACCCCCAACTCCTTAATGTTATTATTCCTATCCACATCCTCCATCCATCCCGATATCCTCCCCGGATCGCTCAAAATCCCTTCGAACTGACGCCTCCCAATAACATCCTTCTACAAAACAAATTTTAAAAACACTTCAAACAAATTTCAACCAATTCCAAAAACACCTCCAGCTCCAAATCACTTCACAAATTCATACCCCCTCCAAAACCACCCCTTTCGCCAGTACCTGATTTTCATCCCGCAAAACATCTTCGCAAGCAAAACTCTCGTCCCAAATTAAGGGTATGTCTTCCAAATCACAGTCTTCCTGCATCTTAGCAATTTCCTCAAACCTGAAATAAGACATTTAATACGTATTAATAATACACAGTTGCGTTTTTCTTCAAAATTTTGATCCGCTTAAATCCCCCAACCCTCAAAAAAACCCTCCTATTTCCTTCAAAGTCACCATTTTTCTTCGATGCCACTCCACCACGAGGAACCCACGCCAACAATTAAAATCACTTATTTCGAAGGTTTGCAATTTACAAACCCCGTAGCTCTATCTGTAGGGACTTTTCGGAAATAAACTCACCAACGACAATGACACGATCTCCCAGTACCAGCTCCTTGTAATTATTGACCAATCAGGCTGCCGAAACAATCAGCTAATTTGGGTCTCCGTCAGCAGATAGCGATTCGAACGAGCCTTAAAAAAGAAATCACAGGATTTAAACCCATTCATTCCTTCAAAAGAACGAGGTCCTCTGTACATTATCTTCTTGTAATTGTATAAAGTTATGTATGATTTTATAAATAATTATTATTACCCCACAATAATATTCCAATATTTCTGAAGTTTTTACGTCTTGATTGTGTCTATGTCTCTCAGAATATAGAAGGTGATAGTAAGTAGCTGTAGGAATGTTAGCGCCTTTTTATTCTCATAGTGATATAGACAGACAGGAGGTTGAGGTTGAGAGGGGAGTTTTGTATCTCTGAGAACACAAGCATGGGAAGAAATACAAGGGAATGAATGAGTCAACACGGAATGAAGAATGAATGAACACTGAACTCTAACTATAGCTCAATGACCGTCAGCGTCAGCCGTCATAGGAGACTATGCTTTCGAAAGCGCATCTGTCTGTATGTGCTCCTGTATATACATACATAGACTATGGAATGTATGTATACATTTATCCTGAGTGAGCTAAAGAGTTGTAGGTTGATGAAGGTAAGTGTTCAATGTAAATTATTAACTTTTTTTTTGGCATCAGTAGCATTAATGCATTATAGACTGACTGACTGTGAGTGAGTAAAAAGTAGAGACGACAGAGAGAGAGGAACGTTCAGGGGAAGAGTGAATGGGGCTTTGAAGATTTGAAGTACAGTCACCTCCAACAACTCTGGCAGAGTGTACCTCTCCGTATAAAGGATTGGAAATCATTCCAGACTAGAACTCACAGGAGTGAGTGTATATTTCGTATGTCAGTCAAGAAGCAAAATATTAGATTTTGGATTGAAGGTTTTAAAAAAATATATATGATCTTGTTTATGTTCAGAGAGAGAGAGAGAGAGAGAGAGAGAGAGAGAGACTAAGAAAGTAGGAATTGTAAGACTGGGGATGAAATTACGATTCTCTTAAAAAGCCTTAAAATATGACATTTTGGTAATTATCCTGAAGACGGAATTTTGGAAGATATTTAGGGAAAGCAGGGAGAATTCCTGGATGTTGGGCTTCTAAATGGATCTGTTTGTTACAATTATTGTTTCTTCAGCGAGGATTTTTTTTCTCACGTTAAAAATGCTATGGGATACAGTGGACTCTATTTATAAAAGGGCTTCCATGGAGGGAATTAGATTTGATTGTTGTAATGGAATCCTCTTGTGGAATGTGGGGGAAAATTAAGTTTGGGGTAAGTTGAGACGTGTTTATTTATTTTTGGCATAGTTAGACTCGACTGTTTAGCGAAGATACTGTTTTAGTAGGAGGTCCGCTGTAGCATAAAAAGATAATAATCTTTTTAATTGTTGATTTATGAGGGTATAAAAAGATTATCGGCTTGGGAGGAATTAGTATTGTTACTTCTGACAATGTTACTGTATACAGAATGGTCAAATGTATCATGTATAGATAGCTCACGTAAATCCAGAGGGTTGGGGGGTTGTTGTAAGTTGTGGAGATTTCTTGGAAAAAAATATACATAAAAAGGTGTATGTTCACAGACTGATTTATAGTTTTGAAGGATTAATACAAGTGTATGAAGGGGCTAGATAAAGTGATGATGTTTTGAGAATGTGTGCATGTACAGTATGTAATTATGTATAACAGTGCATAAGATTCATTGTTACCTGGAGAACATTCTCGTTTCTTGAGGGTATTTAATGGTGGTTGGATAATAAAAATGATATGTATCTACATTATTACAACCTAGTGTGTATTTATTTATACGAACCTGAAGTTAATAAGTGTATACCTACAAAGGAGCTAAATTAGATTTTTTTTGGTAGCTCTAGCCTCAGGGCATTCAATCTGATTGCGATTGTGGAGCTTGTAATAATTTGTAATTATATTTATAGGATTTCATTTTCGTGCTATGATTTGTTAAGTTAATCATTCATTTGTCCTTGAGATTGTAAAAGTTTGGTTCCGAACGAGTGCCTTATTGCGCATGTAAAATAGTATGTAAGCAATATCACTTATTATGGGCTATTTACTTTTGATTATTTAACATTAGATAAGTTAGGTGGAAGTTCTGCGAGGAATTTTACCTGTGGGTACTTAACTTACGTAAAGGAAAGACAATCGGCAGTTTTATAACAATTAACCATTATATGGCATGGTCTCCCAAGAGTAATATGTTTTAGTGTTTATTCCACAGGTACTTACGCGGTATCAATATAACTATGTAATTATCACAAATGCTTGTAAGAAAGAAAATGACATTGTGGGAAGCGCCTTACATCTATTCTCTCGAGGTTCATAAGCATAGGAAAATAATTTTGTGATTTGATTAATTGGCAATATTTTTGCAGTAAATTGTAGGATAATAATAATTATTATTGTTAGGTTTAGCTCATAAAAGTATATCAATGATTATTTTGTATAAATACATTGTGGAGCACAATTTTTGCAATCCGGCAAATGTTTGCAGACTTTCTTCCGATGTTTATAAAATTTTGTGGTACTCTATATAATTACATAAATTGTAGAATTGAAATTACTCTTAAAGTTTGGCTTTTAGTTGTAAATTCAATATACCGTTATTAGCTTATAACGTATTATAATGACATCAAAAATCGTCCACATATGTTTGTTTTAAGAATTGAGAGTTCTTTCATTTCGCATATAAAGTACCATCAAAAATTAACTTACAATTGGTGGAATGCTTGAACAATGTCAAGCCTATAGAAACAGGTAACTAGAATAATTAAGCAGCTGAATTTCAAAATGTGTTTGAATTTCTTGCCAAAACATAATTACTTGAGGACACGCTTACTCGTGAGGTCCAATTCTATAGTTTTGCTGCAAAAGCTGCATGAACTGAAAAATTCATAACCAAATGTTTTGAGAAATCGACAACATATAATCTCGCGTTGGTGATTGCAGCAGATAACAATTATTTTTAGTGGTCGTCATGCTTTAAATAATGCTTTATCCGCGGATATCCTTAATTTTTTTTCGGATGAGAGTGGCAAAACCGATTCGTTCGGATATATCCGATCCCTTGAGAACTTTACTGCTGCCAATAGCTCGAACGTTCCAGGTCCCAAAAGTTTAAGCCAAAGAGAGCCTAAGAAGAATTTTGGAATTGCATGACGACCACAGAGTATGTGGATATGACGGACAGTACCTGTACGCAACAAAGTATACAGCATAAGGCATAATAACTTGATTCATTAAATATTTAAAAATCTAATTGCACTCATGATAGCCATTATGTTTACAAGGGCATGAAAATTTTGGCAACGAACCGTTCCCAAGAAAGTGTATGTTACGGTAAAAAAACCCAAACCCCGGAACCCGATCCTATTAGAGATCACTTCATGATGAACGAGTAGAATCCCTTGAGTTGTCTCTACACAATTTCCATGAAACTCTTTCCAAACGGAATCCATTTGATAGCGCAATTTGAGCGTGTCTACTATTTCACCTGCCTGCAATAATAATTTGATTACTATGTGTTGTTATGTTTATGTATAAATATATTTTTTTTCATTTTTTCTATTTAAGGCTCCTCAAGTACCCCTCCCAGTTACGGACTGTTGTAATGACAAATTTTGTACTCAACGGTTACGTGTAATTATGGCGTACCTTCTGGTTGACCTGTGCCGCTGCCAAGAGCTGCAACCCAAACAGAGCAAAGCTCCAGCCAATACAAATTTTCGAATGAATTGAAACAGAGTCTTTGAACAATTCCAAGATGTAAACGGAAAAGTGGACCGATGCTGTGGTCACTCCTGTGAAAGTGACCCAGCCAAAAGCGACGTTGTAAAGGTCGATGATGCCCGTGACCGAGTTGAATTTCCTCAGGTCCTTGTAACAATTTAGAATTTAAATCATTCAGAAATGGATCCTCTCAAATTTTTAGTGAAAATAATCTGTCTTTTATTATTATATTATTATTATTTTTGCAGTCAAAGATTATACCTCCAGAGTATTGCGGGTGGGATAGTTCCTCACAAGTAGGAAGAAGTTATTCAAAACTTTCCAAAACATAATCCCAAAGACTGTGTTCATGAGGAAAGCCATCGTCCATGACAAGCAGACAATCCAACCCAGCCAGGTGTACAAAATGGCCAGAAGTGCGACCAGGAAGAATGAGTGCTCTTCTGCTACATCATAGGAGATTATCTCGGTCGCATTTTTCCAGGAAAATGTCGTCAGATAGCACTGAATGAACTGATTGGCGAGAGATGGTATTATTTTCGATACTTTGTCAGCTTCCCAAATCCCCTGCTCTCCCCCATCAACTCCAGCCGTCGTGTAGAGCAAGGAAAATAGGATGTTGACTATTAGAAGGCCTATCGATAGCCTTCGTGCCTGGAAACAAGTGCAATTCTAAACACGTGTTTTGGAGTTAACAATAATAATTACAATAACAGTAATTACATTCCAATGTTGACATGCTACGAGAACTTTATTTCAAAAACGTATTTTTGTTAAATACGTATTTTTGTTATAAAGTCCGTATTTATGGGTTGATGTGGAAAATTTTTTAAAATTTTTTTCTCTAGAGATTCTAAACTACATAATTACATCTTTTCTTAGAATCGATAAATATGCACTTACAGCCCGCTGACAAGGAATGGCACATCCTGCGTTCCTAATAAGACTCGTGGTTCCTTGGGCGAATGTAAAAATATCCTGGAAATTTTGACCTTTAGTCATCATAGCTCGAAAGAAGGAGAATGCAAAGGCCAGGTACGACACTGACATGAGTCTATACATGGCGTGCAGTGCAGTTGACTTAATTTTCTCCTGCACTGTCTGCTCCTGAGTGAAGGAATGCAGAATGACCAATGTTTGAATTAAGAGGCAGAGGATCTAATGACAAATTCAAGGGAAAAATAATAAGTATTACAGAATAATTATATTTTAGGCTGAAAAAAAGACGAGAGAGAACGCTACTCAGAAATACTAACAAGAGAAGTAAAGGTAATTACACAAAAAATTGCTTTAGTTTAATACGTAAAAAAATGTAGACATTTTAAAAATTGTCTCAGTGAATGCTAATGCTAGTTTTGAAACTTCTCATTTACTATAGGTAATGTCAATAGCGTAATTACTGTGTGTATGCGTAACCTGTCTAAACCTGGAGCCTGATTGATAACTAAAGGTCTGAGTATTTGGATCAAACTTGAACCGGTAATGAGTGAAACCAATCCATCGGAGGAACACAAACACAGGGGAAATAAAGAAGATCAGGGGGGACTCATCCTCAGCTTTCGGATTCACATAATCAACGTTATGGTATGGGCTTCCGTTCCTAAGTTTCCTTCCATAAGTATCCTCAATATCCAGAGCTGTTTCCAGTAGTAGCCCAGGTGAAACGGACTTGGACTTAAGTTGATTCATATTTTACACAAAAAATTATAAACTGCTCCCTTGAACTTTAACAATTTTGTTGTTTTTTTAACAGACGTATAAATATTTTGACACGAGATTGCTACCACTTTGTAATGACAACTTTGGGAAGAAAAATTACCCCTGGAACTATATCATTAGTGAAAGTAATCCTCCACCTCCAGAGAAAATATAGCAGTCACTGACTGAGTATAAGCCCGGAATGAGAGCACTTTTTCGGCAATTGAAGTGGAACGATTCCTCGGGGAAATGCATTAGACTGATGGGTTACTCAAATAATTTCTCATGTCTCATGTCATGTACATCCAGGTACAATTTTTCGGTGGTTTATTTTCCCCTGTTGTTGTGTCAGCCCAGCTTTTTAAAAAGTATTAGGTCCATATGGAGCTTTTAATAGCATATGTCATTTTGGAGGCTAATCTCCTTCCGGCATGGAAGGCATGACATGGAAATTGTATCTTGTAGTAGAGCTGGGCTATCAAGATATTTATGTCATTATATTCCAGCCCATTTGAGTCCATGCTCAATACAATTGCTTTATCCTTACAAAATACAATTATACTTTTAATTTAGACTGGGCTTAATGGTTCCTTGACGGTTGATTAATGTCAAAAATCAATATGAACTCATCACAGCTAGTATATAATTATTTATGCGTCCTAACTTTTTCATTAGTTTACGTACATTTTATGGCTCTTGACTTATACATGTCACCTCAATCAATACAAACCTCGTAGGGGTATGTATTCATTAATATTTTAATTCCAGTAATAATTATAACATTGTGTGTTATTGAGGGTTCATTCTATGGCTTTACCCGATGATGAAGCACCTGCTCCTATATTTTCCTATTTCCTGAGCAGCAGGTGACAGTAGATAAGAAAATGCACAGGAATCCATTCAAAAGGTAGATACTGTAGTCCAATGATAGGATAAATATCTGTTCTGTTGGAATTTAAGCGTAATTATTATTTCAAATTTTAATTGATAGCTTTTCATGTGACTATAAAATGACTCCCGATGACAGGAGATACAGGTACTCAGAATTTAATTACTACATGCGGGAGGAACATTAACTTTCCATATAAAATCTAATACCGAAAATATGTACGATTAAAGTAGCCACAATTATTCATCAGGCATATTTATTTTTACTCTTCAAATTCAATCGTCTATATCCCAGCTGCTTAGAGGTTACTGTACTATTAGTACGATTACTCATAAATGAATTTCATAAAAGTTAAAAAATGAGGTACCTTTTCCTTTATTACTTGACGTAGCTTTATGGGGCACTGTGATACGTCCTTTGGCTCAATACGGACAGTAAAATGTGAGATGTACAAGTTGATATGCATTTATAATGTGTGTAATTGTATTGTAAAAAAATCATTTATTTTAATATTAATGTTTCTTGTCCTGTGACAAATAAGGCACTACATGTGAAAGTCAGGTGACAGTATACACCTGACGTATAATAATTATTACACATTGTAAGTTATCTTAATTACTGAAATCAATGGATCAATTCACAGGTCAAATACAAAGTATAGATTAAGCAGGTGCACAATATGTTGGTCTAAGTACTACAGAATTGCTAGTGATAAAAATGTAATTATTATACACACAACACTGGGATATACATATCCTGAACCTTGATATTATATATTTTTGGTAATGTATAATATTTTTATACAATTTTGAATCATCTATCCGTCCGAGATAAAGTAATGAATTAATTGACTGACATCGCACCTGTTGTAGGGTAAGATAACATTTAGTGTGCATCACAGGTGTGGGAATCACGCTGGCTGATTATCAGTTTCCAGGCCACCCTTGCCCAGTCATTAAAATTACACTCTAAATTTCCATACTGCCTAATTAATATTGAGGCTCTCTCTCTGGCTGAGAGTAAAAAATTGACTCGTCAAAATTTTTGAGGTTAAGTTCAATTTTTTATTTTTATTTTTAAACAACACAGATTTCATAAAACATGGGATCTAAGCAGAATGACTACAGCAATGATCCCACGGGGACAACGCCAAACGGATACAACTCAATTTATCCTCCTCTTCAGGACAGCAACGGGAATAATATAGGGAGGAGGCCGGATTTAAATGAACAACACAAATACCCTGTTCCTGGCCAATTGATTCCACAGGAGAATTCTCCTGTTAGAATTTATACCCCAGCTTTAGCTAGCCCTGCCCTGGCAGAAGTTGTTGTGGATGACAATGAGGACACAAGAAGTGTAAATCGATTGCTCAAGTAAGATTTTTTATTTGTACAATTTTTTATACGCTCTGAGTACTTATATGTAACAGCTCCCAAAGAATATTATTAGCTCCTCTAAATAGGCAAAAGAATATCAATAGTTACCAATTCAAATAATTACAGTGAACTCTCCCTGTAATAGCAGTCCTGGGCTGGAGTAAAATTTGCAATGGAATGTTTTTACAATTAATTTAGGGCAAGGAATTACTAGCGTTACAGAATGTTCCCCAATATTTTAGCCCCTGTAAAAAACAAGGGTTCTTATTAAAATGTGTCTGCTTACGATAGTGAGCACAGTAAAATACTGTAAATATATTGAAATCTATTGTGCGCTCATACTAAAACATGATATAAAACAGGCCGTAAAAGTAATAGTGGAGATTGTGTCAAGTCCTTTACTACAGTAAGTAATTGCACATCCATGAATATAAATAATTTAAATACATGCACAAAAGCTGATCCTATTCCCATAATTTTATGTCTGACCGTGTTCATGCATTTAATTTGGAAATCCATCTCATTGAGTTTCAAATTTTACTTCCATAATATTGTGTAGTGTGGGAATAATGGGAAGTATTGTACAAGCGAGAGTTTATTAGTAAAGCTTAGGAGCTTGTCCTCGAGGAGATTGTGACATGTAATTTAAATTGTCACCCTTGGGCTTTTTGTCAACTTAAATGTATCCATCGGATTTTGATTTGATTTTGTTGAATGAGCGGAAAATTTGTGGGAAATGCGGGCGGTGTCGGTAAAATATAATTTTTATTAAGAATGTAGGATAATAGCGCAGCTAAAAGTATTTTGACGGAATTACTTATATGTCTCGAAAAAGTGTGGGATGAAATTATTACTAACAAATATTTTTTCTTTCAGAAAGGACAAAAGGGGATGGAAAGACTACAACTCCCACGAGAAATTGCTCTACTACATTCTCGGAGGCGTTTCTTTGCTAACAATTT
This sequence comes from Allacma fusca, assembly GCA_947179485.1. Classification (NCBI taxonomy): domain Eukaryota; kingdom Metazoa; phylum Arthropoda; class Collembola; order Symphypleona; family Sminthuridae; genus Allacma; species Allacma fusca. Next base: position 13,879,603 of record OX359246.1, on the reverse strand, counting down.
TATTCGTCATTGTTTCGATTATTGTCGGAATGAAATTAAGTGAGAATATTTCTTTCCAAAATAAATTATGTATTATGACATACAATGAATTATTGAAATTTTGCTACCTGAAAAAATTACGTGGAACTGAAGATTCTTTTACTCTTGCAAAAACTAGGGAAGTAGTCAACCATTTTTTAAAGCTTTATTTCCGAAAGGATGGCTGCACAGAGTACAAATATAAGTCATTTATTTATTGAGAAATCCAATGCCCACATTGTTCCTTGTAGCCAGATTTTGCGCAAATCTCCCTCTGGATGTTTAATTATTTTTCTAAATTTTGGATCTGAACAGATGATCCTGAAGAAGTAATATATCCGACCAAGCCCGCAACAACAACGCTGCTCCCGCCATGGTTGACAACAACAAGCACCTTACCCACAACAACTACCACAACCACAACAACAGAACATCCCGCTACGAATACTTGCTTGGACACGGAGTGTGTCCTAGCTGCAAGTCAAATGATGGCAAAGATGTCTTCCGAGAAGGTTAACCCATGCGAGGATTTTTACAAGTACGCTTGCGGAGGATTCCTGGAGGATCCCATTCCTGATACCCAATCCCTCTGGGATCAGTTCACTATCACGGAGGAGTTATGGGCAAAGGATTTTCAAAGTACATTAATTTCTGTAATAAATATTGACTTCTCATATTTTGTCATGGAAATTAAATTCAAAAACCCTGGAACCCATTTTTTTTTATGTTTCAGAGATTTTGGAGACCGAATTTGATGAAGAGGAACCTGAACCTATTACTCAGGCAAAACAATTATATGCATCTTGCATGAACTTAGGTACGTTTAAATTCCAAGCAATCTGACAATGACTTCTTGGCATAATAATAAATTATACAAAATTTAGGGCATTTTATATTTCCCAAATTTTTTATGTATTTATAATATATTTACTTGGATTTAAGCTTTTCATCAGTATAATTGATAAAAGTTGGAGTATGATTTCCTACGTTCTTTGCAGGTAATTCCGACTACACTGAACTGAAAACGGAAGTAGATGCGTTACTGCTCCCAGCAGGGACTGAACTTGCAGAGGTTTTAGCAAATCTCCGGAAAAATCTAGGAGCAAATTACCTTTTCAAAACTTACGTTGATTTGGACGAGATTTACACTGAAGGGCCAAGACAGATTTATGTAAGTTTAGCTTCAAATGAGCACTACAAATTGTGTCCGTATACCAGGACTTAATATTGTAGGAACGAATTAGTAAGCTTTGTGTTTCTGTTAAAATCTATTTATTAAAATCTGTAATTTATTTTAGATTGATCAACCAGAATTTGGCCTGTCAAGACCATTTTTGTCAGATCCAGCCCACAATTCCTACGCTGCGTATAAAACTTTAGTGGAAGAAGTATTCAACGCTATTTATACCTCCGGAGGAACGGAAGCTGCAGAAGCTGTTCTAAAAATCGAAACCGGCTTAGATAAAGTAACACTTTTTTTAGAATTGTTAATTTTTTTAAATTTTAGGATGACAGAAAACGGGTTATATAACTTTTATCCGGTTGTACTATTCCAGATCAGCACTATTCCTGAGGAACGGCGGAACAGAACTGCGTTGTACAACCCCATGACTGTACAGGAACTTTACGAGTTAAGCGAGATGGAACCTGACAAAAGCGTAAGTTCTGTTGACTCTTTAAAGCTTTCTAAAATAATTATGGTGTACATAACCGATTTTAAAAAATAAAAATTAAACATTTTCACTGCAGGCAATCAAATGGGATGTATTCTTTGAGAACTTGCTTGGCGAAATCGATTTGGAAATGGATCTGGAAGAGCTTACTGTTATTGTTCGAGACGTGGATTACTTCACCAGTGTCAATTCTTTTCTCGAGAGCGTGAACCCGGATGAACTAAGTAAGCTGTTTTCATTCAAAATTTGCTTTGAGAGTAATAATAATTATTGTAACTCTTTTAATTCTGAAATATTATAAAATATTTTAAACTGTTTTTCAGGGATTTTCTTGCAATGGAGAACAATTCAAGAAATAGCTACTGCGTCATCCCTGGAGTTACAGGAATTATTCTTCCAGTTCCAGCAAGCTACAGAGGGATTGTATACAGCTCCCCGAAGATGGAGAATTTGTGCGGATCAAACAAGTTCCCTCATGGGACATGCCGTGGGTTACGCATACCTCCAGGAAAATCCAATAGAAGAGACAAAGTCCAAGGTTGACTACATGATTTTCATAATTAAGGATGCATTTGTATACCTACTTAACTACAGAGAAGATTTATACACTTGGATGACTCCAGAAACCAAACTTCAAATTTTGGAAAAATTGTCCACTTTAACTGCACAAATTGCGTATCCAGACTTTTTTGAAAATCCAAAGGAGAACGACACGATCGAATCATACTACGAAGATGTAAGTACTTGGGTTAAAATTATTTCAGAAGTTAGGGGAGCAGGGATTTTGTAAGTTTCAAAGTAAATTCATTAACGCTTCAAATTTTTTGTATTTACATAGCTCAAGTTCCGAAATCCAGAGAATTTGATGCTCAATGTATTAGACATCCTAAAATGGGAGGGTATCTCAAGTCTTCAGGCGATTCAAGCAAGTAAAGATATTACAAGGTATGTGCTAAAAATTATGATAAAATATTACTTGTCAGTTCCTATATCATAAGCTCCAAATTGACAATTTCTACGAATTTGACAGATGGACCCACGACCCACTTGTCGTGAATGCGTTCTACTCACCCACTAATAATGCCATAAGTAAGTGATGTTCAGGGATTTTTATCGTTTTTGCATTATTCGTTGTTTATCTGACCATTATATATTTTACTTACGAAGAATATATTTTTTATATTGACAAATACAGTACACAATTCACTGGAAATTTTAAAATGATGTAAATTGTATACTCACATATGTAATTTACATGCAAAGTATATGTATGTATGTTACAATGTTTCTTTTTCCCTTTATGCAGCAATTCCAGCCGGTGTCCTACGCAAGCCATGGTTCAACGTTGACATGACTGTGGAGTGAGTTACTAAGATGATGTTCATTTAATAGTGTCATATTTTTATCATTTAAAATCAGTATTTTAATTAGAACAAAATGGTAATTTTTTTAAGGTATCTCAACATGGCAACCCTGGGAACGATTATTGGCCACGAGATTATCCACGGATTAGATGATCTGGGTAAAGTTGTCTTATTGTTAGTCGTATTATTAAGCTAAAAGGATTTTTATCGGAGATGTCATCATTGACGCGGGACTTGCTCAATTCTCCATTTGGTGTATAAATAAACTGGTTCAAAAATTTTTTGCAAATATCCTCAGATTAGCTAATATATGTAATTATCCAAATAGGACGCCAGTATGACCCCAGCGGAAACTTAACGGAGTGGTGGGATGAAGATTCATTGAGTCAGTTCACCGAACTGACTCAATGTTTCGTCGATCAGTATAGTCAGTATGAAGTGCCTGACCTGGGAATGAAAGTAATTGTAGCGTATATATACACTAAAAAGTTCCACAGGAGTTAATAATTCTCAAGAACATTTTCGTTTTTTTCCTATTGTGAAGCTAAACGGTAGAAATACTCTGGCGGAGAACATTGCGGACAATGGTGGATTCAACCTTGCGCGAATGGCTTACACCTTAAACTATGGGGCAGAAAAAATTCTTCCTGGGTTTGACGCCAACGGATTCACGGATGGACAGCTATATTATTTAGCATATGCTCAGTCCTTCTGTGGTTCTTACACCAAGGAAGAAATGGAAAGGACGGTGAAGGTGGACACTCACGTTCCAGATCCCTTCAGAGTCAGGGGCGTGTTAGAGAACAACGAAGAATTCAAGAGCGTTTGGAGTTGCGAGACTTCCAGATCTCAAGATACATGTCAAATTTGGTAGTATTAAGAATTATCAGGGTTGGCCAATTGAAAAAGTCCAATCTGCCCAGTTTTTTTCACCATTTAAAATGCCCGGCATGTTGGATAGGCATTTTGGGCATGTTTGGCAGACATTATGGGCATTGTATTTCCAATTAATTAAGTTATGATTTATCTAAAAAATAAATAAATTTAAACCCTACTGCTCCAAAGCTATGAAGCACCAAAATGAAATATTTTCATAATGCCTTTTCATTATGTTTTGATACTGGTAAATTTCAAAAATTACTAACATTTTGTAAATGTCCTAAGCCAAAAACGCCCAAGATGTCATAATTGTCCAACTTGCCCAAAATGCCATAAAGGACCAAAATACTAAGAATAGAAAATGCTTTAAATGACTGCCCAAAATGTCTACGTATTTTCAAATGACCAACCCTCAGAATTATTTTGGTTAAACCTTCTGAGTTTGTAAATAAAGCTTTTGTTAAAGTTCTAAATGTTCTAATTAATTTAATTTATGTATTATACATGTAAATAGCTATCGCATCAATACTCAAGCAATTATAATGCAATTAGGAGTTTTTTTTATCGCTAAACGTCCTGAAGCATTAACCCTATACTTCCTGAGCTTTTAATGGTACATAGCATCCTAACGTGTGGACAAAGTGGCCAATGTTAATAAAACGAAGGGGGTCATGAACATATTATACTACGGTTAAATTTTTAAACTTCGTGTATGTGTCCAAACTGGGCACAAATGACAGTGTATCATCTCAATACTCCTTCTAGGAGCTAACATCAGTAGTATAGGTCACCGTCGGGGTCAACTTGTACGTTTTACATGAGTATATTATTTCGAGCTCGTAATTTTGAACATTGTTTTAATTAGATTTTAGTGAATGTATACATGCCCACAAGATCGCTTTTACATTTACCAAAAATTTAATTTCCGTGACCTGCAGAGGTCAAAATATTAACATGGGGTCACGCGCCTAACAAGGAACCCTCGCTACATGCCCACTCGGGATCGGAAAGAAATTTTGTGGGGGCTTAGTTACCTGGCCCAATTTTCCAGCGAGCCCAAAAGTCTTGGCCATCTCGCCCTGGTTTGCGCGGGAAATCGCGCAGGAGTATAATTACTAATTCGTGAATAGAGGGCCCCCTGTCCAACCTAAATTTTTCAATGCTAAATCCCTCATAAGTAAGAAATTCTCAATTTCGAAAGTCGATGCTATTTTAGATGAATGACACATTAGGCATGCATACATAATACGTGGTTCTAGCTACATTCTTGAGCTTAGATGGACCAATATCGGTCACAATTAGTTTTTTGGCCTCAGATTGACCAATATTGGTCACAATTAGTTTTTTGGCCTCAAATTGACCAATATTGGTCACAATTAGTTTTTTGGCCTCAGATTGACCAATATTGGTTACAATTATTTTTGGTCTCATATACTTGAACTTGAAAGTGAAATTGTACTTGAACTCTAACCTAACCCCTCACTGAACCTTAACTCCAAAATCAATTGCAGCCTGATCCCGTACTACAGCATATACTTGAACCTGAAATCAAACCTAACCCCGCATTAATCCTGTAATTTGAAATGAATTTTAACCTGATCCCGTACTCAAGCGTATATTTGAAAATGAGAGTGAAGAAGAACCTGCACTTAAATTTGTACTTGAACCTAACCCCACGAAAACTTGCACTTTAAAATGAACTTGAGCCTTACCCCGCACTCAAGTTTTTACTTGAATCTGCTTTTGATCCTGAACGTGAACCTGAACTTGAACTTGAACCTAACCCCTCAATAAAACCTGAACTTGAACCTGAACTTGAACCTAGCCCCTCAATAAAACCTGAACTTGAACCTAGCCCCTCAATAAAACCTGAACTTGAACCTAGCCCCTCAATAAAACCTGAACTTGAACCTAGCCCCTCAATAAAACCTGAACTTGAACCTGAACTTGAACTTGAACCTAACCCCTCAATAAAACCTGCGCATTCAAATGAACTTGAGCCTGACTGCGCACTCAAGATTATACTTGAACTTAATCCTGCACTTGAATCTTACTTGATACTGTACTTGAACTTGAATACTGGATACTAGTATATCATTGTGGGCATGAAATTTGTCCAAATTTTGTAAATTCTTGTTAAAATTTTCATTCATCTGCTTGTAACACCGGTCGAAATTATTTGGGAATATGTTGAGGGCCCCAATGTAACAACATACGCCATTTCCTTAACATTGTAAATGGCTGACGAATGGAAAAGTACACGTGTTCTATATTTTTTTAAAAAGAATCTAGCCGGCCGATTATTTTCAAACTTTACCCATTAAGTCCAAAAATGTTGATGAACGATTAGAAAAAAACTCAGGTGTTCAAAGTTAATAGATTTTGCTTAATCAAATAAAAACCACAAAAAATGACAGTGGTGGCCAGTTTGTCCAGGGGTTAGCAAGTATAGGGTTAAAAGGAATAATACCAGAAGGAACTTCATTGATTGGCAGATGGCGTTTCAAATGGGATATTGTTTGGTGCTAAAACCAAGCTCATTCCAAGTTTTATCTGTGACTGTTGCTAGTAATTACTAATTAAATATTGTGGAATCACCCAAAAAAGTTTGCATGTCTTGCTAATGAATGATTTATTACCCACGGCTCCTCCCGTCAAAAATTAAGCATTGCGATACGATTTTCATTATTGTATTTTAATTCGTATTATTGGTATTTACACAGAATATTTCAATGAAACCATGAATATTAGCGAGAAAAGTGTGTTCTTACGCCCTCTACGATTCTCGTTTACCACCTGTTTTCGAAATCACTGTGAAACTTCCCTTGACGAAACTTACTTATTAGCTAAGAGCATAATGTTACGAACTGCGATTAAAATCTTTCATCCAATCTCAATGCCAATACCTCTCAATTCTTTTACAATTAAGTAAACTTAAAGCAAAAATACAAATAGTAATAATGACTTCCAGATAATATAAACTGAAATTTAAATAAATCAAAACAATGTAATTACTATACTTCTTGTAAACGAAAAATCCCTGGTAGGAAACCCCCAAGAAACTTTTGTTATATCTCTTATTAATTTGATAATATATCTATAGCTAATATTGAGACCAGATTGAATGAAATTTCCTAATGGCAATAATTATTACAGAGATGGATCTGATCCCATATTGTGCAATTCAATGTGCAATGTTAAATTTTCTCTTGTATTCCGCCATCAACTCACGTCGAAGTATCTTCCCGGAGGGACTTTTCGGTATCGAATCAACAAACTCTATACCACCTCGGAGCTGCTTATAGGAAGCTACTTTATTTGCCAAGAATTTATTTATACCGTCCTCATGACGGCCCTTGCCAGGCTTTAATATGATGTAAGCCCTTGGCAACTCCCCCCATTCCTCGCTGGGTACGCCAATAACAGCAACATCCGAGACGTCCTCGTGTTCCCTCAAAACGTACTCCAGCTCTGACGGGGAAACTTGGAACCCCTTGACTTTAATGAGCTCCTTCAAACGGTCCACAATATAAAAGTACTTACTGTCGTCGTAGTAGCCAATGTCACCTGAATGAAGCCAACCGTCGCTGTCAATGGTTTCAGCTGTTGCCTTTTCATTGTTTAAATAACCTTTCATGATCTGTAACAAATTTCAACTCAAAAAGTTTTTACTTTCTACTCCTTGATGCTTTCTTCAAAACAGATTGAAATTGTGATGTTTACCTGTGGACCTTTGACCACCAGCTCACCTCGCTCATTGGGCCCGAGTGTCCTGCCCGTTACTGTATCTATAACTTTCATGATTGTATTAGACATAGGGGTCCCGCAGGAGCCAGTTTTGGTATTCTTCTTACTTAACGGAATAACACAGCATACAACGGTTGTTTCAGTCATGCCCCATGCCTCCTGACAAAAAATGTATTTGCCGGCTTTAGCTAGCAAACTGTTGATTAAGGCCGCTCCAACTGGCGCTGCTCCTATCTGGATTGAGCGGAGGTCGTCGAATTCTTCCTTCGTGATATCGGAACACTGTATCAAAAAGTTGATCAATGGAGTGACCAGTTGCAACGTATGTGGCTTGTGTTTTTTTATAGCTCCAGCGAAATGCGCAGGTTCAAATCGAGGTAGTGTCAACAGGTGTGCTCCTTGCATGGCGCATAATATCAAAACCATTGTTCCGTACATATGGAAAAATGGAAGTAGCCCAATCATTCTATCCTGGTGGCCATCTTCCAATGAACGATAAATGTTCACATCATTCTGAGATATCTGGCTTGCGTTTGCAGAGATATTTGAATGGGTTAGCATCACTCCTTTAGGAGGTCCAGTGGTACCACTGGAAAACGGGAGCAATGCAATGTCATCTAGCGAGTTGCTTTCGGATCTGTTGAAGGATTCAAATCCAGTGGGATCTGCTTTAATCATTTCATAAAACGACAAACATCCTTCTGGTGCTTTGCCAATGACTATAACGTTTTTCATATTCGGACAAGAGGATTTGGCTGTTAGGACAGCATTTAGGAAATATTCGGTTGTAATTACACTTGAGGCCCCACATAGTTCCAGTTGGCGTTTTATTTCTTCCGCCGTGTAGCCCGGATTAACGGGAGAGACGATGCATCCCAAATCCCAGCTTCCAAATAGTGCGATGGGGTACTCAGGAATGTTTGGAATGACCAGTGCAATGGTGGCTTTGTTTGTGATACCGGCTTTGACTAGGCTTGCCGCCAAACTTTTGCTACCCCGACGGAATTCATTGTAGGAGAACTTGCGGCCAGTGACTCCGCATTCCTGTACAGACATAAGTTTATAAAAATCATCGCTATACGCGATAATTTGAGGCTTCGCGTAGGGTGGCGTCAGCCACCGCCGTCAAAGTAGGGTGAATTTTGAGCTTTTGTCAAAATTTAAACATTTAAAAAAAATCTATTGGGTTTCAACTAGAGAAGCAATAACCATTCCGATTTACGTAAGCAATAGTCACAAAAAATTTCGTTGAAATCGATTCAGTAGTTTTAGAGATAGCTGTCATTTAACGTGAAGTTCCAAATTTCAAGCATTTTTTTCGAAAAAACTGTAAGGCCGATTCCAACAACATAATCAACAACTATTACTATTTACATAAGCAATAGTCACAAAAAAGTTCATTGAAATACTTTCAGTATTTTTGGAGGTCATGGGACTTGAAGTCCAAAATTTCAATAATTGTTTTCTCAATACCTATCCGACCGATTTCAACCAACTACGAACTTAGCCTTACTTTTGACACGTTGTCCACAAAAAAATTTGTTGAAATCGGACCAGCGGTTTTTGAGTAATCGTGCGGAAGGACACACGGACGTACGGACAAGGTTATTTTACTAGTGGGCTGACGCCACCCTAAAAATTAACTTGTAAATAGTAAAAATTCCGATTTAGTTATTACGCCTCTATAGGCACTGCAAAGTGCCGCAATTTGAAATGCAAAGGATATAATGCGCCAGTTAAATTATGAAAACTCCTGATTAAAAGAAATTGTGCACGCATTTTAATGTATAGTACACCAATCGCCTGGTCACTGGTAGAGCTACCCACTGGCATAAGTTAAGGTAAAGACTCGAACGTAAAATAAGTTGAACAGGGTTCTTGATCCATGTACGATTGACCAGAAGGAATAGTTCGGAAAGGACCGTGAATTGAGGAAGCCGGTGAGACATGTTAAAATGGTATTTGTCCAAATATACATATATTTGGCTGCCAGAGCTGTATTATCTTGCTTACGAAAGCTGTTGCGTTTCCCCATTCTATAGAACGTTCCCAAACGGCTTCACAAATGGTTTTGTTTTGCACTATTTCCATTTCAGGAAACGTTGACCTGACCCAAAGGTGCTCATCCTTGCTGACATTATCATTACCAAAATAATTGCTTGAAAATCTGGCAGTTATGGAAGACAGGCCATTCAATTCGAATATGGGGAACTTCCTCCTTAATGAATTCACAAAGAGATATTTACAAATTGCTATCATAGCCATAGGAAATTACTGCTAGAAAAAATCTTTCGCTCGAGATTATAATATTGAGGTTGACCTGTAGTGGGGTAACTTCAAAGCTGAACTAACTTTCTAGAAGTCTCTGTAACTTTCTGCAATTGTACACTCAATTATAATTTTTAGATTGGAAAGAGTTCAAGCGTTACTACATAAGCAATTGTCTCATGATTTTACGATTGCACTACTGAGCCACATTTAATATTGGCCTGGTAATATTCACAATGCTCAAAAAAAGGAATAAATCTTTATTGGCATTTAACTACTAACGCAAAAAAAACGTTAACATACTTAAAAATTGGGGAAATCAAAAACTACAGGAAAAACTCGATATAACGGATGGCTCTACAACGGAAATTTAGTTACACCGGACAGATTTGTTTGTCCGGCTCCCATATAACCAATGCTAAAATTATTGCATACAACGGACATTTTTTATAGCGGACAAATTTTACTGGTCCCCTGGAAATCCGTTATATCGAGTTTTTCCTGTATTCCATTCGAAATCAATAAAAAAATCCGTTTGTATCTTCTGTCACCCCAAACTTTATTGGCGTAAGTCAATAAAGCAAGTTTTAAAATTTGCTAAATTAACAACTAGAACGAATCAAATATTTTATAACTCCGTTATGTTGTCTAGATGGGAGGTAATCATTGCTATTCATCCCTCACAATCAGTGCACTCAGGGCACATTGTCCAGTGACAAAGTTTTCAAATTCATGAGATGTTTCCATAATTTGAATTTTTGAAAACCTGCATTCAATACGTTTTAACTAGTGTCGCCTTGGTTGTTAAGAACTCATTAAAAAGCTATTTAATGCTCATATAATATAGTCACTTTCATTGAAAGCCCAAAATTTTCAAAGAAGAATTTTGAAAGTCAAATTTTTTAATTTAAATTAAAGAGTCAATTGTTTTATCAATATTTCAAAACATTTTTTGAATCGTGGTCTCGCCGTTTCAGGATTATAAACCTTTTGGTGAGGTTTTTAAACTCATAAATTTTTAAATTCATATTGACTATAGCACAAACTTGCAGTTTTGTATGAATATGAAGTAATCAGTATTATTGTATTTATTAATGAATAGTAATCAATAGTTTTCCCGAAGAAATCATTAATAATTATAATCAATTCAGACATTTATACAATTACTTAATACAGTAATTCACAAATATATTTATTTTTAATTAAGTCGAAAACCTGTTTCTGGTGTCACTTAAGGTTGCCACATGGTTAAACGAACATTCGGAGATTTCAAAGGTTGTGCTTTATTAAACTAAGTACCGCATATCTCATCCTTCTTAGAACGTTTGACATAGGAATACCAACTAAGTTAACTCATAATATGTTAGATAAGGGAAAGGATTAGGAATTATTCGTAGTGTCGTTTTGCGTTTCAGATATTCGTCAAGTTAAAAAATACAGCGCTGCGGCGAATAAATCATACTCCTTTTGTGTTAAAAAGGCAATAGCTATTCCTATGTAATAATAGGTAAAATAATTATCTTGTAAACGACTTATCGTATCTAACTTTTTATTTATAATATTATAATAATTTTAAATTTATCTCATAACTGGAATTCCAACGGAAGTAAATATTTTTAACAGTATTGATAATAACCACGTAGTAATCCTTAAATTCGTATCTCTGACAGTTGGACGGTAGTAGTAGGAAACTATGGGTAGTTTTGCGCTGCGACGCCCGCAGGCGATTTTACCCGGGTATTATGGGACATGTGCGGAATTCGGGTAGTCGGGGTTAAAATTCGGAAGGGTTTGGGATTGTGTTCGGGGATTTGTTGATCACATTCGGGTATATTTTTGGGACTGGAATCACGTGTTCATCAATTGTTGGTGGGTTCATCAAATAAATATTATTGTCTATAATATATACAATAATGTCAATCAGAGAAAGTTATGTAAATCAGAGAGTTAACGGCTCGTTGTCGGCGATTGGATCATGTTTGAAATGTCTGTCTGAATGGAGGGATTAGCAAGCTATTGAACAGGAATTATTACAACTTCATTTTTATGCTTTACATCGCCCCGTTCGTCATACGTTCAGGAGACGAAAGATAATGGCCATTTTTATTAATCAAACTTGGTCAGCAGATTCGAAGGATATTATATTATTCCTCCTAATCAGTAATATTTTCAACTCTTATTAAGTGTAGAATGTCTGTTTTAGATTTAGCTAAATTATGTTTCTTTACCAGTTATTATGACAACCTAATCAGTATTTTCAAGGATCGTATATCATCAATACTTCACGGGAATCTGCGTTGTGTGCTTCAAATCCAAATGTTTGTCAATAATGCCTTGCTTTCCAAATTGAGCTCCACATACATCGCATTGAAGAGCTAAATTTTGTCAAAAATATTTGACAAATGTATTTTTAGGCTTTGTGTAACTAAAAATAACTATATAGGCATATATAATATAATATATATATAATAATATGTAGGGGGCGAACAGTGGCTCCCTTCATATCTATCCCTGGAATTATCCTGTGGTGGCGAAACGTCTACATTGCATTAAGCACGTATTAGATGGTTTTTGTACATATTGCCATCGTACATAGATAATATGGTAATTATAGTAGTTAATATATAACTGTAGTAACCTGTTGGTTGAGATTTTTCCGGAATTGAATGCGTTTCCCGTTTCACGACAAAACTAAAGCTTTCATTTGGAGTGCTTGGATATATTCATCCTTATCCGTCGAAACATTTTCAACTGGTTCTCAAGTGTCGTGGGTAATAATAATAATAAAGTTAATAATTCATGCACATATATTATAAATAACTTGCAATTACTCATATTTGTTAATTAACTGCACAGATTAGAGATATAAATACTCGTTTGGGGTATCCCCTTGTACCCTGTAACGGACGGACAGGTTAATAAACGACCCCGCTATTCACAGCAACCCTCTGACATCATGTTCTTCATGCTCTTAGTTATATCCACATCTACTAGTTGACTTGCTTACTTTCCAAAGGATCCACAAATTCCCAGATTCGCGTTGCAATCACAGGGTCTTGAACGCTGTTGTCGTTTGCAGCTTCAAGTAAACATTTATGACCAGATGAACGTTTCCTTGGAGACAGATCTATGACATAAATATTCGATAATTTTTTTATTTTTTAGGTTTGTAGAGCTTCGTTGAAGTACAACATAATCAACGGACTATTGAAAGATTAAAACCCTCGTAGTTTTAAATCATCCCTCGCTAGTATTAAAATAAGCAGCAGTAGATTTGTAAAAATCCATAGAAGTAAGAATAAAGGACATTTGATATCCCTAAAAAATACAAATCAACGCATGTCTAGCAAATTATTCTTCAACCCATAGGCAAACCCTGGAGGAGTTTTGAGACTAAGTTGTTTTTGCCCTTTTAAAAGAGTACATAATGAAATGTATTTATAATTTACCGTGTAATATGGAAAGCCAGAACCGGGAAATATTCCATGCAGCTGTCTGGAATCCAATTTGATGTACACAAAAATGTACTGTATACTGTGACAACAGTTGAGACAAAAATAATAATTGCCAACTTCTGACTTGATAGCTATAATGATCTAGATCCATTTGTAAGAGAATATGCTTTTCCACCTGTCAAAAAAGACGATAAACGTTCACAAGAAGTCATGTGCTGCCTCACCGTCCATCATTATCACACTACCTTTCTCCCCGCACCATTTCCCATCCTTACAACTTTTAGTGGCTTTTATGCAAATTAAATGGGTTGGCTGTACAAGTTCTCCTTTGAGCATTTCTAATAATGAGTTTAAAACTGAAGTATGATTTGTGAGAACCATTTTAAGGCGACTGACAAGAATTAAGGTAACTGACTCTAGAAGGTATGCTCAAAAGACCGGAAATTTATTCAAAATGTTCTTAACCTGTCGAAGTCTTCAATAAGTCAATAAGTACGCTACTCTTTTGACCACATTAGAAATACATTGCATTATACATACATAATCATTTTGATATATGTACACCCTACCTATATTCATCCATGCAACTGTGTTCATTTCGTGTTGAGCATTGCCTATTTTACTGTAATTTTTTCCCGCGAAACTTAGTGCACCCTTTTTTGCGTACACAATTTTTTGAAAATCACTCGCACCCTATAAATAGGTTTATTAAAATGATTTGCGTTATATTAAATTGCTTTCTCTTACAAAATCTTTTGTCCCTTGTACCATGTTTTCCTCACTGAAAGTAAACCATTTGGTTGATTGATAAACATTTCTAAGGAAATATTTCCAGAACATTGACTATGAGTTGAAATTGGGTTCTCCCAGAACCTCACGTATACGAAAGTTAAGTATGCTAGGTTGAAACTTGAAACTTTTAGCATATTTACTAGGCATGTACTATAACAAACTATTTTAATGGCTCAATGAATAGTTCGTCACTCAGAATAGTGGTGGAAAATCAAGTTTGACTCCAGAACCAAGAATGTTTTTATTTGTTGAATGTCAGTAAAGGAGTGACGGACAGAGTCAGACGACATTATAGAATTGTAATTGAGAATAAACTGATTGGTCACAATAATATTGAGTTATTGACTCATAAATATAGAAACAAATGGATGAACTGCTGACTGAGGCTGGGTTGCCAACAGCAACAGTTATAGCGAAATAGTAACGAATAAAATATTCGTGACAGTACATATAGTTCGAATTTAAAATATCATTCGTATCGTTCTGTGAAAAATTACCGATAACGATATCGAGGAACGATATAACGTTATATCACGTGGCTTCTGGCATTATTTAACGAAAATTAACTGAACTTTAATTTCGTGTACAAGCTAATTATTATTACTAAGGCTCCTTAAGACCCAAATTTGCAACCCAAATTAGCACAGATTACATTTTATTCCAATTACATCAGTCAAAAAGGCATTGAGTTGAAAATATGTACAACTTGAAGCATTTCAAAGATAATGCAAGGCATCAGAGTCACTAAGAAAACATTAAAACTACACATAATAATCACACCATAGAATTTCGATTCATCATTACAGTGAAAACTGACGCCCGAATTTAGATAACCTTATTAGGGAACTTAAGTCATTTTTCTAACTTCTTCAAAGTTTTCAAACTAAAGTCAACAAAATAGCGAAAATCCAAAATTATAGCTGCGCATCTTTATTTGGAAAAATGCTAAATCCTGTGAATTAGAATGACGGCCAGTTCATTGATCTCGACTGTTAAATGGATCAGGCATAAAATACAAAAACATGTGGTTATGTGGTATGATTTTCCAAAGTCGTAAAATGATTTTCTCCACAAGTTTGGCTCGCATTTTTGTCAAAAAATGCACAAATCTTGTTATAACTCATGAATGTACGATAAAATCATGTGACGATATATCGTCGGGAAACTCCGATAAATATCGTGCTATATCGTTTCTAAAAAATGTACTATATGAACGATAATATCGTATCGGTATATCGTTATGAACATGCCTAATAATTACATATTTTCACTTCAAAACCTCAAAGGTACGCATGCGTGGTGTAAAAATAAGAAATTTGTACACGTTTATCCGCCAATCCACAACTTTCTGTAAATCCTTTCTCAATAAAACCTCCACTGACTTTATGATTTTAAATGCAGGATGAACATATTGGAGACGTTTATTTTAGTATTCAAAATCTTTTTGATTGCTCCTCTCCATCGTCTCGTGAATTTATCAATGAGTCGTATTATCAATACGAGTTTTATTCGGTAATTATATTTTTCATTTTATCATACCAATACACATTTTTAAGATGCACCAAAAGATTCTGTTAAATCATTAAATTTTATTTTATAAAATTGGAATACAATATGCGATAACATTATCGGATCAAACTTATATAGAATAATCAAATCAACACAATCGAATAATTCCCAAACGTTTATAAAAAAAAGATTTTAAAAAAGAGTTATTTTACAATCACCCATATTTTTGTTTGTAGTCATTCATTAGCTCCCTCCTCAGTATCTTCCCTGAAGGGGCTTTCGGTATTGACTCAACAAATTCTATCCCTCCTCGAAGCTGCTTGTAGGAAGCGACTTTTTTGGCCAAGAAGGAATTTATACTGTCATCACTGGGGATCTTCCCTGACTTCAGTACAACATAAGCCCTAGGCAATTCCCCCCATTCGGGATTTGGGACCCCAATGACAGCCACATCCGCAATGTCCTCATGATCCCTCAACAAATATTCCAGCTCGGATGGAGCCACTTGGAATCCCTTGACCTTAATAAGCTCCTTCAGACGGTCCACAATATAAAAATGCTTGCTGTCATCATAATAACCAATATCCCCAGTACGGAGCCAGCCTTCACTGTCAATTGTTTCCTGCGTTGCCTTCGGATTGTTGAGGTACCCTTTCATTATCTGTCGAAACAACGAAGATACATTTTAAAAATAATTTTTCCTAACTGTTTTATGAAAATACAAAGATAAGATATATAAATAAAACTATCCGGATTTATTATTACCTGCGGTCCTTTAAAAAACAGTTCGCCACGCTCATTCGGTCCGAGGGTTTTACCCGTTGTCGTATCAACTACTTTAACAATTGTACTTGGCAGGACCGTCCCACAGGATCCAACTTTGTCATGTTTGACACTTGGTCGAACTACCAAACTGGCGGAGGTCATTTCTGTCATACCATAACCCTCCTGAAAAAATATGTACTTTCCGGACTTGGTCAACAATTTATTTATTAAAGCGGATCCTATCGGAGCGGCTCCGGCCAACATTGAGTGGGTTTCAGCAAAGTCTTCTCTTGCTAGGTCAGGCGACAGGGTCATGAAATTTATGAGCGGTGGTACTAGATGAAGTGCTGTTGGCCTTTGCTTCTTTATGGCATCGGTGAACATTTTGGGCTCAAATTTGGGTAGTGTCAATGTATGGGCTCCTTGCATCGCACTCACAAGCAAACAAGATAATCCGAGGACGTGGAAAAAAGGCAGTAACCCAATAAGACGTTCTTGTCGACCCTCAGCGAGGGAATTCACAATGGCCGTGTCGGGTTGCATGTATTGCCGCATGTTCGTAGCAAAATTTGAATGGGTGAGCATGACACCTTTAGGAGGGCCGGTGGTTCCACTGGAGAAGGGTAACGTCGCCACGGCCTCTAACATGTTCATATCAGTTCCTTTAAAGAATTCGAATCCAGCTGGGTCTGTCTTGATCATGTCAAAAAATGCTAAGCATCCTTCCGGGGCTTTCCCAATCACAACAACATTATTCAAATTTGGACAGGAGGATCTCGCCGTTAGCACCGTCTCTAGAAAATGTTCAATTGTGATCACAGTTGAGGCCCCGGATAATTCTATTTGACGTTTGATCTCATCTGCAGTATAGGCGGGATTTATGGGGGAAACTATGCACCCCGCCTCCCAACATCCCAGGAAGGAGATGGCATATTCGGGGATGTTCGGAAGAACCAGTCCCACGATTTGACCATTAGTGACGCCAGCTTTGATGAGACTGGCTCCAAAACCTTTCGTATTCCTGTGGAGTTCCGTGTAGGAGTACTTCCGACCTGTGACCCCGCATTCCTGCAATTAAAAAGTGGGTTTACAAATAGCAACAATAGTAATTAATATATCCATAAATAATAATTTGTCTCTAATTTACCCATTTTTCGGAACAAAACTTACAATAGCTGTGGCATCCCCCCACTCTGCGGCACGCTCCCAGATGGACTCGTACAGGGTTTTTCCTTGGACGGCCTCAACCTCGGGAAGGGCCGACCGTACCCAAAGATGCTCATCATCAACAATATTTCCTGGACTAGCAGCAGTAGCTTGAGCGGAAATGTCTCTCGTCTGATTGGTTTCTAATACTGTTGTTTTTGTAGATTTAAAACGCCTGGTAGAGCGAAGGACCCTCTCGCTAGCAAGGAAATATTTCCTGAGCATTTCCAATCCACTAAAAATTCACGCCTGCCTGATGCTGGGATAATAACCGGATGGTAATATCCAATGAGACTGCAGGTATAAAAATCAAGGTTAAAATGATTATTATATTTTTATATTTTCACCTCAGAGGTGAGAAACCTTTCGCGTTATTAGATTTCGTACAAATTACGGTTTTTTAATAATAATTATAATAATCTGGCAGGACTATTTTTTGAATAATTTGCAAATTAAATGGGAAACAAAATCCCCTTGAGTTGCAAGCGGATCTTCCTATCCCAACAGAATGTACTTTTATGACTGTGCAAGTAAATTTGATTGCTCTCCAAGTTAACTTCTACTACTGA
Source organism: Allacma fusca (assembly GCA_947179485.1). Classification (NCBI taxonomy): domain Eukaryota; kingdom Metazoa; phylum Arthropoda; class Collembola; order Symphypleona; family Sminthuridae; genus Allacma; species Allacma fusca. The sequence goes on along the minus strand of OX359246.1, from coordinate 13,861,358 downwards.
AAGGGAAATCTGACTGTGAGTTGGAACTTCTGAGTGGAAGAATATTATTTTCCATGGCTCTGCCCATATGTAATGATTTGAAATGTTCAACGTAGGCTGGCCCAACTGGAATAGAAAATTTTGTATGTTCTTGGAATATCCCATGTCATTGTTGGAGACAGAGAGTTCAAGCCGGTGTTTCAAGTTTTCATTGCCAAGGCCATTGACTATACATAGATATCTCCGGCCGGTTAATAATCTCTACAATCGATCCCAGACGGCAAGAAACGGGAGTGCAAAGTACGTCTATTTCAAGGCTTATTTTCCTATTAATTGTAAGCATGTCACGCTGTAACGAACACATGTAACTACACTCACAATACGTAATAATTATTGTAATGATGGGAAATGTTTATCCATGCCCCCTCAAAAAATGAATAGCTCTTTGAGAGAAAATACATTCCTTTGACTGGAATTTTAACAAATTTTGTCTGGACCGGTTCGCCTAACAGGAGGGAAATTTCTCCCGTAAAATCACATGCTCGTACATACGAGCATTAAATTCACAACCCTAAAATTACCAACAATGTAAGGTAAAGGGGAATATTTCAATATACATGTAGCTTGAACGCTGAAGAAATAATTATTACGGTTAAAAATATACAAATGATTCTTGTATGGCGAGAGTACGCTCATTAATAGTAATTACACAACAATAAGTATACTTCCAGGGGTATTGTTATACATTTGTACATATGAAATGTCACTGATTAAAATATTCTCCTATAGGTTCCCAGCCAATTAAAATTACCCAGGACTTACTATATTGCTTCCAGCCCGAAAATATATTTTTGATGAATTCACGTTTGTGCACACACGAGCTTGTCCACGATAACACAGGAGCCCAAATTCTATGAAAGCTTACAATAATAATAAATTATTATTCGAATCAATGTCAATATAATATACTGACAGGGAGCTCACTCAATGAAATAACCCACAAATATTTTCTTTCAGTAATCCTCTTGACTTACGCAAGCTGGAGGAAGGTTTGGTGTAGTAAATAAAAAGAGTGGAATCAAAACAAATCACTGAAGACCAAACCACAATTAGGTCTGAATGAAAACTAAACTTTTGACTTTCAGTTCAGTATTAAAGTTTTATCTTGGGATGGAGTTGGGTGTTGGGTATAAAATTATTCTACCCCTTCTAGTCCTATATCCTATAACAACAATAGAAGCCCACAAAAATAATTACATACTTTGTCGAAAGTTTTTTGTACGTTCAGCCTTGGACAGGTCCACACATGAGACTTACGTATGCAGTTTCTCATATTTGTGTGTATACATTTGCGTATAAAAAGGGTTCACGTTCACGCAGGGACGATATACTGTAATTTTGTGCATAGTTGTTTTTATTCCCTAAATTGTAGGCTAATGTGTACATTTGTGAGGAGCACATGTATGTACATATATACAGCCAGAACTTAAGCTACATTTTCAATGGAAAAATACGCAAAGGCTTATGCATAGTGACAAATATGAAGTCCGTAGAAAATACAAGCATATATTTAAGGTTTCCTTGCGTATATACCATATTGTCATAGTTATAGAGAATGAGAATGACTTTTCCTTAAGATTATTTCCCTATGAAGTTAATGAGCCACTGACACAGTTTCAGGAAATGGGATGTTACCTTTTGAGGTTATAATACAATTTTTTATGTATCAGCTTGATTTCTTGACTTTGCCTATCTCTGGGATAGCATTTTACAGGGGAAAACTTTAAGAATGAAAACTATTTTAAAGTGTATCTTTCTCAAACTAAAATTCTTGGGAATTAGGTTTTTACAATCCTGATTTGTGCATACTTACATTCAAGTCTAACCCCACGTATTCAAATTGAGGGACTATACATACTTACTGCTCAACATTTCCCCAGGGTTCCGTTCCATTGCACGGTCATGGAGATATCTCGTAGGCAATACTATTACAATAATAATATTTTCCTGGGACTGGAATTACACGATACGGGAGTTGTCTCACATTAAATATGTCATAGTTCTGTATTTCTTTGCAAGTGTGTGTGCACAAAACAGGGATGATGATTGTTGAGAAAAAAGTTTGGACTTTGGAGTCATAAAATGTGGTGGGAGAGTATAGCTAGCTGCAAAGGAACTATAGGGGCAGTATTCACATTTCATAGGGGTACTCTCAGAATATAGTTTGCTCTCGCTATAGCAGACAACGTTCTACATTATAAGATAATTTCCTCAATAGGAATTTGGACACATTCCAGACCGCAATAATGTGTTTTTTCCCTTCCAAGCGTTTTATGTGTCCAAAAGACGAATCCCGAGGAACTTTCTTTAAAGTCACGCTCTTAAGGAAATATTCCATTGTATTAAAATCATTAAAATTAATTATATATGCAGTCCTCCATAAAAACAAACTAGTTTTGAAGATTATATTAAAAATTACAAAACTGTAGGTACGGAAATCATAAGCTTTCATATTATGATGAATTGCATTCGTAATTGCGTTTGTATGATTTGACAGTGAATCATTACACGTTATTTTGTGTTGTAAACAAATTTTTAGGAGTAGCACTAATAAATACATACATATAATTTCAGGCACTCCGGAATAGAGGGGGGAGCTAGCTATTTTTCTGACCTTTTTTTGTCAGTCTTAATTGTCTTAATGTCTTAATTGCAATAAAGTTTCATCTGTTTTGATATCCTGGACAAAACGCTTTTAAAGCGATCCTTTTCTCCCTTAATAATAATTTTGAACTCATTTAAGTGATTTTATGTCATTCAGTATTGTAATAAACTTTCAGAGTTGAAACTGTGTGATAATTAAAATAATACCCTTGGAATTCAACGCACCGCGGACCCGCGAGAAAATAAAAGTTATGTTTCTATACATTAATCTTTACTATTGTTACCCTATAAATTTGGAGTAATGTTTCCCACAACCCATGCCCAGCAATTTGACCTCCCTTTTCAGATAGCTCAATATAATGATGGTACAGTTCAGATATCCCTACCAAAACGTTTTGACCTCGGTCAAAAGTTTGAACAATTTGAAATGATCTGTTCCAAGTTTATGCCAGACCATTTCAATTATATTAATAATAAAATTATTACAATTAAATATACTTTGTTTGTAAAACATTTACAGGTCATGCACTTCTAAACCAGTAAATCTACCGGAGAATGTTCCTTGGACCAAAATTATGAAACAGATTTTGTGGAATAGTCCTGTACTTGGACCAGACCAAAAATCAAAGAAAGACTGAACCATTTTCCCAGAACTTTATTAAAACAGAAATAATTAAAAATTCCCTCCCCCCAAATTTTTCAGACGTTCCGGAGTGCCTGAATAATTCCACTGGTATAAAAATTAAGGGGTTTATAAAATCATCTTGCGCTACAGCCACACTAGCATATGCATGTGTGTTACAATTTATTAAAATAAATTACAGTAAATTACAAAAAATTTCAGTGTCTGTATCTATATCAAGGAGCCTGTGTTTCAAAGTTTATTAATATTAGGAACTTTCAGGGTGAGGATGTGAGGAAAGTTCTGGTTCTTTGTAAACCCAGGTAAGTTATGTTTTAAAATTCCAGTTAATAAACGGAACATGAAAAGGCAAAATAAAGTGTATGCGTAGAACGTAAGTAATTTAATTTATAATAAAATTGGTTTCATTAGGATGAAATACAAAAATATACGAGCTCCTTTCCATTTATCACACTGTTGTTTTTTTTAATATTTATTACCCCGTTATACCAGTCAAATTTGTATAGTTAATTTTAAAACTCAACTTATTTTGAGAGGGTGTGCTATATAAGTACTTGGGACAATGTGATTAAAGTTGTATAAATATTTTTGAAGGAGCAATATTAGTTTTTTTTATTATGTTACAATCTCAATCAATTTTGCACAATATGACATTGCACTCGTAAAGTTTCCTCCAAGCAAAATATTTTGTAAGTCAAGACTTACTTGGTCGTGGGAAAGTTCGATATTGTCACGTCTCCCGCTTTGGCATAAAGTTAGGGCAAAAAACAAGAAAATATTGTCAAACCAATAATAACCAAAAAATAAACTAAAAAACTAAGCCCATAAAAATTTGCAGCAATTATTTTGCTGCAAAATCACATTTCTATTTCAAAATGTGTCTCCATAAAAATATTTAGTCTCCAGTCGCCCCAAAGCACGTTTAAGTTCCCCTCCCTCTGTTATGGGTTAATTTAAAAAGAAATTTTTACCCCGTAATTAATCCTCCCTTTATTTAACATTTCATCACCTCATCATACTCAAATATAGAAAACTGCTTAATCTCCGTAAATAATTTTTGATCATAGGCGCAAGTGTAATTTTTTGAGAGCAGTTCTTTGAAGGAATATAAATTTTTTCCCTCGATTGATAAGCCCATATTTTAATGGTTAAAAAAAGTCTAGATCTATATTTTGACACACAGACACACTTGAGGTTTACAGAAAAAATTAGCTTTGAAATATTGAAATACGTATAAGATGAATCGTAGGGGGAAAGTTTTAATTCTGACTGCGGTTGCTGTAGTTGTAGTTTTGTACATAGAAATATTTTCGTACAGTTTAAAAGCCCATTTATCTTGGGCAAAATTGCCAAAGCTCGGATCAAAAAGTGGGAAAGAATCCGAGCCTTTCAGGATTTTAATCGTGGGTGATCCCCAGATACAGGGTGAGAATGATGAACCTCCTCTAGTGGGTTTCATTACGCGATGGGACTCTGATCGGTAAACAATACATGAATTATCTTGTGACAAAAAAAAAGGTTTAAAAAGTAATAATTTTTTAAAAAAATATTGTTTTTATTTTAGGTATCTCCAGCGAACTTACTGGTTGGCCAGGTCACATGTTCAACCTCATGCCGTGCTTTTTATGGGGGACTTATTCGATGAAGGAAGCAAAGCTGAAGATGCGCAATACCGGAGGTACCTGGCAAGATTCAGAAAAATATTTGATCTGCCGAAGAAAAATGATCCATCAGATGTTGTGAGTGACATTTTGTCATTTTGGGATAGTTGGCTTCGATTTCCATCGAATTTTTCCTGATTCAGGGATTCTGATATCCCTGATTTTGGATCCATGAAATTTTGTTTAGAACATGTAAAAAACAGGAATTTTAAAGAAATCCGGGTTTTGTTCAAGCTAAAAACTGAAATCGCGAAAAATTTATGATTTGTACAACTACGGAAACAAATCCCCGAAATTCCCTGATTTTTATAATTGCCTGCGGCAATAATTTTTCGCTGGGATTCCAGATCCTGGAATCCTACAAAAATCGAACCCAGGACTATTGGTACAAATATGTAATCTTGTAGGTTTCATATGTATACCCATGATCACATGCATTTGCTAATTAAATATTTTCTATGAAATGTATCCCAGAAGTAGGAATCGGGTATTTGTAATAAATTAATGGAACTGAATTGAATTTTCAGACGTATGTGTTTCTACCCGGTGATAATGACGTAGGTGGAGAGGGATTGGAACCTGTGTCGAACATCAAATTAAAGTGGTTCAACCAAACCTTCGGGGATTATAAGAAACCAGTTTCATTACATGTTGGTACTTCGGACATTGAATTTGTACAGGTTAAAAAAATAACACTATGTTATAAAATAAAAGCTGAATCACAGATTCATAAATTGTGGGGATTTGTATTATTATCAATTGTACTTTCGTAAAATCGTGTTGGTTTTTACTTAATTTCATGTCTAAAAACATTTTACAGTTCCATGAAATTTTACCGGGGTTTTCAACGGGTCCCGGCCATGGGTTAGAAAATATTCTTGAGCGGAAGACTCCTGATTTTCGAATCCTGCTTTCACATGCATCTTTGCTTTCATTCAGAAGTGACTCTGTTCAGGCGGTAATTTTCAGTTATATTGTAATTATTAAAAACAATTGATATTGTTGACGATTGAAGCGGAAAAAAATATAATCATCGTTTATTTTGTATATTTTCAGGCAATTGATCTTGTAAACCCATCTCTGATTATTTCTGCTCACAATCATCGTTCTAATTATTTCAAGCTGGAGCATGGATCTCGAAATTCCGTGCATTTGTCCGGAATCAAAAATTTTATGACAGCAAAAGCAGAATCAAAAGGTTTTCAGGAAAGTGATTTGGTTCTGCCTACTGAATCTCTGAAATATTTTTCATTTAACTTGAACAAGGCTCCCAGCGAAGGAACGCTTCATGAAATCAATGTTCCGACTTGTTCCTATCGTATGGGTGTAGCTGACATGGGTTATGGCTATTTGCAAATTTGTAAGATTATTTCACTATAATTATTACAATCTGAATCATTTTAGCCTATACGCTTACTTTTTATTACATCTAGGCGTATACTTTATTATTAATCAGCTTAGCAGCATTTTAGTTACTACATATTTTTAATAAATAAGATTTCCTGTTATAAGTGGGAAGTTTCCACGGAATATTTAAAACTAAAGATTTCCATTTAATGTTATTATAGATCCTGATGGTTCAGCAGCGTACACTGTACTGTGGACTCCGTCCAGATTTCATCAGCTTTTTGTATACGCTGCCTTTTTTCTCCTAACGAAGATTGCCGGGTATACTTGGTTCTTCCTGAAAGTGGGGAAGGCTCTCTACCAAAAATGTCAGCAATATCGTATCTCTGGACAGAAACTGCATCATGTGGTGTAACTAAAACCCATAGTGTCTACAAACTCCAGTGATAATTTATTATTATGGATTTCCCACTGGCAGCATCGGCAATCTTCCTCCGAATCTGCCTTGTACAGGCAGTTACGACGGAGCCTATTTATGGTTGTGTTACAGAATTATTAATAACAATTACATTTCTAAGCATTTTAAAAATGCAGATATGCATACATACATAGGTAACATATTAAATCGACAAAAAAACTTTATGGAAGGAGCGGATAAGTGTAAATGTGAAGTATAAATGTTGTCAATGTATTATTTCATTGTATCTCTGTACAATCTATTATAATTTACATAAATATCCGCATAATCAGACACGTGAAGAAAGTTTGTGATATGAGAAGTACACTTTTAGTAAGTATTTTAGTATTCTCTTCATTTTTGTTTTCACACGTGTCCTTTAACTCAATTACCGTTGAAATGGCTGTGAACTCCTCGTCTTATTTAATTTGTTACGCTTAATTCAAATAACTTCGAATATGTAATTATTAATATCTCAAAACGACAATAGTAATTGCCGCTTAACGAATATAGCGTATGGCTATAATCGTGGTCCAGTAAATTCAACTACAGTACAATCACATATTTTGGTAATGCTTTCAACATTTGATTTTTTACCAAGCTACAGATATAGCAGCCGAATCAACTTTTATCTCATCACAAAAGATTATGTAATATTATAGTAAATAGTATTATTGTAAAAACTAGATTACAACTTAATATGATTTGTGATGGTGATCATAGGTCCGCAATAATAATTAGCTGCGGTGTACAAAAATTGTCGTTGGTTTTTTTTTCAAAATCCAGAACATAGTAAATCATTTATTTGCTAAAAATATTTATGCTGCATTTCTAGTAATATGTCATAAAATTGTATCTATCCTCCGTATATATTTTCCAGCAGTATCACCAATCAAGTATTATTTTATCCAATAATTTAATTATCTTGTGCAAAATGTTAAATATTTTGTAAAATATTGTTATTATTTTCTCCAAGAATTTAATTATTTTGTCCAAGATTTTAATTATTGTGTCCAAAATTTTAATTATTCTGTTAAGAATTTAATTATTTTGTCCAAGAATTTAATAATTTTGTTCAAGAATTTAATTATTTTCTCAAGAATTTAATTATTTTGTCCGAAAATATTATTTCAACCTTTGCAGTGAGTCATATCGGCAAAACAATTCCAACCACACTTGCAGTCGTTCAGTTCATAAAGTGGTGAACTGAACTGAACTAGCCCATATTTTCATTGTTTTTGAATGAACTTGAATGAACTAGCTAAATGCAAAACTTTGATTGAATGAATTTGAATTGAACTCAGCAGAACGCATTATGAATGTGAACGAACGTTCATCGTACGTTCAAGTAACACAAACTGAACTGAATTGAACTTAAGAGTCCAGGTTTGAATATAAGCTTTTATATTCGTGAACAAAACACGAATACGATCTAACTCTAAATTACATGACCATATATTTTATAGTTGTAATCTCAAAAACTTGCACGCTGGTTTTTTACAATTCATTTCAATGACATTAAATTACAGATCAAAGAAATAGTTATTTACAAGCAAGCCGGTATCATACATTTAATAACGTATAATTGGCACATTTTGGACGAAATCGTATGAAATGAAACGCGCAATAATTGTAATCATATTTATATGATTTAATAACTAGAAATAGCTTGGGTTTCTTAGATTGATCGTTTACCAGAAAGCTGAAAGTCAATATTGTTTTCAAAAAACCGGAGATTTGAATGTAGTTATCTAATCAGACATTTAGTAAAAAATCGTGCTTTAGTCAAAGTTCAAATTCAGCTATAAAAATATATATAACTAAATGCCACTTAAATACACCATAAATGACTTGAACTAATTGGCTCGCTAATGATAGATAAAGCGAACTGAACTGAACGACGAAAAGTTTACAATGAATTGAATTGAACTTTAAAAAAATACTGCAAGGGTGAACTGAACTGAACGTAACGACTGGAAAGTACGCCGTGAATTGAACTGAACTACGACGGGCTAAGACAAGGGGAACTGAACTGAACGGCACGAAAATTTTGGGGATGTGAATGGAACTGAATTTGAACTTTGGACCAAAACTTCAAGTATGATTCCAACATTTTGAAAGGTGCACCTATATGAAGAGGGCTGACTGTAATATTATTATAGTCAAAAATTAATTTCTAACGACTACAGACCCAAAAATATAGATACCCTTGAAAGCGGGAAAGTTTGAACTACACTTTTGAGACTCCCAAGCATAGATGGGCAAATACACACCCCTCGTCCTCTTCGTGTTAGGGTTAGAATGTAGCTTACTCCCCCTCTCCCTCGTCATCAAACCTTCTACATTTTGCGGGTTGTTCTCGTCCTCTCCCTCATGAGGTCGTCGTTTAAATATACAACACTCTCCCTCGCCCTCGTGAGTGCCCTCGTCAGTTTATATTAAACGCAGGGATGGGAGACAGTTTAATATTTACTATCGCAGGCGAAGCAGAGTACCAGATTTTTAAGGAATTAAAATGTGAAAGATTTTTTCACGCAGCACATTGATTTACAAAATATTAAAAGTTGCTTTGTTGATAACTTTACGGGGATCCTTTACGGGGTAATATTGAATGGTTATAACTTCACTACAACTACATAATTTGACGATGACATCCAATAAATCTAAGTAACTCCAACCAAGAGTAGTTTCTTATTCAAATCGACTTGGAACCCGGAAACGAATTTTGATTTTGAAACGAACTAGCTTTAAGATTTATAATAACATAAACCGGTTAAAAATTGCGGTTCAAGGAATTAAAATCTGAGGAAATATTTATGGTTTGTTCAACTTGAGTTTCAAATTTTGGGATTTATTTAAAACCTTCATAAAAACTCAAAATGTACTGTGGGGGAGGGTCAATCCTCATATGATTTCTTCTTGGCGAAATACAATGTTGAAGTTTTGGTGGAAAAAACGAGGAAGTGAAATATCCCGGCAAAAACTCAACTAGTATTTTGAAATTTGTTTACCTTTTAAGAGTCTATAATAATTAGTTTCTAGGAATTTGTGAATGAGATACAATATCTAAGTCAAAAGTAATAGCAATTTTTCGAGTCTCAAGATGCACTGAAATCTATATATTTGAATCAACCGGAACGAATTTGATTTTTTTATTTATTTGAAAACATTATCAAAAAACTTGTCCTGACAGGGGAAATCTTAGACGATTCGTTCTGCTTGAAAACATGTTGAATTTTTGGTTAAAAATTTAATGTGTTTCTACACCCTTAAAAAATTAGATTAGATTTCGGAATTCAGGTTGAAATGATTTCATCTTATAGACCAACTAAATAATTACCTTTCAAATAAACTATAAATTAGCAAAACGTGAGACTAAAGTTATCTCAGGTTTTTTAAAGCGCTTATAGTTAAAGCAGTCTTCGAATACCAAGTCTCAGATGATTCTAGGTAAAAGAAAATGCTATATCAAATAAATGTATCCTCATTTTCAAAAATCCCTAGTCAAAATTTCGAAAATTTGTAAATCAATACCAAAAACTGAGTCGGGGATATCACGAAGGTTCGAACGAGGTATTCCACTAGGCTAAGGGATAAATTACTTCAAAAGAATAGGTCAGATTTTCAAAATTTTGAACGGAAATTTGACATAAAAAGTTGAATTGAGTCTACCCCGATTGTTCCAACGAATTATTGGACTTGATGATATCCTTACAATTAGTACGTCTGGATTTATACTGACTTTTGCATTTCTTATAAAAATTGTATGATAGCAGGGAAACGCCGTACAATTGCTTAATGAATGGATTATGGATTGTAGATTTAAGCAGAGGATTTCATTCCATGATAGTATGTATGTATTTATTAAGTGTTATTCGTGACAACAGTCTACAACACAAATAATCGCATGATATTGAAAAGAAAACAAAAAAAACAAAAGATATTTGTTATGGAAGGTTCGGCTAGAGTTCAGCATTAGGTTTGCACACTTGCATTTGAGTCAAAAAAAGATTACTAAGGATAATTTCTTCGGGTACTTTCCTCAACTGCAGGCTACCATTCATTTCGTGACCAGGCTCCCTCGAAGACGGCTGAGCGAATGTATCTCGATATTTTGGCACAAGACAATTGGTTGTATTTTAGAAGCAGGGGCCAATTTTCAACATTTACAGCATTTAGGGTGAAACAACTTAGGTGAGAACGGCGTAAAGGACTTAAGATAGTATACTTAAACAAAAAATGATAAATATCGTCTTGCTCATATCTATTACACAGTGAATATGTATTTTCAGGATAGAATTTGTATATTCCATGATAGTGCATTCCAGCTCCCTACAACAAAATGTGACTTGTACATTTCTTTCTAAATACATATCAAATACAAATGTAAAAATTATTTCTTAAATAAACGAGATTTACTCGCGTCTCACACAAAGATAGCATTTACTGCTCCCTAGCTCGTGTAAGTGAGTGACTCAACATATTTGGTTACCCTAGTTTGTAGCTAGTTCAAATTTTATAAAATTTATTTTATTAGACTGGGCCAAGCTCACATTATTTGATGCTGCGACTGTACTTTGCGACAAGGGTTGGCGATATCAGTTAAAAGTGAATCGGAATGAAATTATTTGAGATGCTTTTACGACAGCTAGGTACTCCGTGGTAAAAATAACAATGTCCGAATTTTTTTATCCGCAATTTTTTCAATTGCGATCAGTATTGCGAGTAGAATTTGTACAAACTGAACAAATCTGAACTTTTTTGAAGTTATTACACGACCTCATTCCCGTCGTTATTTAGCGACCTCAGATATATAGCGCGGTAAGTAAATGAAATTTTAGTCCATCTGGAAGTAAATTTGTAACAAACTAGGACAATTAAATATGCAAATGTGTTCTGATTCACTCTCTCGCGTAAGCTTCTAGGTCAGGTGATCATCGTCCCGTGTAAACACTGCTTAAATCAGGAATTCATGAACATTTAAAGCTCGAGTTTTTATTATTTACTTGACCATGTATGTATGTATATACGTAATAATATACAACCGGGAGTTTCTTCCACAAACTCTTGAGCCCTTAAAATGTACAAGCAAGTGCTTGTCTGTGTTTCTCACATGTTTTAACCAGTTGCTTTTGCAGTAGTACTGGCTTTTATTTCAAATCTTACTTCCGCAAAACTGTTCTTAATGTAACATGGTAACATAATCAAATCATGGCAATCATTATATAAAAGCAGGTATAGTAATACTTATTAAACCTTTGATTCGGAATAGCCCCAATATTGCATTCCTAAATCAGTTCTCATTGTCATTGATAGTATGACCATACATATTTTAATACTGTATTTGGGGTGTGTTAGTATTTAACCCCAGGAGTTCTGTATTGTTGACTTGCAAGACTAAGGATTGAAAAACTGGAATCAATTCACCGTTGCTTATCCTTAATTATGTACTACGATAGCGTCCGAATTCACATCTTTTGAATCTTCTTAAATGGCTATATTTACGAATACGAATTGCGGTCAAAATTGATTATAATAGTCATGGCCATAGTTGTTAATTGAAATGATAAGGTGCTCTTTGCTCGTAAGTAAATCCATGGCCTTTCATAGTTAATGATTGTGTACTTGAAAAATCGAATTATTAGTAGCACTTACTATTCATAAGAAAATAATTTCATTGAAATAGGTTATTTAAATCATGACGATATGTCTATCGGAAAATAATATCTCAATAACAAACACGAAACGAAAGTTTTATATCAGGAGAAATCAATGGCAAAACGGGCCAGATTTTTACGACAAGAATGTATGTACATTCTGGCCCACGGGAATATTTTTTACATTATAAAAGTACGAATAAGAAAAAGTAATATTATTATATCATATTTTACACTACATTTAAGAACTCAGACTAATAACACTTCAATTTACTCTTATTACTAGGAGTGTGGTAACAAGTCTACAATGGTTAGCATTCTAGTCTTCAAAAGTTCCAAAAATTCAAAACGGAGATGTTCGAGAAACGTAATTTAACAGCTCAAAATTTAAACATTTAACGTTTTATTCAAAAGAAGTATTACTTCACAACCAATTTTCTTCTTTCTTACTGAATAACTGCTTCAGTCGCATTTCGCGATAACATAGCATTTGCTCAATAGTGGACCATTTGAGACGAGATCTTCGTAATCGTTGTAGTGCTCCCGCAATGCTGAAAAGCCTTTCAGCTGAGCCAGACGAAGCAGGAAATCCCAAATAAATGCGTGCCAGCTGCGATAAAATTGGAAAGTTTGACATCTGTTCTTTCCAAAACTCCAATGGGTCACTGCTTTCGTTTTCATATTTTAGGTCCATGTATCTTTGAATTTCTCCTCGCGTTGATGAGTTCGCTCTTTGGGCCGCTGTCTTTACCTTCTCTAAATGACGAAACAAACTAGAGCGTTTTGAAGTAGAATTCCGGTCTGTATCGATATTCACAACTACGTCTTTGTCACCGGACCTTAACTTCTGCTGTTGATATCGCTCTTCTAGGATCTTCACTGCAATCACACCTGACGTGTGCCCACTGTTTAAAACATCAGTCGTATCTGTAGATTTACAATAAACAAATATTTGTAACTACAAAATAATAACGGGATCCACGGATGTCTGAAACGGAAAGAAAGTTTTAATTTAGGTATCAAATACCTTCAAACGGGGCGTTTTTGAATCGAGGGTCCAGCATAGTTGCAAGTACGAGATGTGGATTCCCAAATACTTCGTCCCTCGTAATTCGGTTACGTCTGGATACGTCAACATCTTGGCCGGGTACAAATTCACACGAAAATCGTTCACGCAGGCATTTCCGCAAATTAACTTGGAAATCCGATCCATCAATAACATTACTCACGTCGGTAGTTTCAATAGCTACTCAATTTTATGTAATTAGATGTTAAGAAATTAATCAAATGATTACAATTAGTAATTGCATCTTAAGTTATAAATGATTACAATCAGTGCTCGGCACGGGTAAAAATAACTGCACCCGTATCCGTGCCTGAAATGCGGGTATTGTAATATGTGTTATTTGTACCCGTACCCATGGCCGAGTATCGGGGTACAAAATTTTCATTCCCGTACCCGAAATGTAATCTGAAACCATGTACATGTGCCGGCATTGTACCCATACCCGAAGTATACCCGAAAATAGTACCCGTACTCGGGTATCACAGTCTTGTACCCATACTCTAACCAGGATACTTTATTCACATTTGTATAAATGCAGTAGTATGTTGGATGTAAATAATATTGTATGACACTAATTTTGAGCGTAATTTTGACTAGATAGAGACGTGTTTAATCTATCATACTTTCACTAACGAGCAAAAAACTAGAAGCCTTTTTGAATAGAAATAAAATTAATTTGTATACTTTCAGATCCATCGAAAACATTTCCCTCAGCACAGAAGAAGTTGAGGTAACATAAATTCCCAAGATTTGTTATACAATTTTACGACCTTTCAGCGAGCTACAAAACAAGTCCCTAGATTAGTAACCCTGGAACTGTAAAAATTTAAAGTATTTCAATAAGTTCTGTAAATCAAAAGCAGCAAACCTGTAACAAAAACAGTCAAGTTTTTGTTTTGCTTTCTTGACTGATGTGAGTTTATGCTGCGAGTAAGGATCTAGTTTTGAAACATGTGGACCAAAGTACTAAAACGTAGGCAAGACAAATATTTTTGCCTTTGATTGTTAAATCAATTTCAGTTGATGTGCGGAGAGTTTTATAGAACCAAGTTCATATCTACATGCATACACAATTTTTGTACATAGACAACTGAGGAGCCGTTTTGCAAAATTATATTACATTCTAAGAGTATTCAAGAACACTAAAAAACCAACAGAAGTTTCCAACGTACAGTCATTATAGATGAAATTCTTCAACATGATTGAAATATCGCATCTAATTACACGGGTACAATGGTTGCGGGTACGAGTAAGTGACCCTGTTATACCCTAAGTAAGCGTTCATAAATTACGTCATTCAAATTTTGAAGATTTCTGACCCCTCCCTCTAAATCCCATACAATCAAATTTGACAACCCCCCCTCCATCATAACGTCATTTGTCGCAGAAGTCATCATAGGTGTGTATATACGGTGGTAACTGGTTACCAGAACTGCTTTCAGGTTAGCAAAAATTGAAGATACGCACCTGAACCCGTACCTGAAATATGAGGCTAATTTTTTTTCGTCGAATAGTCTTAATTTAATTGCGAATCGAAGGGTGACATTGTTAAAATTATCTGCTTAAGAAAACTACTCAATTTTCCAAAATGTTTACGAAATTCTCACTTCCAGCAAGCTATTGTTGCTGACATCATGTTTTCGTCAACCCCCCATTCCCCCTCATCATTTTCTGTCAAATATTTTCAACCCCCCACTGTACCAAGCACATGACGTAATTTATGAACGCTCCATAACCTGGCGGGTATTTACTCATTTAGAAATCCTTGTACCCCGATCCATACCCGTATTCGCACACGCAATTCTGAGCCGACCAAAAGCCCCGGGTAATACTCCAAATTGTTTGGGTACATTAGATCTGTACCCGGGTAGTACTCCAAATTGTTTGGGTACATTAGATCTGTACCCGGGTAGTACTCCAAATTGTTTGGGTACATTAGTTCTGTACCCGGGTAGTACCCATATCCGATCCCATACCCGTTTACTCGAGTGTTACGCATACCCGAGTCGAGCTCTGATTACAACAAACAAACATTCACCTTTGTATGCGCCAGTAAGTCCTGGAATTATCAACGACGAAGTCACGCCACCAGCTTGCAGACAGTTAGTCAATTCCATAATTGGAGCCAATAATTTTGATACAATTTCCATTTTTTCGTAATCACCCACGGAAAACGAAACTTTGCAAGGGTTCGATGTACCTCTTGTTTCCGCTAAAACTTCATCCAAAGCCATTCGAACCTGAGGCTAAGATCAGATAATAAGTAATTAGTTTCGGAACCATTTTACATACATGCCCGAACAATGCTCAATATGAAACGCATTTATCTTCATTGTCTATGTATTTTCTTACACTGGAATTTTAACAAACTTTGAATTTTGTTCAAACTTTCAGTTGTCCAAATAATTTTAAAATAAAATAATATAGCCGGTTTCTTTGGACGCTGTATTTACAATATCTTGAACTTCGTCGATGAAATATTCCAAAACGAAAGACGAATGTGAATATGAATTAATAAAGACGACAAATGTAGTAGAAAACGCGTATTATCAAATAATATCCATCTGTATCACCTGTACAAGACGCTCGAAAACAAAACAGACCGTATTCCCACGTGTATCGGCTTGATTTACTAGGCCTTTTCCAGCTTTCACCTTAAATTTATTGTACCAATAAGGGGACGCATGAAAGAATTTTTTAACTTTCTTGACGTCTTTGACCAGTGCTGAAATGTTACTGTTGGCTTCCAAAGAATCTTTAACAGCCAATTGTAGTAGGTGACAGTAACAGGGAAGTTTTGGCACAATTACAGTTGCCCACTTGTCAAGTCCACGTTCAGCAGTTTTGAACAAATCTTTCTGGAGGGCAAAATTGTCGTCATCACTGTTTGAGTCAATCTCGAAGAATTCCTCAAAATCTTCCCATTCGTCATCGCTATCCCCATTCGGTGGAATATCCGCTTCTGTTTGAATGCCTATAGATTGCATGTCTAACGGGTCCACCCGCCCAAACGCTGCTTTCACATTACTGGCGTTGTCTCCTACCGCAAACCCAACCTGCAAATTTCATTATTTGTACAATCAGCTTCCTGACAAATGTTTCTGTTTACGCTGTACTGACGAGTCCCCAGTGGGACGAAATACCGGGGTATGCAGTCAATACATTTCCTGGCTTTAAAGAAGCAGACGTTTGTGCCCACCAACAATTTGTTTCTATTTTTTATCGTGTAACAGGCTTAATTTCATTTTAAACATCTTTCCTCCAAACTATTCCTTTACAAATAAAGGTAATATTAAATCAAATCTAACCTTCACGGGATCAACCTTGTATGAATTTTTCAAAACACTATTGAACATGTTCCGAATTGCAATAGAATCGTGATGAGAAGTGAAGTGACGAAATCCCAGTACCAAATTGTTAATTTTCCAATTTTTAGAAATGAATTGAGCTTTGATTCCCATCACTGAATTTTTTTCCCGATCAGTCCACATGTCCAGTATCAGATGAAGTGTTTGTGGATCTAATTCACTGACGGCCTTTCGTACTTTCTGCTGAAACTAAAAAAATAACGTTTGACTTATTACAGTTCACCGGGAGCATCGCAAAAATGGAAGTGTCAGGTATTTGTGCCGCAAATACCGATTTTTGCTATTTATCCTTAAAAATATACTAGAGATACCACAAGAAATCTCGGATCAAATGT
Source organism: Allacma fusca (assembly GCA_947179485.1). Classification (NCBI taxonomy): domain Eukaryota; kingdom Metazoa; phylum Arthropoda; class Collembola; order Symphypleona; family Sminthuridae; genus Allacma; species Allacma fusca. The sequence continues at coordinate 13,844,181 of OX359246.1, read as the reverse complement.
AATGATTGAGCTAAAATATTTATAGAAACAAAATACTTTAGAAGTGCTATTTTTGAATGGAAAATATTTCGACATTTCTTGGTATTTCCCTAGGTCAGGCATACAAATCAGAAAAAATATATTTGCAACACATTCAAGCATTTTTAAAATACATTAACGCGTAAACAGTACCTCAAACTCATAAAAATGTTTGAACCGGCGACCAATAGTTCGTCGGGAAAACATACGGATGTTTTTGTTGAGGTGCCGTATTAATTTAATAAAGGTGGGTCGTTCAATCAAATCCAGTGGTAGCTGGTCAATCGCCACACAATCTAGCATATTTTTCACAAATCTAGACTGTACCGGATGGGTCATTGAGTAAGTATTCGTGTTGTCAGGATTAAGCCAATCAGTCGATTCAAAGAAGCTTTCCACTTTACAGATACCTACATTGGACTTCTTGCTTATATCCCCAGGTATTTTCGGATCTTCGTTTTCATATTCCATCGGATGAACAACCTGAAAAATTTACACATAATAAGCGTTTATCATATATATTCTGAAAATATGCAGGGCAGCATAAAAATGATTATCCCCGCCTATTTAAGGTAGTAACACATAAAATTTTTCATTCTGCCAGCTATATTTTTGGGTACCGAAGGGACAATTGTTACGACTGCTCTCATCACTTAAATGAGTTTCAAAAAATTTCAACAAGAATCTGCCATGGAAAAATAATGAAAGCAGAATGTTTTTGGTTTCGTTTTTGAGGCAATATTGCTCACAACCATGCTCATTTTGTTTAATGCTCACAGCAATAACAGTCAACATAGAGATATAAAATGGGGCCATGGGGATTTACATAAATTTTTACATTTTTTTACAATCATACGATACCATTTATTTTTGAAATAATCGACTGTTGTATTCAATTCCTTGAAACTTTTCCTCACGTTCATTTTAACAAAAAAATATGATCGATGTTAATAAGTCAAAATTTAGAAAATCTTGGAAATAAATTATTTTTTACAAACTTTTTTAAGAACTTTATTATTATTATTATTTAGTCAACTATTTCAACAGTGATTCTCTTGTATATCCTTTATGGGAGTATATTTATATGGGATACTCATGGGACTGGCAAAGTTTGTCCCTTATAAATATTATCCCTTATGAGCACAGTGTTATAAATTGTGAAATTGGGAATCGGGCTGTAAATCCCAATCTCTTATGTCATAAAATCCCGTACAATGGTATCCCTTATAGCGAGAGTTTACTGTTACAATTAAGCAGTTGTTCATTTTAAATTTTGTTATCTCCAAAAGGTTTGACTAATGCTGTAATTTTTTAAAATTGTAGATTCGAACAAAAAATTGATATATAAATAGACGGGGAAAATTTTAATCGGACACATTTAGTATGTTGGAATGGCTTCAAATTATATGCGAATTTAAATCTTGTATAGTTAGTAATGTATGAAATTCCCGAAGCAGAATCTGTATCTTTCTGACTTCTACTGGGGACAATTTTTTGTTCGGTAGACAATTAAGCCCGGACCCAAATTCCTTGAGACAAAATCCACCACGGTTCCGTTCTTAAATAACATGAGGACAAAATATTTGTCCCGCAACTGTCCCGACCCGTAAACCTCAGGACATCCGGTCCAGAATAGAAGCACCATGAATATGTAGGACATTCTCTAATTTACTGTAAAGACAAGGGTTTTGTACCAATGTTTTATTTTATTTTTAAGCACTAGAACCGCATTTTACCACCTCAAAAAAACCACTGAAATTTCCTATAAACAAGTCAAATGACGTTGGATAAAAAATAGATATAAAATACTTTGGTACTAGATATCGAATATCTTAGATATCTAATGTGCTAAATTAAATATCTAAATAATTCCGAAATTATTCCATGTTAGTAATAATTTGGTAAAAATTGGAAGGATGTATCTTTTCTAAATTACTTAAATTCGTATATTATTGGTAATTATATTAACTTGGGGATAATAGGGTTGAGGCAAGCATTCAACATTTATAACTCAAAATGTTTTGATGTACCAATGGGAAAATATTTGTATTAATATTATACAAAATACATGTGTTCTGACCTTAGCGTGCCTTTTGAAATTAAAAAACGGGGTGCCAACTACTACCCCAGTTTTAGTAGTTTTCTTTGCGTCAATTATGCATAACATACAGGTCATTTGGATTGTATCTCTTCGGTTTGTAGATCCCTGCAGGTGACCATCATATCTGAAATACTTTTGCAGCCACGTTGGAACATTAAATGTCGTTCGCTTAATAAGAGAGACCTGCACTTTTTCGTTATCTGGTTCGGTCAAAAAGACTATCGTCCTCATCGCTTGTTTCGTCAATCGGAATTTCAATCATATTGGGTTCTTGAATAGTAATTTCGACTTCTGTGTCATTGAAACAATGCGTGGATTCCGCAAGTGGAATATTCGCTGAATTTTGACTCGACGTTGACAATGGTTTATCTGAGGGATTTAAGAATTGCTGAATTGTCTTCTGTATTGTTGCAGGTTTTTGCTTTGATGTTGATGGAATTGGAGCTAGTGGTATATTCAGTTTGGACACAGACAAGTTAACATTTTTGCCACTCATTCCATCACTAACATGACCACTTTTGTGCATTTTCATTTCCGGATTTAACGATCTCGGAGTCAGATGTTGTTTACGTTTACTGGGCTTGTTTATCGAACGATCACTCATTTTGAAAATTTAAACAATAATAAGTTTAAATGAATATTTAATAAATTCTTGTTTCAGACTGCCAGAACTCCAGTGATTATTTTCCTACAATTAAATTATTCACGGGAAATGGGATAAATCTGTATTTTTATACCTACCATTCACTTCAAAAAAACACAATTGAATGTTACTTGTGGTACACGCCGTCTTATCCTTACAATTAGTCAGGCTTACAATCATTTTAGTATGATTGAAGCTGGGGTTGTGTCGTTGAGTTTGTTAAAGAACGTTTCATAAACGATTTTTTCCTCCATTTCATTCACCAAGTCCTCATAAGATGAGAGCATGAGGGCGTTAAAGAGCACTCTGCCTCCCCCTCTTTTGTTTGCATCCTCTCCACTGGTCCTCTCCCTCATGTTCATGAGGGCGTCTAAAATCAGCGTGTACTCACCATCACCCTCGCATTTTGTGAGGGCGAGGACGAGGGAGAGGGCGAGGCATCCCTCAATCCCTCGTGAGGGTGCCCATGTATGCTCCCAAGTCACGTGAATTTAAAATTCAAAAACACGCGTGTTCCTATTTTTTGACGCATTCGTCAAGAGTGAAAGCGTGACTTTGCAAAAGTCTAGTTCAATTTTGAGTGTCATTCTTGATTTTTACTTCCTTCGTTTCAGAATAAGTGAGAAATTTTGAAAGAACAAACTCCATTAAATCAATATTAAATTACGGATCCCCAAATATCGATCGGATGAAGGTACAATGAGTCCCGTGGCCGTGTCTGCCGTCAGAAATCCCGTGGAAATAAAATCCGAAATTTTTGAAATTAATTCCCTTCAAACAGAGATCACCATTCAGGATTTCTCCAACCGCAGTCTCATCTTCATCTCTCAGTGCGAAGGTCGACTCGGGACATTCCTGGAAGTGACCCAAGACAAGCCCGACTTTGACACCTTTGACCCCTCCACGAACACCCTCACAATTAAGACCTTCTTCGGAGTTGACACTGAGGAAGTGGAACTTGCCGCAAGAATATTTGCTGGAGCTCTCAACATCTCAAAACCTCTAATAATTTCCATTGCATTGAAGGATTTTTCCAAGGATAATTTATTTGCTATTCGGGACTCTCTGAAGAAGCTTGCGTTGGGTGAGTGAGGCATAAAAAAATTATCATTACAGTTTAAAAAATATTATTTCTAAAAAGTAAACATTTACAATTTAGAATGATCCTGGGTCAAGTCATCATTGGTCCACCAGGGAGTGGGAAGTCGACGTACTGCCTTCATCTGGCGAACTTTATGAGGAAGATTGGGAGGAAAGTTTTGATAGTTAATTTGGACCCTGGGAATGACGAGCTTCCGTATGAAAGTGACCTGTCGATAACGGAATTGGTTCGGGTGGAGGAAGTCATGGATCATTTAAAATTGGGACCCAATGGTGGATTAATGTATGCCATGGAATACCTGGATGAGAATTATGACTGGCTCCAGAAGTTCATCAAGCAGATTAAACCTCGACATTTTGTACTTTTTGACTTCCCTGGGCAGGTAAGGAAGTAAATTATTTTAGAGACCACGGTTGTAATGTAATAATTACTGAGTGTAATGAGTTTTGTGAGGATTGTTTTTAATTAATTAAATGAAATTAATTATTTAAGGTGGAACTGTTCATCAACTCCCAGTCCGTAAAAAATCTGTTGAGGAAGCTTGACAAGGAGCAGATGAGGATTTGTGCTGTAAATCTGATTGATTCGCATCATTGCGTTGACCCAGGTGAGATTAAATGTTTAATTGTTGGATAATTTTATTTTGAACTTTCAAAAGGATTGAATTTTGGATTGTGTGATAGTGACTTTGAATTTAGGAAGGTTAACTAATTTGTTGATAATTATTGTAGCAAAGTTCATCGCGGGACTCCTCATAGCCCTGTCCTCAATGCTCAACTTGGAAATGCCGCAGGTGAATGTTCTGTCGAAGGTTGACCTGATTGAAAAATTCCAGTCGAAGACATCTTTTGATTTAGAATTCTACACGGAAGTGCTGGACTTGTCTTACTTGACGGAGCTCTTGGATGAAGACGTCTTCACTGCAAAGTACAAGAAATTGAATGAGGGTATAGCGTCTATCATCGAGGATTTTTCCTTGGTCTCATTTGTTCCTCTGGATATTCATGATAAAGGAAGTATCCTGAAAGTTCTTCAAGGCGTGGACAAGGCTTTGGGCTACACTCCGTCTAATGAGGAAGAGCTCCTCATTCAACAGTTCGTAAGTGCTGAGCCGGAGGAAGATGTTGATGAACATTTAATGGTTTAAAAGTGTTTCGTTTCCTGTACAGTTGATCGATCTAATTGAATTCAAAGTTTTCCTTCCTATTTTGCTAATAAAGAATCCCTGGGTCATAATTAACATGTCATGTTTCTGTATACTTTTCACTCCCATGAAAGTCACATTGGTTAAGTGCAAGTCTTACAAGGACACAGTTTGGGACTATGTATTGCCTTTATAGTATGATTTTGTATTGTAACTGTTTCAAGGGAGTTTCTAAGATCAAGAAGAAACAATTTATAGTTTTATTACTTCAAAAAATATAGAACAGTTTAATAATTCCCCGAAAACTACCAAGTATTGCTATACTCTAGTTTATTGTTTATTCGTGATCTTACATACCTATGCAAGAACTTCGTACCGCTTCCAGTTAGCATCAGTAAAGTAAGGGAAACTGCTCCTCAATTCTGGGAGCCGAAATTCCAAGATGTAAATTCTCAAGAGAATTTCTTCATTTGGGATTACTTCCTACAATCCAAACTCTCACCTCATGTTTCTTTCTTTGCATGTAAAATGCATTGGTTCAGCTCCATAACCTCCTGCAGGAAGTAGGCAATTACTCAATATGTTCCGAAGGAAAATGGGTTTACGTACCGGTAGTAACGGATCCTTGAAAATTCATGTGATGACATACTAGAGTTCATATTTACTCTATTACATGCCCTGAGCAACTTTTCGGAGAAAATGTACCCTCTCGACATATGTAATTAAATACTTACGAGTGTACAACATAAATAATAGAACAATCAAAGTTGTTACTTTTGTCCCTCAGGACGGATACGTATCCATTATGAATGGCTATGTGTGTGTATTCTGGACGAAGTTTCTAATTCTTGGAAAAACTAATTTCCACCTCGTAGAACAACTTCCACGAAAGTGTGGGACAGGAAGCAGTTTACATTTATTATTGATGGAAATAATTCTCTATGACCCTATTTACCTTTGTACAGCTTACTCTTCCAGAATGGAAAACACTAAAAGTGTTTAAATGCGTGCAATATAATTATATAAGCTCAATTAATAATTATTGTATACTTTTAATGTTGAAATTCAATTTTGAAATTATTTAAAAATATCAGGTTTTATGTATGTATATACTATGCATATATATATGTAAATTGCTAGGGACAGCAGGTGCCAGGGGCAATTAGCTGGGCATTCTTGTGTTTTGTCTGATTTAAAAGCTCGACCTTTTTTGTATCCAAGTTTATGAATGGGATTGAATATATTCTTGTTTGGTCATATTATTTTAAAGGTGAAGTACATAATTGGAAATCATCTCGGTCAGATAAATGGGACTGTTTCTTGTTGTGTGTGGACTGGGTGCAATTACTCCGTCTACCGTTATACCTATATATCAAATTCCATTTACAATTAGTGAATAGTTATGGAGATAACCCAGCATGCTATTGTGCAAAATAGGGAAATTATAGACCATTCATTCCCAACTGTATACTGTAATTACATATAAATGAAATGAATGGGTTTCTGGTTGCGTTTTTCGTCGCAACTCTCCTGGTTTTTAATATGCTATAAGGCCGTATAAGTACATAGGGCAATTTCCTTATGTATTTGTGTAGGTAATTACTTTAAAATATTTTATATGCTCGCAACTTTCCTTTATTAGTCGTAATTCCTGTTTTGCAAAAGAGTGGACTTCAATCGTAAGAGTGGATTTCATTTTTCTTTTCAATTTTATTCAGGTCATATAGTAGGTAAAACAGTCATAATATTGCAGGTCATACAGGTTCCCATAAGTCTTAATTGGCTCTGATCTAGAACAAAAATTGATTTTATGGATTGACAATAAGTAGCACTTTATAGTCCCACAAAAATGACGAGTTTGTGCACCACCAATACTTTTACATACAGATATACATAATTATACATTATTGGCAAGAAAGGAATATCCCCTTACTTTAGTAATAATAAGTACATACGAACACATATATTTCCCATTCATTCATATCATACACATATGAGTACTAACAATTATTTTATAACTTGCAACTAAAAAAATATAGAGCTGACCACACAGTATATATAGTTATCTAAAAAATAAAACAATAGAAACGCTCCTGCAAAAAGTGGCACACACACACATGTGTAGTAAAAATATAAACAATTAAAAAGGTACGTAAATGTGATGTCCTTCAGTGTCATAGAATATCTACGCTCTACTAGTCCTACTCAGCTCTAGACTAATGCTATTCGGGAACACCACAACTTGCTGAGGGGGCTTCCTCTTCGACCTCCACTTTCTCCAACGGACTTGACCCAAATAGACCCCAAAGGCCATAGCCAGGACCAGCCTCGCACACAGATTTGCAAACATCCTCAAAAAGAAAAGCTGGACCAAGTACCTGTTCCAGAACCTATACCCGAAATACTGGACCTTATCGTACCATCTGAGGACCATGAACATATTCTTTGTACTCTTGACCAGAGCCACCTCCCTTGTCATAAATAGCATCACAAGTCTCAGCCTCGTCACAAATATCATAAACCACTGACTTCCGGCACACATCAATTGCAGCATCCTCATCATGCTATTATCCGCAATCCTGAAACTAAATAGGAATACATCCTTAAAAATCTTCCGGTTCGTATCCTCATCAAAATTCTCCGGCTTGCATAAATTAAACCTATTCTCTAGCCCTAGCAGATGCCCAATCACCCCCCAAAGATGAATAAATCCCTGGATCCCTTTGAGATTATAAATACCAAATGTTTTGGGGAAGAGAGAGATAAACCCGAAAAATGTAAATTGCACTATAGCTAAATCGTACTGAGACCAAGGCACGTCAGGATTGACAGTTGCAAATATTTTCGGTAAATTTTTCATATCCATTGGGACTTCTTTCAATTGATCCAGATCCACTTTTGTTGCTGCCAGGAGTTTCCCCTCCGGCTCATCCAGGAGTAGTTCTTGTGCTGGAGGGGGGACAAATTTTCGGAAATTTCTTCCAGCAGAACACATGGATTTCCTCATTGAGAGGATGTCTGCTGTCGTAGGGTCATCCACATCTGTAAAGTCCCCCTTGTCATACCAGGACTGAAGTCTGCGGAATAGGAGGAGGTACATGTGCCAGTTGTTCCTTTTGGCAGATTTATGAAATTTCCCATTCCTTAGGAGGATGGCTGCCACGGGACGGACTGCCAGGAGGAATGCAAGGCCAATGAAATGAGCGAACATTACTCCAAGGAAATTCCTCTGGATAAATTCCCTCCCCTGCTTTATTAACTTCTGGTCCACCCAATTTAACTCCAGATTAAATGTTGAGATTGAAATGCTGGATTCCGTTTTTGAGACGGATTTCACACTACTTTGCTTCCGGCTACTACTTCGTCTACTACCCGCTCCGTCCGTCTCATCCAGGTCTACGGCGGGTTCTTTGGTAGTGGTTAAAAAAGGGGCTTCATGAATGAGACGCCGGTACAATTCTGGGTCTGCTTCTTGAAGACCATTACCATTTCTGTAGCAGTGATGGGGGTTATTCGGTGGGGGATGTTGGTGTGGGTCATGGAAATTATAGTGTTGCATTTGTTGTTGTTGCTGTTGTTGCTGTTGTTGTTGTTGTTGTTGCTGCTGTTGCTGTTGTTGCTGTTGTTGTTGCTGTTGCGGTGGTAATAGTACCTCTGGATTTTGTCGTAATTGACCTTCTGACTGCAAGTCCAATGGCATTTGAAGAAATTGCTGTTGTAGCAATGGCTGAGGCAATGACTGTGACTCAATAGCTTCTATTTGAACCTCAGAGGAGTGAACACTGGGAATGGCCACAAGAGCTACGGAGGTCGAGGGCTTCCTTTCCGGAGAAGACATGATGAGGTCAGGGTCAACCCGGGTGTAGGTTGAGTGGGCTGGGAATTCAGGGTTTTTAGTTTTTTTGGTGAAAGGTTTTTTACAGGCTTTTGTAATCTTCCCATCCGTCTCGGGATCTGTTGTGGGCTTCAGGGTGTAGTCAACATTACGGGCGAGCTTGAAAACGTTCAACGTTGGCATGTCGTGCACTTTTAGGGCAATGTCTCACTTTGCTCCATGTTTGGATAATTTTTTTTACGACAGTCCTACCTATACTTAGATATATGTAGATAGATATAGCTTCTATTTAAAAATTACGGTAATTTCCCAAGTATTGCTCAACGCCTTTCAAGAATCTATTAGGCCAATTAAATCTAATTATTTTTTTCAAGGTACAATTCCCCAATTTTTATAAATTGGCTCCTGGGATGAGCCTTACTTATGGGTGAGAGTTGTTGCGGTAATAATTGTTATGGTAAGTATTTGAAGGGTAGTGTTGTTCTACAGGTACACATGAAAACACTTGACATAAGTAATTATTACAGTAATTTCAAAAAAAGTAACAATTTCTTAGAATCACTGTTGACAGTTGACAGTTTTTTTTTGTAAATAATAAGACTACCCAGGATATATAGTATGAGTATCGTTCCCTGTCTCTGATCTGTAGGAATCAAATTGTGAATGACCAAGAGCAGAACTGACCAGATGAGATACGAGCTTGGGGAGCATTAGTGGTCAACATTAGACGTGATAATGCCGAGCGTTAAGTCTTTTATGAAGTAGTCCAAAGAATGTATTGCAAGGCTAGGGCAGTGTATGTGCCAGTTGCGAAATCCTCTATTACGTGTATTTAATCATGTTTATTCCCTTCATATTTATATACGTGTCTCAGAGGACTGGGCTATACTGTGTGTAGGATATGAAAGTTAGCTATGACTCTCATTATTATTCTTTCCCAATCAACCCTATAGATATGCCTATAGCCAAAATAACAAGACTCGTATATACACAGTACACACATACACAGTTTATAATACGAACCAAGTCAACAAAGTTTGTATTAGGGATTCAAGTGTGAGTACAAGTTTGTATTTTTTTTTTCACATCACTCCTTTTTTTCATTAACGAGCTAAAAATCTTCATGGGAGGATTCTATGTATTTTCACTATTTCCTTCCACACATGTATATAACTCTTCTGTATACACGTATACATGTAGATACGTATAGCTATATAGTCTTGCACTAATCCCCTTTAACCAGTTCCCATGTACATGTTGGACATCATGCAATCCTCTGTGGGATGCAGGTTAATTTCTCTCAACGTAAAAAGGGTCGATCTTGTGTTTAGGACCAGTCTATCTGCGGTAAAGGCATATGTACGTATAAGACTGTGGACGTACATATGCCATCATTACATATTCACAGGGCCTTATACATATACACAGTCACTTTTTCAATGATGGATGTTTTCCTCATATATAAATTAAACGCAGTCCTGTCACTTATGTATTTCTTATTTTTGAAACCTCCTCAACACTCACACACTTATCTGTAGAACTTGTGTCTCTGAGAGCTACTCTAAGCTGATGAATGGGAGGAAACGTGATGATGGAGAGAGTATTATAAAAAAAAACTTGGGTTTAAGTTGGCAGCAGCAAAAATCTTCCACAAGGACAGGATTCTTGAAAAAATTATACTCACTTAATAGACATTATTGGTATAGATGAGGGATAATCGTCGGGCTGTAAAAACTTCAATGTTTACCTCAGCCCTTTTAATTGTTTCTTTTTTTTTTGTCAGGAGGCACATGAAATTGAATTGGGAAAAAATTTTTTATTACTACGAATAGTAAATTGAAAGGGCTGGGAGCTGAACGTCAATGACAGGGGTGGGAGCACGTTTGGTAAATTGTAATAATTATTTTGAAGGCGAATTTTGTATTTAATAAAAATTTGGTCACAATGCTCAAACTTTTCCCCAGAAAGAAAAAAAAAGTTGGAGAAAAAGCTTGACCTTCCTTACGTCGTGCTTGCTGCTTCACTGCGAAATGACTCGTGGATTACTCTCGCTCCTGAATACTATACACATTTTGGTGTTGGTACTTGTATGTCCTCAGGTAGAGGCTCTTATTATGACTGCGTCGACCAGAGCAGAATTAAATTTCAGGAGAGGGTTTAGTACACATATGCAGACATTCTAATACACAGAGTACCTACCTATAAACTCCTATCTTGTATATGGTTAAAGTTAGATTTGAAAAGCTTTCAGCCCCGTGCGAATTAATAATGTTATATAAAGGAAGGGGAAAGAAAGAAATAAATTTTTGAGGATTATTTATTCCTAAACTGGACTCTCCTATCTGGAGATAACGGACAGTTTTTATACTCAAATGTTCCATATTTGGACACGGGACTTGGGATTTTTACAGTCCTGGCTATACAGCAGTATCGGAGCAAAAGTTAGGGTCAGTTTAAGACCGTCGTAAAGACTGGGGTCCTGGAAGTCAAACTTCAATTACATTTTTGTCCGTACTGTCTTGAGTCTATAGAAAAAATAGTGTAATGGAAAGAACTCATTTAATATCCAAACCGGGCTTGTGTACTTGTGTGTGTGCTCATTTTATCGCAATTGAGTATATATTGACACATGGGTATATAAGCCTGGAATGTATTAGGGTCTGTACTCACACACACACACACACACACACATACACAAATAATAGTGTTTTTGCAGAGAGTACCTGCTCCTGTCCCGAAATGTATGTATGTATATGTACGTACATATAAATACATACAAGCTCTCCATGAGCCTGGGATTATAGAACGTTCCACATATGCATATGTATATACACTGACCCATACATACATCATAGGGAATATACAAATTTTAAACACCTGCACATACATCTAAAATCATGTACATGTATATATTCGCTGCAGCCCCTAAGAATACAAAATATTTCAATTGCACCAAAAACCTTGCAAAATCCTACATACTGTATTTTACATTGCAGGAGTTTTGCACACGACAGCTCTTAAAAGTTGTTCCTATTCCTTATCCCGCCAATCCCAGCCTTATATGTAGGTATCTACTCCAAGTTGTAATTAATCCGAAAATATTCCCACTATTTATAAATCCAGGAACAAGAGTCCCTCTCAAAAAATAAAATCATGGCTTTATACTGTAAGATTTAGATATTTGGATCCAGTCACGTTTAATTAATTACCCTAATGTTAATTTGTTAATCCTTTTCCCAAGGCTCAGTCTTTTAAGGGTGCTGAAAGAAAAGGCCTAGACTGTACAATGAGTATTTAACTCTTCCTATAATTATGTAGATATAGCTGATGACAAGGGCGTGAGTTTTTTTTTTTTGAAACTGCACAAAAGCCAGAATGACACTTGAAAAGACTTATAGATTCCTATCCAGGGTTTTAATTCCATACAGTGGTGTTTGGCTTCTCCTTATAGTAAACTTATCCTATTCCTCCTCAATGCATGTACATACATATCTACACATGCCCATTAATGTATTAATGTGTGGGGTGTAATTTGACTTAATTATTCATGCCTGGGAAAAAGAACTCTCTGCTCAGCGAGGCATACGTTGGAACAATTTTCTAAATTGAAACTTTGCCATAAGAAAAAGCAAAGTCTGTCTGTCTGTCTTTCTGCCCTGCTATGTATGTATATAATTACATATGCATGCCTATGTACAAACATATATGCACATATACACGCAAATCTACTATATTTAATAGAAGTCATTCCCTCTGAGTGAGCATCTCAAGATGCTCTGTGTATGGGCTGGACATTAATAATTACTGATGGACATTATACAGTGGACCCACTCTGGGAAAACATCCCTTAAAAAAAATTTCCAAAGAAAACAAAATCCATTTTTGAAGAGAGGAATTAATATTGAGCAAAATACCCCAAGTCAGTTACCCCTATCAATAGATTAATCCTTACAAAGAAAATACCTAAGAGGAAAGTTTCCTATAACAAGAGGTCCCTGTAAAAATCTAATCTCCGTCTGTAGATCAAAGTGTGAGTGAGTTTGCTTGTAATTATATGTAATGGGATGTAATTTGGGAGCTCAACTACTCATACATATGTATCTATACATACTTAAGAGTAAGGGGCTTTTGAGCCGAATCCTATCTCAGCTGAGAGTACACACTTCTTGTATAGTCTGGAATAAAATTCTAGGTCTCTGACTTTCCCATGCACGAACAAACGTATGTAGCTAGGAATGTACATATGAGCATGCTATTCAGCGAGTTGTGAGAAAATCTTATCCTGATTTCGCATGCTAAATATTTAGTGAAGGACAAAAGTCAGAGGATTCCCGTACTATGAATTGCATCTCTCTGTGCATGGAGGCTTAAATCCGTGTTTGTTTAAAAGGAGGCAGGGTCATACAAATTCACCGAGAAAACTGACTTTCTTCTCTGGAGCTACTACATACATACATATGTATGTATGCATGGGAAGTGTCTGACCTATACTTTTCCTAAGAATTATACATATATAAGAGATAATAAGATGCGAGCCAGTTTTACATTATGGATGATAGGGCTATGTGTAGTGTATGGGGCTCCAATGTGAGAAACCTTTTAAAAGTATGAATAAATGAAGGGGAGTAAATTATATGTCCTTCCCAAATTCCCTCTCTATTTTTTTTCTCTCTCTTTTTTTTCTCTCTCACTCCTTCCCGCACTCCGCCATGAAAAATATGTACACAGTATAGTATATGTACGTCCGGGCAGTTTACTCAGAGCACTCTCCAGTATTGACAGAAATGTTATGTGTGAGGATACTTACTTATGCTTGCACATACAGTATAAAACTGTAAAAGTTTGAGTCCTTCAAATCCTTTTACATACTTCACACTATAAATTTCTCTTTTTTCCCCCTTCTTATTCCCTGTCTGCATAAACAAGTCCGGAGTTTAGAAAGAACTTGACCCTGGAACAGTATAAACTATTTGGAGTTTCACTCCTTGGAGGGGGGACCTTGGATCTGCATACGATTTCCGGATTAATAATGGAATGGGACAACGGATGTAGGCACGGGCCTGTGGAAAAATTAATTTTTCTCAGTCTGCTACATATATCTATCTATGTACATATGTAGACAGCATTTATGTAGCTCCTAAAAAAACATTTTCCCCTTCCCTCACTCGGAAGTCACGTCGAGAGTTATTACTGTATTGACTTTGACTTGAACCTGGAAATCAATACAGAAATGCTGATTAGGAAGGGGAAAAAAACATTTGAAGCTTTTAGGGCGCATATGGGACTTCACACGCGTATTTGTTTCTTTCCTTCCTTTAGGATTTTTCATGTGTGAGTATAATATGTACGTACATATCTGTACGTAGAGGTACTTCTATGTATATGGACTAGCCTGACAAGAGAAATCCAGGAGCAATTTGTAGGATGACGGACGGGTTATGGACGTAACCTAGAAAAATAATTAGGGGAAAATCAATCGGGAATTATTATTGGTACGATCGATGGTCAGGACTCATGCCGAGCATTTATGAAATGGGGGGCAATTACCGCAAGTCACTAATGAATTTGCGGTTGGGAGCAATTCTAGAAACAAAAGGCACTTTTGGCATTAAGGAGCTTAATTCGTAACTATTAGGTCACAATTGGGGCACTCTGAGACAGTATTGTTACCACAGTGCTCATATTATGCAGGCATTTAGTTTGCAATAATTCCTGGCCTTTAAAATGTATGGATCAAAAAGAGAAAAATGCCTTCCTTTTTTTTTTTGCTAATGAGTCTTTCCTTGGAAATATTGTTTTAAAAGGGAACTTTTCCCCATATAGCGTGCAATCCATGTTCTTAAATTTGGGAAAACTATGTATACAGGAATTATTACGTAATTTAATTTCAAGCGAAAGTCAAAATCCATGTAATGGAAGGGCGTGCTGGGGAGGAGGAAGGCACGTTTGTATTTTTATATGAAAAAATGACGCAATGTTTTATTGTTCCTTAGTCCAAGTCCCCTCCTGAACTTTTGAGCATTGGGTATTTATAAATTCACAGGGAAATAAATTTACTGGGGTCAAAATAGGTTATTTTATTTTATCCATGTCAAAATTTAATAGGAGCTGTATAAGATTGAAACGCTTGCGCTTGGGATAAATGCTTGGAAGTTTTGGGGGGCATAGAAGGGATTTTGCTCCTTAGCCAAGATAAGTGTGCTATGAAAATTTCATAATTGGGAGATTGCGTTGGAAATCACTTATGACACTTATGAAACTTATAGAACGTAACAATTCAAAATGACGTCAGTTTCCATAGTTGCGCGTACGTGACGTCACTTTCCGCTACGTATAGAACTTATGGCGCGAATCTATACGTTTAACGTATCGACTCACGTATCTTACAGTTCCCAGTTTTCAGTAAAAGTAATCAAAGTTTGAAATTCTAATTAAAATAAGTTATTAATGCTTAAGAGCAATAATTACTTTAATTTTCTATATAAAGAAAAGTTTCTTAGTTCTTATTTGTTAAATTTTAAAGTTAATGTATTCTATGATTACGCATTGTTCAGGTAATCCTCCAGGTTTCGAGCCTCAATCTTGAAACTTGACTCTCGTACTCATATAATTATAACCATTTGCTAGTATTGCCGTTACTGTGTAAGTACTGCTTTTTAAGGCACTGAAGCAGCAACTTGTTATTCTTTAAAAATATGTGTTAACGCTAGTGTGATATTAATTATGTGGTTAATTACAATTAAGGATAAATTTAAATTCTGAAGTATTTTCAGATTACGGAGAACTGAGTAACGCAAACTATTCCACGTATAAACCGTAACGTATGCAACGTAACTTATTTCTATACGTTACGTTAGGTAAGTGTCATAAGTGATATGCGACGCAATCTCTCTAATAATTTCTTGAGGAGTAATTTCTTATGCGGAAAGCAAACGGTAGACATGACACACTACAGCTGAATTATAATGTACACATTCCCCATATTGCGGCATTGCCCGGAGCAATATCGTGGGCAGGGAAATTAGGACTAATGTAAGTTATGGCTCTGTGTGTATGTGTGTGTGTGTCTGTGAGGTTGCAACTTTCGAGGTACTAATTCGCAATCCCGACAGCATGATTTTGTAATGTAATTTGCGGAAGGGATATAAATATTATGCAGGGATTAATAATAGTAAGACTTGTGCTGGGACTTAGTCCTATCAAAAATTCATGGGGCTAATTACATGCTCCTAAGTATACATATGTACATACCTATACATACTATATGTACAAACAACACGGGCCCTTTTACATATATACATATTTACAGGACGTAATCTATGGAAATGCTTCACAAGCGTGCCTCTGCATTTAACCATATGCTTTTCTTATACCTATATATAAATTTAATGAGATTTTATGTCAATGCTGGGCCCAAACTAGTTCCTACAGTTATTAAAGCTCCCCATTGGATTTTTAGCATGCAAAGTCAGGCACACCACACACACAATGGGAGGAATGGACGGTTTTGTCAACACTTGAGTAACTTGGGAAGTGCGTGTATAAGTTAGAGGGATGATTATCACTCAAAAGCAGAGGGAGAGAGAGAGAGGAAGTCACTAAGATATTGTCCTCATAAATGGTTATTACATACACTGAGGAGTCAGATTTGAATTTTAATTTGGAGTTGGGAGGCCAAAACTCAAACTATTATTTTTTGCAGAGTAAAAAGTGAAATGAGTCTTTATATGCTCATTTAAATAATTTCCGTACAGACCGGAAAATGAATGTGTTCACCAATTCTTCTAAACCTATACTTTTCCTTCTGCTTTTATATTTTTGTTATGGAGCTAAACAGGTTTGACGTCAATTATTTCCCTTCCCCCCCATGTATTTTTCTATACAGGAAAAAATAGTCGAAACCACGTAGGATTGTTGCTCCAAGGGGGATCCCATTATTTTAGGCGTTCCTATACAATAGTGTTTATGAAATTTAGAATATGGCCGGTAACTGCAAAAATAATTGCATTTTGCAGCAGAGCTCAAATCTAAATTATCTGGGGCTTTGTGGAGGAAGGACTCACATATAGGAAGGGGAACAGGATCCAATAAGCTTTTGTCAACCTGAGATTTGACATTTTATTCACTGGGCTCTTATCAATAGGAATTTTATTCTCGAATTTAATTTAATTTCTCTGAATATTAATTCCTATCCATACTACACTGAACAGTGTACTCCAAGAATGTTCACTTTATAATTTTAGTTATATAATTATAAATTTAATGTAATTTTTTCTATTGAGACTAAGATTATTTTTTAGCATATATAATTCCATTTAATCAATATTAATTTCTCCCTTACATTATAAGAGCTAGGAGTCTCCTTGACAGGGGAGATTCTTTCCTTTAAAGCGCCCTTGTGGGAAGGCAATGCCCTGTAAATACATTCTACTTGCATATAATTATTATTTGAGTACGGTCATCATGGAAATCTCTGCTCGTGTATTTACATTAATAATTATCAGAGATGTGCAAATCCATTTGGTTCTACAAAATTCCAGGGGCTCCAGTAATTATTTTGTATTCTCGAATTAAGTAAATAGAGAGCAGGAGGGCAAATAATTTAGCTTTATTTGTCTGTGTACTTGTAGATATATGTATGTACACCCATGGATTTAATTCTTCATGTGCCAACTCCAGTTGTTCCTCATTATCTCTGTATTTCAAAATAAATGATTTTGTTTGAATAACCTCATGAACTTTGGCATTGGAAGGGCATGGGGTCTGAAATATGCGTCTAGTGTTTGGATTTATTGGGGGATAAATTGGATAAATATTCCACGATAGTAGGTGTGTGTAGTGTGTACAATAAAATTATTATATATGTAATTACATATGTAGCTCCTATACATACATTGGAGGACAAGTAATTTCGTGTATGAGTAAATACAAGCAGGAATCAAATATTGACGGAGTGTCGCAAGTCGGAATAATTACAGGTTCAGTAGACCAATAATATTACAGCAGCGTATAAAGTCATGTAATATCTAGTTTGTGGTGAGGCAAACCAGGGGCATTGTGAAAAATCCCATGTTTTCCTACATCTTGGATAATTTATTAAATTAATGACTTATTAAATTATTACGTAATTTGTCTTAAATTTATAGCCCTTAAGGGGCTGGTTACAAGAGAGTAAGAATAGTTGGAAATTGGGGAGTCATGAAAAAAATATGAGTCTTATGAACAAGCGGAAGAGATTGTGTTGATAGAGCATTAAAAAGTTACAATTTCAGGGAAAAGCTGGGAAAGTGGGTCAAGGAGCAATTTATTTGAATGACCCAATATCCCCATAGCTATAGCTCAATAACAATAACAGGAGTAAGGGATTAGGAAAAATAATCAAAAGCAGGTATGTATATATAAGAGGTACAGGTATTTACAGTTTCTGACTGGGATTTGAATAATTCAAGGGACATTGTATATAATTATATTAAATTACATGTACATATGTACATAGCTGTAAGTAACTATGTGTATTGATCAGTTGGGCTATTTTTCCAAGCATGGTTATTGGTAGTAGTCTTTTAATTGGATTTTTTAAAAATAAAGTAGAGCCTGTGTAATGCCATTGAAGTGGACGTAAATTGAAGTAGATGTATTTTCATTTTAGAGCAAAATCATATATGTATCTATGTTTATGGCTTTTGGATTTTATAGACTAAAAAATAAATAGGAATGCTCTATCCTGCATTTTGTAAAAATTTGTTACGTATCAATTACCGTCTTAAGGGGCTAGTTATTGTTTGCTAAATTCTTGGAACTGAGTCATTACGTCCTTAGGTAATTTATGAATATTATTGTTTATAATGCAGTCATGATTTGCCCTGTGACAGTCAATACGGTAACAGCTATGAAAATTACATGGATTTTCTCCGGTTGGGCCATTATGTTGATGAAGGTTTCAAAATTATAAGATTAGATCAATAATCAGATTCAGGCACTGTAGACTGTAGCGGGTGGGGCAGGGTGAATTGTACCCCCATTGAAAAATAAGGGAGGGACCGTCAATGCACAGTTATGTTGTCACCCGGTTTAAAAATAAGCTTGTTTGTTTTTCAGCTAAAAATGTATCATTTTATGAAATTTTATGTTGGGGGTTAACTTCTGGGAAAATACTTTCCCTCCAGCTCTGTACCCCATTGTACACAGTTACATGCTCCATTGGACATAAATTGTTTTAGCATGGGGCTCAATGAGACGAAATCTCTCCTCCTATTGCTCTTATTGCTGATCGGATTTGACGAATATGGTAAAAGGCAAAATTATATTGAGGTGGAAAAAGCATGCGCTTTTTTTGTAGAGGCGCCAAATCATTGGAATCACGCTGTCAGAATTCGATAGAAAAAATCCAAGAAATTTTGAAAAACTTGAATGGAATTTAACATGGTATTTTTCTAATTACAAAATGTGGGCAAAATATTAAATTATGAAATTTTGTATGCCTTTTAATTTGCAACTTTTCTAAAACTTCATTTATTTATTGCAAAACCAAGGATTTTTTCAGGACATGCGATTGGGAAATTACCATGTTAAATTCCATTAATTTTTTTTCGAAATTTCCCGATTTTTTTCAATCAAATACCAACAACATGATTCCACCAAAAACGCACAAACGTTTTTGAACTGAATCCAGTATTTACTTCTCTGCTTCTTACTTTTTCCTAGCAGACACAACTTCTATGTATGTATGTATTTGTAATTTTTGCTTTGTGCGTTAAATTAATTTACTCCTCCAAACGTGCTCATCACCATACCTCATCGTCGCATCTTTTTATTTCAATCCTTCTCTTATTAATTTTAAAATACACGTATAGCTTCAGGGAGGCGGTTTTAAACTATTTGGGAGTTTTGGCCCTCCCCCTTCCAAACTTCTTTGGACGGTCCTGAGTGACTGAATAAAATACTCTGTAATGGACGTAAAATGGACGTAGGACATTACAGCTCTTTTAAAACTTCAAAATGAACCCCCAAAAAAATATCCCCGTTGAATGTTCCCAAGGCTAAAATGATAAAACAGCAAGGAAACTATATATTAGTGTCATTAACTACAATATACTTAATTATTATTATCACATGTAGTCACGTACTCGCACTATTGTAAAGTTGCTTCACGCCATACCCAGCCAAGGAAATATCAATTTTTAACAACTTATGCAATTTAATGGCATTTTAAAAACAATCTGACCTGGGAAATCCAAAGTAAAGAGTTGAATAGTAATTATTATTATTGCAAGAGGAAAGTCTACAGAGAGAATCCAATGGCATGATTACCCAAGACATAAACGGCCTGTAATAATACAATCACAGCCGACTTTAAAGTTTATTACTATAAAAATTATTTGGATTTTAACAATAATATGAGACCTGGGAGACATCAACAATCACAGCAAATCCGGAACTACTGAAATGCTATGAATATATGATATCCACAAAAAATTATTATTATTAATTACTAGAACAAAAACGACAAAGTTACAAACTCAAAAATAATTATTTATGACTACATCTGTCATTTTTCCATTTGGGCAAGTATTTTCTCTCGGCCGTATAAAAACTAAAGCGAACTCCATTATTTCTAAACCCTCTGCCAAGTTTAGATTTAGAAAGTGAATGTGTACAAAATTTAAGGTATTTGAAAGAGATTTTATCTTTCCAGCTCATCAATTCCCGTAACTTTAAGGGCTCCCTCGCATCCGCCCCATATACCATCAAATAATAAATTGTGGATTTTAATCTCATCCCTTTTATATAATGTCTGAAGCCTTTCAAGAGTCCATCCCACATGTAAATAGCAGTTGCATCCACGTTTTTAAGATTTGGTAAAAATATTTTCTCAAAAATTGTAACAAAAACCTTCCTCTTGCATTCCTGGTTCATCTTCAGGAAATTTACCCCTAAATTGTACCTATCTTCTATCCCTAACAATCTCCCGTATACTGCCCAATTGTGAACAAATCCTTGGATCCCTCTATCATCCAAAATCCCGAAAGACTTGGGCATGAGGACTAAAAAACCAATGAAACAAAACTGAGTGATGGTCATGGAATACTGACTCATAGGGACCTGTGGATCGTCCCCAAATAATAATTCCGAGCCGTTTGAATCTTCCACATCCTTCAATCCCTCATGTACTGCTTCCATAAGTTTCCTCATCTTCTCTGGCAATTCCGGAATCACTACACTTGGGGACCCTCCTTTCTCAGAAAATGTCCGGACTGCTGCAGAATGCTTTTTCCTCACTCCGTAGATATCCTGTGAGCCGGAGGCTGCCTTTTCTAGGAAATCCGACTCGTACCATAGTTTGATATGAAGGACGGTACTCAGGTACCTTCAATAAAAATTTTAGGTTTAAAATCCATACTTACTGGATAATCTTCCCTAAATAATTATTATCAACTGCATTTTCATTATTTATATCAAATCGTCCGCCTTTCATATTTAAGCAGAATTTTGCAAAGGAATTGTTCACAATCTATTGTAACAACGTAAGTTTTAAATTCCAGCTTAAGGAGCTGGGAATGTGATAAGCAAAAGGATTTTAAAATTTGAGGTTTAAAATAATTATTCCTATAAGCCTCAAATCCCTAAGCCTGTTGACAAAAGATAAGGATCTGGGTCAATGAAAGAAATATCTTAAAGTCTGGAGGACAGTTTCCGAGAATAGTAGGAGATTTGAATATTTGAATATAAAAGTATAGCTTGCTCAGCTCCTTGGGGTATAGAAGGTGTGAGGGAAGGGAAATTATGGGACGGACCTTGAGCTAGATTATTATAATTTTATTGGATACTATAGATACACAATCTAACACTACATATTTTGACTAATGCACCTGTCACGAGAATTTTCAACGTGAGAGTTCCCCGTCCTCAGCAAGACTGCTCTCCCGGGCTTAAAAGTAAATACCCAGAGTAAGGAGATGCAATGGGCGAGCATTACGGAGTAAAAATTCCTCCTCACAAAATCCTTCCCTTCTTGAATGAGGGCAGGTTGAAACCACTCGCAATCTGTAAGGGCTAACTTGGCCGGAGAAATCCCATGATCCCCGGGCTTGAGAGGAGCTTCTGTTATCAAAGCTTCAAAAAAATCTTCCGGCGTTGTTGGGACCTTGTCAGTTATTGGGCTCTCCTGAGGGGTATTTCCGGCCATTCTGAAATCCAAGCAAAAATTTCATATAAATCCGTAGGTTTGAAATATTTGAATTTCTGGTCAAAAGAATGGCTTGATGAGTGACAGTAAACTTGGTAATTTAAGTTTTACGAGCTGGTATAAGAAGATTAATTCCAGGATATTTCTCATCATTATAAAAGCGTATTATGATTGTGCACAAAAATAAATAATATTGGATTACCTGTCTTGTTATACTCTTGCGGATTTTGTTTCATATGATGCTCCTACTCCTTGAAGCGTTACACTACTCTAGTGCTTTAGTTTTTCCTTAGGCATTACCCAGCATTAGAAGTTCAAATCCAACGTAAAGTCTTAAATCACCCTGAAATGACATGTATTGTTCATGAGATTAGGGACTTCCATGCTTTAATTACATCAGAGCTACGACGTTGTTTTTGTGGGGGTCAAACATGGAATTTATACGAATTACGCAATTGTAATGATTTAAATCAAATTGCTTCCACCTTGCACAATCTTTACCCTTGTGGAAGATTTACTGCTCAAAGCTAGCAGCATACATACATATGTACACCTATGTATATGTAAGCACATTTTGTATGGAAAACTCAGAATTGCAGATATAAAAGCAAGTTCTGAATTTTTTATTTGGATATAGGTACATTTACATGAACTTTATTATACACTGATTGTGCATGCACACAATCCCTTGCCTTCCGCTGGAAGAGCTTTGAATACTTTAACTCACACGCTTGGACAATGATTTTATTGCAAGGTGACTTACTCAGAAACAAATGCTGAGAATTAAATCATAGATTCTGGAAGACCCTTTTGAATATCAACGATGAATTATTTATTATTCGGAATGCAAGCCTCTTTTATTCTATTATAGAGGTGAGGGTGAATTGCCCGCACATTAGGGTCTTACGTTGTTAAAAGAATGTGTGTACATATGCTTGCATATTTTAATTAATTAAATGTGACAAATGCAAATTGTAATGACAAAGCTTTAAGCCTTTGATATAAAAACGTTATCACTTACGACGCTAAATGCACCCGCATTGGATGGTTTCCCTTGTGTAATGCGATGAATGTCTGGATTCCGGACTGGGCAGTTATAAGAGGAATTCTTCCTTGATTAAATCCTTTCGTAACTTTGTGACATCCTGGCCAAATAAAGGGCTGAGTTCTGAGAAGGGAATTAGCCCTGCTTGAATTTGTCCTTTTGTTTAAATTTGTCCCGAGAGCGTATGAAAGCAAAAGGGGTGTTCTGTTTACTCCAGTGATGTCTGAAATTAAACGGTAGGAGGTACGTGGAAGATTGGATTGCGACATTGCATTGCCCTGTCGTTACTTGGATAACTGGATGCTGCAAAAGGTGAGATGTTTCACTGGAATTGGGTATACTGTCTTGTGTCTGTGTATATATACATATACATACATGTTTCTACATAACTGCATAAATGCTACGTGCACGTTAAAATTCCGGCTCATTAAATGTGACCTTCAGGACTACAATAATTGCTGAGCTCATTATCATATTCGCACGAGTTGCATGTGCAAAATGAATTCTTTGTCTTCCTGGGAATTGTCGATGAGGAAGATTCGATAGTTAAGGTGCAAATGTTGTGATTTGTTATGGATCGGATTACAAGAGCAGGAGCTTGAGTAAATAGTAGTGCAGAGCAATCTTTTTGTTGGAGAGCAGGTAGAAAAGACAATTGTGGGTTTTTCAATGACGTCTCTTTGAAGGAGAAAAATTAACTTGGTAAATAGTGTGACAAAATATGGCTTATAAATTTGCACAGACTACAAACACTTTAGTGTGTATGTATATACATAGGGGTCTCATGTAAGTACCGATGAGTGCACTTATTATTAATATTAGCTCGGTGATGAGCAGGAACTATTTAAAAAAGATACTTGGAATAGATACTACTTTGTAGGTGTATTGCTTACACAAAAGGTCTGCTCTATTTATTATATATTGGCATGGAGGAGCACGTAAATGTAACAGAATGGTTGCTTGCAGTTTTTCCCGGATAAAAACAAAAGAATGGGCCGGAAATATGCCTTTAGAAAGCATGGATCAACAGATTTCCATGCGTTTGTACATGTGGACCCGTTTCTACTTAAAATGTTACTTAAAATGTAAATAAAAAGACTTCCAATTGTAAAAATTGTAGTGGAAAAACTTATCACACAGATATTAAAAGGAATTAATGTTGTCCCCAGAGCCAACTAGAGAGTATGGGTATGGGTGAATCTTATTTTCCTATTCAGGCGTTTGGTATGTAATATTATATCATCAGTTAAATATTCCCTAAATGCATGCATACATACATTGAGCAGATTATTGCAAATAAATTTCTTCCTTTCCAACTTATACAAGCGGAAAGTTGACATTTTTTTGCCATTCTTTTAGTAAAAACTGTAGAATTATCGGGGACTTCGGTTTACTCTTTCAACAGCTGTATGTTGTGCGGATGACCCTAGTTCAAGAACTGTAATATTTTTAAATCTGCAAAATTATTATTATGATGCGGGGAAGTCAAAATAAATCGAACATGCTATTATAAGCTGGATGATGGTTTTATGCAGACCGTACAAGCTCGTACGTCGGAATGAACGAGGGAAACATAATTGTTTTTGCTTACTAAATTTACAAGAATATTGTTTATAACCCATCGATACTCGTTAGGAACAATGGATTTTTTTCGAATGAAAGGCTTTTGGAATGTGTTAAGCAAATTTTTACAAGGTCTTTACAGAGGTAGAGAAAATTACTGGCAAGAAAAACACAAGAATGTCAATGCTGTGCTGTTATTTCTGTATTTATAAAAACGACAGCTTTTACGTCAACCTAGACTATGTAAGGGTCTATGAAGCAAACAATGTGATTCCTCCATTTTTTAGCAAATTATTTTCCAGATATTCCAAACAAGTATTTCATTAATGCAGGGAAATATTTTTGCGATCAGAAAGACCAAAATTTCAAGCATGGGCGGGAATTTTCAGGATTTTAGAAATAACAAAAGAGCTATATACAGACATTCGTGTGTCCGTCAAGCCCATAGACGTACGCAACAAATTGTGAACATGACTTTTACAATTGGAGAGCAAGGATGGCGAAATTCAACCTCGGGACAACAAAAGAGACGTTGCTAATTCATCATGAACGTAATTTAAAAAATATCGACATTTTGTAAAAACGCTGAGCTTGTAGTACGCAATCTAGCGGTAATTTATTTCCACTTGTTTTGCTCTCCACAACTCCAAGTATTTTTGCTTTATTTTAATTCCGTTTAACAAGCAGCTACAACTTTTGTACAGAATTAACAATTATTACGCCCGCTATCGTAACTTAAGAATATTCGAGAAATCCTCCCCCTCTCCCAGAATAAAATACTCTAAGATATTGGATTGGTGTACAACCAAAAAAAAGGAATGAAAGTATGCAAAAAGAGTGCATTTGAAATATAAAATCCACATTCAAAATACTTGTGCATGCATATAGGTGGTATAAAAAATGCATAACTAAACGTGTCATTTCCAAACTGTTAATTTAGTTCAATTTTTTTGGACATACAAAATTTAATTGCATATAGTAAATTCACTCCATTTATAACCGAAAGTTCATTTCATTGAATTTATCTACCTATTCAATATATAAATAATCCATGCTGACCGAACGTGCTAAATAACTTGTTTGAAAACATTTCAAATTTAATATTTTCAGTTAATAGTTTTAGAGTTAAAGTTTGTTAAGATAATGGTGGACATCTTCTGAATATTTAATCATAATATATAAAAACTTATAAACAAATTAAAATTAAGTGTAACTATTTGTGAACCTTGATCCAATTAGGGCAAATACGTTTGAATAGTTACTGATATGCGTATTTAAATCGGAGTATAATCATTCTTACAACATCTAAATTATAAGAAATGTTACGAAGATTAACATTGAAACGGAATTTCACAAATGTTGTTTATATTCTAAAATTAAAGTCCATTTGTTGTTTGATTACTTGAAAAAGCATTACTTGTAATCTATATTCTGTATAAGATGGCACAAAATTGTACACTGGCATGGCTTATAATTTTGTACTTATATTTATATTATGTTATTCCCACACGGTTTCATTTCTTTTGGGTCCAAGTACTTAATGCAGACGCTTTTGTTGTACTATACAAATGTGTTTGAATGTATATTCTCTGCGTCAATAACTGTAGAAAGTATGTATTGTATTGATGAAAATAATTCGATTTTATTTATATAACTTTTGGATTTACAGAAAGGCTCAGTCAGCTAAATAGTTGTAACAGGTAAATTAGCTCAATCTACAAAGCCTGTCGCAAATGTATCTATTTTGCTGTCGTCAATACTACTAGCAGCATTGGCAGACAAAGGTGGTATGCGACTCGCAAGAAGAAAGCAAGAATATTCACTAATTGGCCCTGTAGTGACTGGCGAGAACGTAGAGTTTATTCAGTGGCATGAAATTAAGTGCATTGGTCCCGAAAAATTTCTTTGTATTTAAAACGGTGGGTATGGAGAAATTCGTGATTATCAAAAACGGTTGAGCTAGGTGGTATCCCCCCGATGTATGCCAAATATTGCACGTACACGTGAGCAGACCTAATAACGTTATCGTAACGTTATGGAAACCGTTACCACCGGAAACAATGACAATAACGTTATTGAAAAAAAAACAAAAAAAAATATTTACGGCAAGCTCAAACAAACAATAAATGTGTTTTATTAAAAACAGAAACGGAAATGAAAAAATACGGTTGTTTTAGGTTTTCGCTCAATTTTAAATTGAGAAACATTTGGAATTTCCTTAATAATGTGTTCTGATTATTACATTGTAGCAAAAATTAATACAATCCGTTGAATACCGTTATTAACCGTTGAACCAAATTTATTTTGATTGAAAACCGTTATAATCAATAACCCTATTTTAAAATACCGAAAACAAAAACTAACGGAAAACAATTGACAATAACGCACGACTAATTAACGGAAACCTTATTTTTCGGTTATCCCGGTCTGCACATGAGCACACACATAAATAGTGTATATGCGCGAGTAGAGTGGTTTTGCGTCGAAAACAATCGCATTTCAATAAAAATTCGCAAATTAAATGATCGAAGATCATACAAATTGACCAGCAATAATCGATGTGAGAGGTAAGGAAAAAGATGATAGAAGTCAAGACACGTTTGTGATTGGAGTAGACAAGAATGAAAATAGTAATACGTGTAGACAAATAGAAAAATGAAAATGAAGGGGATTCTTGTGTGGGAAACTGGTACGTTATATTATGATTCTGAATTAAAGTGGAGGTCTTGGTCGCGCACAACACATCTGTACAATGTGACTTAATGAGAGTCCCGTAAGATGTAAATATGACAAGTTCGCGTAAACACATGTATACATGTATTTATCAACGAATGTTTACGTATTGTGCTATATTTATAAATATAAACGTATACATGTGTTATAGTATATGCATTTTGAGTTTTATAGGTATCGATTCTACGTCATCAGTTACATGCGCAGTCGTATATATGCATTTTGTAAGTGTATAAAGGAATGACAAAGGTTCACATTAAAAAATCATGATTTAGGTAAATCCCACATAAAATAATAGCAAGTAACAGATATCAATTGAACTAGTGATGGTAAATAAAATGAGCTGAAGTAAGTGTTTTTATAAAAGATACTGAATGTAATGAGAGAAAAAAAACCACGGTTGGGAAATAGTATCATGATGATATTAACAACAGTGAGCGTAAAGGAAGGGGATGGACTTAGGAAAAAAGATTCAAAACAATATTACGTATACAGATAACCGGTATGCCTATAAATGGTTACAGAAGCAAAGACGTGTCAAACTAATAAGCACTGTAAACATGGCATATTTGAAGTAGAAAAGGCGTGCATATTAGTGATATTGCATGTCCACATGTACACGTAATCTCGTAATTACAATGGCTTTTAGGTTTAACCGGGAGATATTTCAATTTAAATAATAATTGGAAGCATGGGTTAAAATCAAGTAGGAGCGGTGAGCCGTTTTGTTATGTTTAACTACAATTGTAAATGTTTTAATTGTTTGGCGGCGGTGTTGTGAAATTCAATCGGACGGAGGAATAGAAAGTTGGCGTTCTATGGAATTACGTTCGAATTACTTTGATTTGCTGGATATTACTCCAGATTCTGTGGTATACCCAAGGATGGCATTTGTTTGACAACCAATCAGACATTTTACCACACAGGTAAGACTTTTAAATTTGTATATATCAATTAAAAATATTTTGTTATTAAAAATTATGTATTAAGCGATTTTAAAATTTAGTCATTGTCTGTTCTTTTAAATTGTATTCCAGGCTGTATCCTGCAGGCGACTTACGAGCACGTGAAAGATGGCAAATCGGTTAATGTCACTACAAAGTACCCCAGTCATGCGTAAAGGAGGAAATTGTGGGAAGTCTATCACTCCGCAAGGATGAGCGATATTCATTCCAGCAGTAATAAATAGAGTGCTGCAAGTGAGGCAGTGCGTACGACATAATGGACAGGCATCGTCCCGATGCCGGGAAGAAGTTCGTCAAAGACAAGAATCCTCAACGAGCAATTTCAGGAGCTCATGGATGAACAAAACAAAACGAATAGGCGGCTCACACTTCTGTAGTATCAAGTGGCTCAAAAACTGAACATATCCAAGTTCATGAGAGCTACCCTATTGAGGAACAGGTCTATGATTCTGATGGTAAGTGTTTACTTCTAAGCGCTTGCTGGGAGGAAAGTAGATGCTTAGTATATTGGTGAAGCTACAAGAGCATTCGCATCGGCATTTGAAAGTAAATGATGCAAACAAAGGTTTATTTCTATATTTGATATTAATTGTATATATTATTTTAAATTTAATATAAATGTGTGATTAGGATATGCACATATGTGCGTATTTGTTCAATTGAGAGATTCCATTCAAGATGTAAACCTATTTATAAATACAATTACATTTTTCTATTGCAGTTTCAAAAACATTCCAATCACAGCTGAGCAGCAAGTGCGAAGCGCTCCAAGCATTCCAAAGAAAACGAGCATCCCGATAACATTTGCTAACAAAAATGGTAATAATATTAAATATTTTAGTATGAGATTGTTGCGATTCATTTCCTTTGGTTTACAGAGATCACCGGAGCGAGACTTTGTTCGCTTCTGAGGAAATCATATCTAGCTACGTATTTATTAGAGGGTTATTTTTATTTATTTATTTTACAGACTCTTTGGCGAAAAAATATTACCAAAGGAGTTAAGAGTTCGAAACAATTTTCTCACTATAATACAGGATCAGACAAATCAATCGAATATAAACAAAAGAGAAATCACTACGAACATCAAGTTCAGGAGGAGAAAACTATCACAGAAGCTTGAAGAAAAATTCTCAAAAAGAAATCTTACATTTCTATCCAAAACTGTTGGTACGCATGCGCAATCAGCCAGAGAATCATTGGAAGGAAAACGCAAGACATTGGAAACATTCATTGTAAAGATTTCGACAAACAAAAACAAGATTATCGTCGATTCGGATGATAGCGATGTAAATAAAGTGACTACCCGTGAATGAACAGTGGATAACCAATGCTAAATTTGCATCGGTCGATGCTGATGCTCAACTGTTTTATGCAGAAACTTGCAGTAATGCGCAACAACGGCAGTAAGAAAAACATCAGTTAAAATAATAGCACAGGAAATAATATGCTTTTAACTTTCTGTATTTCAGATGCCGCGGAACAAATCACTTCGGAGCATCCTCTCACGGAAATAAACCGAGAGCAATCACCGCTTCCATCTCGGGAACCTCCACATCGGGAAAACACAACATTAAGACTCCCTACAAAAAAGGTTTGTAAACTCTTGTTTGATGCAGTAAGATAATAAATATCTCTTTCATAGTATATATGCAGTGTATAGTTTTTACTTGCTAAACGCCAGTAATTGTTGCTATTGGATGGCATTATAGTTTATTTACAAACACAAAAAACGAAGTACGAGATTAAAGTAATATTCAGCCTGAATTTTAGCAGAAAATGTTCCTTGTTTCAGATTCAATGGAAAAGAATAAGTATACTTCCAAAAATCCATTAAGCCATAATAGGAGACTCGGGCTCCTGATTCTTCAGGAGGAAATAATTCCCATAAGAGTAAGAGCTCATGTTCTGCTAAAGTGACATCCGAGAAACCGAACGCGGAAAAAAGGAGGCGTTTGCAAAACGAGGAAAAAAGAAAAGGTAAGCATACAAAATATTTGTTTATAGTAACGAAGGTTCACGTTGATGAGTACGTTTTCCGATCTAGTGTTTAGTTAAACTTTGGATTAGTCAATATATCCGTCGATACATTCCTAGGATTTCTTCAGTCAGCATCATCATAACTCAGGGTATGAATATATCGGATTGATATTCCGATTTTCTGTTTTACAACGAGCATATAAACGACGACCGCATTTGTGCAGGAGGCAGAATTGTGATCATACTTTGATTTTACGAAATGATAGAAAATGTCCAAAAACAAAGCTTCGTATTAGATAACGTTTTGTAGAATTTGTCGTTTGTTTCTCATATAATGTGCATTTCTGGAGACTTTAATATATATTTATATTTGTATATACTTCATTTGTCTTTTACTTTAGTATACGTACGCAGTGTTTGGATGATATGGGCGCCGCCCGAAAAGAGGCCATTATAAATCAGTCTGAATCTGAATCTGAATATACTTATATATGTACACACACGTTATCTACGGCTCTGCTAATAGACCAATATATTTTGTATTGGATCATGTGCTAGATTTATGAACCAATTATTCGCAGTTTGAAGGAACTTTTGCTATTAAAATACCATAATTCATGTGACGAAAAAGCCCATTTGCTTCCGGTTAGATTCCATCGTTGACTTTCGTGATCGAGTTTCAGAAATATTTCATTTAAGTTTTTGTAAAGCTACACAAAATACTACTACGAATTTTATAACTAAAAGTAAGCCTACGACTTGCAAAAGTACATTTTCAACAATCTATCAAATAACGGTTTAAACTAACCAAAATATTTTGTTGGTGTTTAATGATCCGAACACAATCCTATCGGATCGGATACGTACCCCTTATCCGTTCATCCGATCGGATCAAATTTGGAAACGGATATATCCGGTCGGTTCGGATCACAAATAATAAATATCGGATAATCCGACGGATATCCGAAAATCAAATTTTTAGCGCGTTCGAGCGATCAATAAGAACGAAGTGTGCAACAACAATTTGTCCAAGGAGTAACTGTCCCGCTTTTCACGTATTTTCTTATTAATTCTGTGCTTCAAATTGACAGCGGTGTTTGGAAAGTTTTTCTTCGGTTTGTAATGAATGCAAAAATGATTAATATTGTGATGTAGTAAAAAGCTAATGTATTTTTGCATCGAAAATTTCTAACACTTTTTTCCATTATCATCCATTGGTATCAATTCGGATAATTTCGGATATCCGCGGTTCGGATCGGATAATGCACTTATCCGATCCGAAATTTTCGGATCGGATACGAATGAATAAATTTTTTATCCAATCCGTAACGGTCGGATCGGATAATAAGAAAATTTATCCGAAAATTTTGGTTCGGATCGGATCGGATATTCGATTTGTGCTGTCGAATGGAAGCCTTAACCTGTGAGCTCCATTTTTGCCCCTGGAAGCAAAACCACCCCTGGACTAAATCGAAGTAGACCTGTGCACCATTAAAGTACAAGCTGAAAATTTAAATGTACTAGTCAGATTTTGACATTTTAAATATATAACGCAATTTACGTGCAGTTATTTTAAGACCTAAGAAAATACTAGTATCTACAATTTTAGAGCACGCAAAGTTGATTCATTACACTGATGTTAGTAAATGAAGAAAAATATTGGCAATCGCACAGGTTCGGGCTAACTCAACACAAAGTTTGTACACAGATATATAGATATATGTATGTATATATGTATAGATTTATTTATTTATGTATAATCGTATATAAAATATGGGCAGTTTATTTATTTATTTTTATATTTTTATTCGTGCATACAATAATCTCCGACGGAATGAACATATTATGCATGTAATGTTTCACTGAGTGTAACAGCAAAAGAATATTTTTAATTTGGGTTTAAAGTAGTAAACTTCTACGCAAATGTTAAATTGTGTGTTTAAAATATATACTTTTTTCTTGTATCTTCAGACGAACTGGACTGAACACAACATAACATATAAGCCGTTTTAAGCCCCCCTTACTTTAAATCGTTATCTAAGTTTTATGCATTACATTTGCTGTGCGATCAATTTAAATCGTTCGAATTCTCTAAGTGTATATGAACATAATGCCTTGATGTAATCTTCTAATATAACATCAAATTTTAATTCGTTTTCATTGCTTATCGTATGAGCGTTCGTATTAAACAATCCGGCTTTCCAACTCCTTCAAGACCTTTATCTTAAACATTGTTCTTCTTCCTTCAGCTAATTTCTTTGTTAGGTAGCCGTCGTCCGTTTCAAATCCAATGAGGCTTCAAAATTTCAGAGTTTGAAGTAGAGAAATACAAGTGTTATGATAATCTAGCAGCTTTCCGCTCTTTTTCCGTCCAGCGTTGTCCCACTCTGTCTGCACAAATTGAATGAGCTCCAATATATTTTGTGCCAGTTGTTCATTGCTCTGTAAAGTAAATGATTTCTATATTACTAAAATTGAGTCAGCATAAAGGTATACCTGGTGAAACTAAGGTTATGCCTCACTAAAAATACTTGTAATTTATAACGAAATGCTGCACATAATTTTTGACAACTAGTGTGGCTAGATCTTGCGGGATTAAGTAACGAACAAAAGATATTTACCCCATGATTTCCACTTCAATTATCTATATCAATCAAATCATTGATTAATAATAAGCAAAAGTTTAGGACAGGTTGGGTTAAGGTGTGATCTATTACAAATGACCCGCAGGTGGAAAACGATTTGATAAATTTCGAGATCTTGTATTTCATAATATTTCTTCAAATATTTGTTCTGAATTCATACTTTTTTAGTGTTTGACCTAGGCGCATTTGTAGGAGGCCCCCACTTGTAAGTGTACCCTCCCCCGTGTAAATATGATAAACATGTGAGAGTTTGCTTGCTAAGCAATCATAAAATCCAATATCTTGTGTGAATAATAAACGTTTTTGAAACTAAAATATTCAAGTTTAAAAAAAAACAAATATAAAATTGTCTGATTTGACCCGAAAAATGTAGGGGTTAATTTATTAGAGTTCACGACGAAATTTCGTATAAGAATTGGCCAAAACCATGAAGAAGACGAGATAAACACATATTAGCTAAATCCTAACAGAATAGTTCAAATGTAAGGCTTGTAAATATTTTTTGTAAAGAAAAAGACTGCTTGAAAGCCATAAATCTGTACAGATTGATGCGAGAAATTAATTAAAAACACAATTTACTTATTTCATTTCCAAAAACCGTACAAACGTATTTAGGTCAAACTATAAAAGACCTGTACTACATATGTATATTGCAAAAACAAATTAAGTAAAATATATAATTACAAAGTTGAATACTTGTTTACCCACTTGGCCACTTAAGGGCGACAAATGAGAGAGGAATAAATCATGTCCTCCGATCATGCTTTTTAATGAAGTCTACCAAACTCCCTCGCCTAAACTCTTGCTAATTCCTGAGCTTTTGCAATTAAGAAATCCCAACATTCCCAACGAAATCCTGCCTTGTAGACATTCACACCTCCCGCCAATTAGTGAGTACTCGCAACCTCCAGAAAATTAAAGAATTTTCTATTTCCCAATCTCTCATAAATAATTTGGCTCGATTGAGATAATGCAAGGAGTATAGGCTCAATGTCCAAATAGCTATAAAGTATAAAGTTTCAGTTCAAGCGATAGAGGTCCCCAATCCTCAAACTCTCAATAATAATATGTATATGCGCCTCTCGGTGAGTAAGTTTTGCATACATTTTAAAAATTCTACAAAAAGATAAATAAACTGCTATACGTAGTTATAAGTTTGGTTAATTTGTTAAAGTTCAGCTCAAGTTAAGAGTAACTTACTTACAAATCACATTCAATTTGGAATCAAAAATATTGAAAGAATTTTAAATGTTCTTTATGCTAATTAACAAAAAAAATCTTAAAGAGTCACTACTATACTGTCGGGTGACTGAGAATTGGAAATCTCTCTAAGCATGAGGAAACACACCAACGGTCAAAACTATATGTAAAGTTAAAAGATTTTTGTCAAATAATATCACTTTTTCAGGTCTAGCTAAAGTTAATAATCGTAATTTTTTTTTACCATAACATTACATTTTAGCACAACAAGTTACATTACCTGTAATCATCCCTCCAAGATGAATCTGCAGCACCCTGTTTTTGTGGTTGGTTTATCACCAAACTTAATGGTCCTATAAAAAAAAATAATAAATAATTTAGAAAATTAACTCAGACTGGACTAACAATGCTGCGCCATACTTTTTAAGAGCTTTAAGTTCATTCCTTTAAGATATTAAAAATACTCAAATTACTAGCGAAATTTCAACCATCCATTTAAAAAATAATACCATTCTCCGAGCCTCAGAGCAGAATATTTTCTTTTTACTGTTATATTCATTATCATAAATCAAGTTTTCTTGAGATGATGTCAATACTAAAAAGTAAATGTCCTTAGGGATGCATTTCAGACAGAAGATTCCATGAATTTATTTATAATACTGATTTATCCTAAGCCGGTCAAAATTATTTCAGCCTTCCTGTAGCTTAGCGAGGAAACTTTCTTTACATTTCATTAATCTACACCGGCCTGGCAGCCCAGCATCGGCCAGCAGAAGCCAACAATTTTAATTCATACAGTTATGAATACATGTATATTTCACATGAAATATCATAACTCTCCTGATTTATTCACTCTTTCCCTGACTTTCAATGAACAAACACTTTTAGTTTTGGAGTCACTCGATCGTTTCATTTCCCAGTAACGAACCGCGTAACTGATTGTGAGGAGTTTATTTTTGTTCTTTCCCATACATAGCGTGTTGATAGCTGGGCATTTCTGGGCCTTCTAAAGACGTAGTAATACAGTTTACTCTAACTGCACCAGCCCCCTTGAGAAGAACATTTTTCTTGTAATGACAAGCTATGAACAGTGGGAAAAAATAGCCCAGTGTTAAATCATTAAATTTGCTATGTGTTTACAAATGTTTTCATGCTTCCTCCTATAGAGAAAGTGCTTTTAGGCGGGAGTCTCTTATACAGTGTGAGTACACTAGGGGTGAGTATTACGAGACAACGAGACGAGAATCTCGTTTATCTCGTTCTTTATACATCAACGAGACAGTACGAGACATCTCGCTTTATTTAACGAGAATATCGTTTACAATTAAATCTTGTTTAAACCCATATCAAACTGAAAAATGAGGTGTTTTGCTATGCCATTTTTCCAATTAAGACATTTTGCAGTTCTTGGTGCTAGCATTTATTGCGGTAGTTCTTCATTAATTTTTCTCACGTTCGTGTTTTCAAATTTTATGGCCCAAACCTAAAAATAAATATTTCGCGCCTTGGGATTTTTCTATTTAGTGAAATTAAATAAATTTGTATGTTCTCTCACCAGAATTTGTGCAGGCTACAATTAAATTGCATATATTTCAAAACAAATGCCATGTTTTTGCCCTGTCTCGTTTGTCTCGTGCGTTGCTTACTCTCGCTACTCTCGTTATCAAAATATCTCGTTCTCGTATTTTTTTCAGAAACGAGAACGAGACAAACGAGAATTTTAAAACCAACGAGATACTCACCCCTAGAGTACACTGGATTTGTTTGGGTCTGTAAATCATTTGAATAAAATGCAGTATTTATTCTCGATCCAGATGTTTTGTTTTAAGCAACTGGATGCATTTCAGAGTGACAAACCCCCCAGAATGTATTACATGCACTTTGTATGAAATTACTTCGTACATATGAAGGTTCCAGGATATGTAGGATTATGTGTAAGTATACCTTCAGCATGTATGTATGTATGTTTGTATATGTAAATAAGAAGGCGAACCCTTGTTGTAACATATTTATCAAGATTTTCCACTCCCTTGCTGTTCACTCGCTTGCACACAAAAAACGCTCTAAATCCTCAGTTGCACGTATGTATGTATGTATGTACCTTCGTGGCAAGTATTATTAAGTACTTTCATGGATTATGTATATACATAAGCGTCACCACAGTTGAGAACTACATTCTCGGGAATGGAACCAATGGTAATAAATGACAGAAATGATAATATGCGACAGGACATATTTTTTGATTTAAAAAAGAGGAGCATTTCAGATTTCTTCAAAAATAAGTTCCGTCCTCACCCTATTTTTAAAGTGACATTTTAAAAATTTTGATGACAATAATTGTAACAATCGAGACTAGCATTGTAAATCTGATCTAGACTTGATGTCATAGATTATGAAGCTGTGCTGTTTTTGCAATTTACTCCTAAGAGTATGAAACGCTTAAAATAGTTTGTATATACATTTAATTATACATCTAAAACAAATTATTCCAGTCCTAATATTGAAAACCATTTCTTCCGGAACAATGTAGTGTTCAAATTGTGATATTATGGTTACAGGAGCTAATCAGTCCAGTATTAATTATTGGTATTGGTAAAATTAATTACCGCTATTGGACTCACGCGATGTTATGTATACAGTTGATTCATACTTCACATAACTCTAAAACTTCTGAAATTTACTTGTAGGATCTCTAATCTACAAACGCCATATTGATACTTACACCTACTGATTATTTTAATCCTCTATATATATACATATACTTGTTCTATTTCAATTTACTTCATTAAAAAAATACACTTACATGCCTGAAAAGGTTCACTCTTCTGTAGAATGAAGTAATAATAAGTCACCTCGGCTGTAAACAAACAATTTTATAAAAATCAGGAAGCCACTCAAGGGTTAAGCGCTCACTCAGAATTTAAAGGAAATACTGGGAGTTTATTGGGCAAAATGTTTTTTATGGTCAAACTTTTTCAGAGCAATTGTGATCTTCTGTTATAAGCTTCAAATTCTCCAGATTTTGAACCAAATTAAAAGCTGTTCACAAAAAAAAAGATTCCTTGTCAAAGTTTAATCCAGAATCGATGGAGGGATCAATCCCTGTCGTAATAGAACGTTTGAAAATCACTGTATTTTTCTGCGTACACTACTCTGTGTATACGACCCCAGGGAAGGAACGACTTCTGCCGTCTTTCCCTTCCGTCATTTGTCTGAATGCGTTGCCCAAAGCTTAGCTTACATTGAAATATACCATGTAAGGGTCTCATTGTTGGAAGCCAAGGAGCCATGACAATAATAAACAAACAAGAAGTTCCCTGTGATACCATGTGTTTGTAATCCCTGGAAAAGCTTACCATCTCCGTAAGACTTCATCTAAAAATTACCACAAGTGTTTTTGCTCTTGAAGAATTTCGACGATCTGCCTCACTAATCTGAGGCCTACATAAAGTGTAGTTATGGAGTTAGTCAATAGATTTTCCAGTCATGAACTATGAATGTACTGATTCTGAAGGGGTTGTTTTTGTTTCTTACGGTAAATAGTGTTTTCATGGTTGGGCATTTCCAGACCTTCCAAAGGCCTAATGTACAGACAGTTTATACTCTCAAGTTATACTTACCAGCAGCCCTGATTGCAGCAAAAAATTGCTGGTATATTATGACATCCTCTCGTAAGGAAGAAAGTTAAACTTGTGTTAAACGATAATATTTATACTTGTACTCATAAAAGTGTGAGTATCTTACACAGGGAGGGCTCTTCTTATACACAAATTTTAAAAGAGCCAAATGTGGTTGGTTTGTTTTTTGTTTCGTCGAGTTAACAAAGTTTCTTGTCCTTATTCGATCTTCATGTGTTCGGTTGGTAGATTCAATGGCATACAATTGGATACAAACTTGAGGCATTACGTCCCCTTCATGGAGAAAGTAACCGTAACTCACTGGAGATCAATGTGAATGTTCTTTCTCCTTTCAGAGGTTTTACTTTCAGCAACTGGATGTGTGGGGGCAGGCTAGACTACCAAAACGTACCTTATGAAATTTTAAGTTAGCATAAGGGCAGATACATATGTAAGTATATGTAAATGTAGGAATATACATATGTACATAGATCATCCACCCCATTGCATGTTGGTGACACATTCACACATGCAAGTTCTCGTCACTTGTAAGTACCTTCGTGACTAAGTATTTAAAGGTTTATGGTTCCGTAAGTGCAAGTATTTACGAGTGTATTTTTGGAAATATGTCCATAACCAAGGAATAAGAGAAGACGGTGACAGGAAATAGTTTCCTTCTTTACTTTGAGAAACCAGGAGTTTCGATAATAATCTCAAATTCCTTACCAGTTAACCAAAAATGAATTTCGGTAAAATGTATTCAAATGCTTGTTTTTACCATAAAGTATTGAATTTTATCAGTTAAAACCAATTTGATGCCGGTAGCAATTATTCAGATTGACTTTGTGAAATTCTGATCTACAGTACCTACTAATGTAAATGCGTATTACATTTTAATAAAATTGTTAGGAAGGTATTGGGCTACTAATTTCCTCTCTTCAAAAAAAGCATTTAACTCTTGCTGGGATACAAATACATAATTATTACTGTTTAGCTCACAAACAATTTTGTCTGGCAGAGAAATTTCTCTCACAAGGAGGTCTCCCATGGGAATAATAATACAATCAATGTAAAATGTACAGTTTGTCGAGCATTCCAAACTCATAATATTCTGGAAGATTTCAACATTGAGATGAGACACTCATTAGCTCATACTTGGGTAAATATACGAAACTCAAAATCAAGTATGCATTAGGTAGGGAATGGAAGTATAGGAACAGATTATAAAAAATGCGGTTCTAGGAGTAAGCCCAGTCAGTATACAAATTGTTCACACGCCCATGGTTGAGTTTTATAAAAACAGAACCTGACCCAATGTGCTGTTACGACATAATTCTATTGTAGCACTGAAATGAAATCATCCTGTAAAATGTGCATGATAATCGCATGTTATTTGGTATGAGACATCTGATATTGTGTAAGTAAGTCTTTCATTTCCCCAATCCCCATAACAGTGCTTTGAACCATGGAAGGTCTTTCCAAAGTACCCTTTAAAGTAGTAAAATTTGACTATCAATGCCATGCACTTTTATGAGGAGGGATGCTAGCGTTTGTGGAAATAGAAATGTACTCAAGGTTTTTGATATAGACAGTATCCTCAGTCCTACAGTCCTGCTTGAAAAGGTTTTTAAAAAATCATTGATATAAGTTGGTAATTCCGGATACACAGGGGTCACACATGTGATTCGAAGTGGGGATTTTGCAAGGATTCAAAATTCTGTAACATATTTAAATATCTCACAAATGTTTTGTTAAACAGCATTTTGGAACGCTTTTTGTAAGAACTTTTAAAAAATCTTTAAAATGCTATCCGAGGGATCTAAATATCTAGAATTTTTGACATTGTAGGCAAAAATATGGAACAACTTGGGGTTCAAACCTCTAAAGAGAATTGAATACAGAGGTCTAATGAAGAAGTTCGGGTTTAATAAATTGGGACTTGAATTTTTCATAAGCTAGCTCATAGTTTGTTCTGCAGTGCAAGGAGGTATAGGAACAAATTATATGTAACGCACCTCGTACTAAATTAGTAGTATGAACATGTTACATTAACAGTCGGTGTTATGGCTAACGCACCTGTCACGAGAATTTTCCACGTGAGAGTTCCCAAGGCAAAACTGCTCTCCCGGGTTTAAAAGTAAATATCCAAAGGATATGCAATAGGCCAGCATTACGGAGTCAAAATTCTTCCTCATAAAATCCTTCCCTTCTGATATATGGGCAGGTTAAAACCACTCACAATCTGTAAGAGTCAACTTGGCCGGAGAAATACCATGATCCCCTGCCTTAAGAGGAGCTTCTGTTATCAAAGCTTCATAAAAGTCTTCCTGCGTATAGCTGGGATCTTGTCAGCAGGTTCCTGTGCAGGGATATTTTCACCCATTCTCAAATCCAAACATATTCTATATAAATCCACAGGTTCAAAATACTTTGCATAAAAAATATCTGAATAGGAGCAAGCCTGGCAAACATTCTGCACTTTGGTATCTACATGTTCCTAACCTGCACAATGGTATTTAGCGTAGGTAAGCTCAAGTGTTTCCTTGGAACAGGTTACGCTAGTTTGTCTCCAAAGATTGGACAACGGACCTAATAATGTCCCACATAATTGTGAACAAATCCTTGGATCCCTGCAGAGGTGTGGAATATTTTGGAATATCGTATTTGAAATAGTATTTGAAATACATTTAGTGTTTTGTTATTAGGATTTTTCTAGCTGTAAATTGTTTAAGGTATTTTGTATTTCATATTTTGTCAGCACCTGCATGTCTACTGTATTTTGTATTTCATATTTTGAAGATTACGAACGTGGTAGTATTTTGTATTTATTTATCTTGTAAAATTTATCCACCCCATATTTCAAATACAAAACATAGTTTTAAAATATATGACTCGCAATTGTTAAGGGCGTCTCTAAAACATGTTCAAATAAATATTTTGTAAATATTTTTATTAAAAACATTAATTTAAAACAATTTGAAACCAGTTTTTGAAACTTGTTTGAAGGCGGGTTTGAAGAACTAACTTACTGGATAAATATATAAAATTCAATGTATCTGAGAACTATAAAGATAGCTAAATTAGTGATGCGAATATAAATACATTACCCAGGAGTTATAAGATTATTTGTTTAAAGGGAAAATATTCTGTCCCAAGTAACATTTTTCCGTCGGGCCGACATTGGGCCAACAGTAGTTCAACAAAGTTGGGCCAGCGGCCGGATTTGTCGCCAGTGCCGACGTCGATCCGATCCCACAAAATTCCGACTAAAAACCGGCACCCTTTACACCACCACTGCCTACTTAACTCCCGCACTTTGCCAATCTAAATTCCTCGGTGCACGATATACTCCCGACATTAAAACTGCATTCGAGACTAATTGAGCCAACCGTTTTTATGCAAAATTCCTACGTGTATTTAGTACTTCGAATGCACAAATAAATACGCTTCCTGCACATTTTAATAATTTTATAAATCGTAGAATTTATTATAACAAGGTCAAAGGTATACAAGCATGTCAATCATTTTCATATGGGAGTAAAACACATTTGCATTTAATATCCATCGGTGTTTATCTCGACAGTTTTCCAGTGCCTTAACGGTTAATTTACAACTGGAAGGTTTAGGGTTTACTTCAATAGTGTCTGGAATTATTGCAAGAATAACAAAAATAGAATTATCATATCCTAAAATGCAGGAGTCCCGTCTGCTACAATTAAGCACTAATCCACTGTACTTAATACAAGTAATTCCTCTAGAATAATAAAACTTAAAAATTAAATCAGTAGAATCAACCATGGATTTTTCCTTGGTAGAAGTTTCCATGGACGATTTTTCCATAATCCGTCTAACTAACTGCTGAAGCTCAAGTTTTTTTCCTCGTAATAACCGTTTAAACGTTTGCATAAAATTTTCAAATGGCCAGGCCGAAAAATTATCTAATCCACCAAAATTGTGAGCATCTGCAACCAAATGCAAAAGACAATGAACATTGTATACCAAAAATTCTTTACCGTAAATTGTTTTACATTCCGACACAAATTTGTTTAACAGTGATTGAGCGACATTAAAATATTCAAGGGAAACATTATCATTTTTTAATATCACCGCAGCAGCATGCAAAAGAAAAAAATGTTTGTAAAGGATGGGTGGTAAAATTTTGCGCAATACAACTGGGCCACTGAAATACAAAAATGTCCTAAATTCTGTGGCTTTTTAGTGCTCTATGAGTCGAAGCGATCTCGGTTTCCTATTAAATTCTGTTGGGAAAAACCCCGACATTGTAATAAGTTTGGTAGAAATTATATCGATGTCTCTTGCACATAATCTGTTTTTTAGGGGACCACGGGTCCAAGTGTGCAATAATTTACGGGTAACTCCAAGATAAAGTAAGTGCATGGGATCCAAGACCACTTGCGAAACTAAACCAACTTCAATTTGATTCAAGGGTGATGTTCCTGTGTGGTGGTCTGGGTCTTGTTTATTTCTGAACTGATCGTCTGTACGAAAAACTCCCCTATTTTCTAAATAAACGACTCGACCTTCCCAGCTACCTTCTTCGTTGCACTTCTCACATGCGTGATACCCATTGTGTGATTTACAAA
Organism: Allacma fusca; assembly: GCA_947179485.1. NCBI lineage: Eukaryota > Metazoa > Arthropoda > Collembola > Symphypleona > Sminthuridae > Allacma > Allacma fusca. The sequence goes on along the minus strand of OX359246.1, from coordinate 13,801,800 downwards.
ATTTCACAAAGCTCCTGGCCAGAGCATCGGCAATGACACATGATATTCTAACCAGGTATTTCACATCATTAAACAAAACTCCATTTGTTTCGAGTTCCTGCAATTCGTTTACAAAATCAAATAAAAAATCCTGTACTGATTCTGGTTTGGTATTTCCAAAGTATAGGGCAATGACAAATGGAGTTTGGTTAACACTCTGATTTAAAATACCTAGAATGGGCCACAGCTGTTTATTACATGATTTTCTTAAGGGTAAACCATCAATGTTTACCTTTAAAGTTAACAAATTATTCCCAAGGCTTTTGTGTACACGCAATGGTTTTACTTGGCATATACCACTGTTTAGACGATTTATAATATTTTGTAAAATACCGAAATAAAAGTATTCGCCATGCCCCATTAGTCGTATAGCTACATTTGTAGCCGTTTTTAGTAAGGTTCTAGCGTCTTGGGGTAATGTAGAACCAGAAATATTTTTTCTGAGGATTTTCAATAAATCATTAATTGCTGAATGACTAACATTATGTGTAATCGGCCAACTCCGAACATCCTCAAATAAATTCTCCCCTTCCAATTCCTCATTGCTTGAATAACTTGAATTACTACATTCACTATCTAGAAATTCTAAACTTAAATCTACATTACTAGAGTCGAAGTTGACAACGTTCTCACTGTTACTATTAGGTGTTACGTGGCTAACCGACGGAACAGATGCGTTCTTAATGGATGGATTTACAATTTCATTAATTTACTTCCGGATCATCCGTTGCTTTGTTCTCGATGAACATTGTTGTTTTCGTAGGTCTCCGGCGTCCTCCATTACGATCCTTCGCACCTCTGAACCAACTTTTCAGATGCTTGGCAACTTCATCTTCTTTAACTGTTAATTTCAGGTTATCGCAAACACATTCTGAAATTATGAGGAAAATATTTGAACTCAATTAAATAACATTACTAATAAATAAAAATTCTAATATCTAATGAAAACCCAATACATTAGTTTCTTCATAGGAGCTACCGATTATCAAGTCTCTCAAATAGCAGCTTTCGAAAGCGATCTTGCCGTTCCGTCCCTTATAATTAATTTCCAAAGCAAATTGCCTTGAAATTAATTTCATTAATATATTTCTGGTGACGTTGCCAACGTCAGTTCCTCCAATGGACCCCAGGTAGTTTCTCTGGCAGAAAATGAAGATTAGTATAATTAGATATTTATTTGCGATTTTTAATGTTTGATAATTAAAAATATTATTTGGTGAATTATTTACGAGCGATTTACGAGGATAATTACCAGTATGTTAGAGTTAATTTCCTTCTTCATCCACGAATGTAGATTGTCCAGACCCTTTATATCATTCAACGGAAGTTGTGACAACAATTCGCGAAACACTTCCCGGTCGGGCTGGCTTACAGTCGAGGGATTGCTATTTTGGATTTCGCAAACTCCTTCCTTTATACGCACAAGGTTCTCAGCAACCAAGTCCCTTAGTTCTTTAATAAAGCAAATGATTTCAGATAAATGATTCAAATGATTAAACCAATAACTGAAAATACGTGTACCGTATACTTCCTGCCGTAATTGATTTCCCTCAAACGTCGAATTTATTTCTTCTGGCACCTTCCCCAGGGTCTTAACTGTGTCGTTAACACCCAACGGTTCCTCTCCCGATGAATCGATGGAGTTTTCCAAATCAATGGAACCAAAACAATGAGTAATTTGTGGTGTGACTAAAATCCAAAAATCAATAAACAATTTGTTTATACTATCCGAGCATTAAAAATCCACAGCGCGTACCTGGAGTTAAATCCAATGCTGGTGTAACTATCTTCAAACTCCCGATGGAAGTACTTGCGACAGGCTCACGGGAAAGTTCAGCCGATTGCGAATATGAACTGTAATAAAAATCCGAGCTTAAATTATTTTTTTAATTCGCTTTACAGACTTTGCGGACTCATCATCAGTTGTGTCCAAATCTGAGGTGTATTCGGATTTGGCAGCTAATTCCAGTGCTCGGGAGTAATCATCTGTAAAATATTGGGAAATAAAAATAACGCTCAATTCATCACAAAAATTAATAATAATACTAAATAATTCATTGAATTATGTAATTCTAGTAATATAACATAAAGTTAGGACTGCATGAAGTAAATACTCACCAGTACTTCGGATTAGCCGAGCAGGGCAATGTTTCCAAGATTTTTCAGGTACCCTTTTTAATCGACGATTTAAGTTTTTCGCCTTTAAACTTTGGCCAGTAGCACATGGTATTATTACTAAATAACCATGATTTAGGAACCACTGCTACAGATTTTTCATCTGTAAATTCAACCATGGCGAATTTTCTTTCCATTTACTTAACGTATTTTTCCAATAATTAGTTGGAAAGGCGTGGAATGTATTGGAAATAACTTCCTTAAAACAAACGAACCTCCAAGCGAGACTGGATGTTCTTAAATGGCGGATGTAGTAATACCTTTATTGTAACCCATTGTTTCAGTAACCATCGCGGATTGTTTTGGCGCTCATTTGGTCATAGTTGGTTTTACATCGGATCATTAATGGCAAAAACTACAACGTTGTTTCCTTGTTGGAATCACGTTGTTTTCGTATCGCCAATAATCCGATGATTATCAGTTCAATTCCAGCGTAAAAACGACGTCGGCAAATGAGAGACATACAGCAGCATTCCAATGCCAGCAAATGACCGCCTACACCCGCAATCACCCGACTTAAATCCCATTGTGAATGTTACTTGGGGTACCTACCCGCTTAGAAGAATGGATAACAATTGTGCCCAAAAAAATGTGACAAATTGTGCCAACTTAGTGTAGAGCATATTGTGAACAAACCCTTGTGCACAATCTATTGTGAACAAACACTTTTGCACAATAATATGTGCACGATTTATTATGCACAATGTTGGGCCAATTTGTCACACATGTATTTTGTGCTGCAAATTTTGTGCAAAATTCAGTACTCACGCATTTGAATTTAATTTTTGCCCAGCAGTTTATTAATTATAATTGCGGGAATCACAACATTGTTGCTACAATCATTCAAAGTACAAATGATGCGATTACCACTCAGTCGGCGGGTTTGCTGTCTTCCCGCAACAACTTGCCCAGCGATGCTAAATTTTTTACTTTCTGAAAGTGGAATTCATCAATACCCTTATTGGAAGATAAATGCTTCAGATTGAAAGTTGAGTGCGTGAACTCTGTAAAGTTTGAACATAGGCATCAAGAATGATGGTTAAATTTTAAAAAAATTTAAAACAAAATAAATAAAATAATTATAAATCATTCTGTACAAATAATAACAACGCCTTTGGCTGGGTTCACCGAAGGAAGTGCAGCATGTGCCCTTGTTTGCATTACATTTCCGACCCATGATAGAATGCCCTTTAGTTTCTTCAATCTAATTTTCATAATCATGCTTAAAATTCGAAAGAATACCAATTTGTCTCAAGTCAGCAGAATTCCACGAAGGTCAAGAAACAGACTACTAAAGGTAAGTATGTGTTCCACTGCATTAGTATAATATGCAGTGGAAGTAGTAATACAATTATTATTTAAGCATTAAGTATATTATAAGGACATGTTCAAACACATTTAAAAAATTATTTATGTTTGCAGTGTATCAATCGCGGGGGTTGTTCTAACGAAGCATTTAATATCATATTGGAATCCAATCTCACCTCTAAAAGCGTTGATGATTTAATAGCCCCTGTAATTATTATTTGAAAAACGTTTTGTTTGATGCAATATTTATTACATGCATATATGAATTATAAAAACATATTCCATTATTTATTTATTTTCACAGAATGCTAACAGCGAAGGAGAAGGAAACAATTCACCCGGTTAGCATTTGTTAATAGAAGATATACCGTATAGAGAATATAATAATATATATATGAAGATATATATGAGTCTAATCAATTAAATGGTGCGGACGATGTAAATGTAATAAGAAACAAATGTAAAAATTATTTTTCAATCCAGTTACAAAAATTCATATGCTCGCTAAAATCCTGTCTCTATCGCGGGAAAATACGTCAAACTAACGAGGAAGGAGGAGTAGGTTCTTCTCATTAATGCTTTTGTATTAAAGCATAGACTAACGAAGGAAGCTGCCGAGTATTTGAAGACCCACTTGCAGTTGATAACTCCGGACGACATGGACATTCCTAGAAGCCATTTTCTGCCATAGACCACAATCACTGCAAAATGCACTATTTATGCCCACATTGCAAAACCTTTAGAGGGGAGCAACATCAGCGAATAAACGTAAAACGAGAAACGTAAACAAAGCTAATAATTTCACTGCAGAAATTGTGAGAGTAAAGTTCACTTCCAAAAAATGAGCTACTTCATTACATTCGATAAACGCCATATGATAGACTCAAGACAGAAGAAATTTCCTCACGCCTATAACGTAATTTAATACAGCGGAATGCAAACAGTAGTAACCCCGTTAAATATATTTGCGATGGCAATGCTTACTAGGAACTCCAACTGGATAATATTTGATCTGAAACTTTCGCTGAAAACGGACGGCGTTTCACACTATCGCTCCTCAAAATTTAGTTTCTGACCAGTTTTAATCTCTATTAATGAGTTGGATTACGAATTACGTCAACAAAATACCATATTGATAGCATTATGGTGTGGAAAGGAAAAACCTAATTTTGACGCTTTTTTAAAACCTGGGATGAAATTATTGAATGAACTTTCCAAATATCCTTTTGTGTGGTGTTACAATGACATTCAAGTAGAAAGTAGGTGCCACGTTCCCATATTTATCATCGATTCGGTCGCACGGTGTGCTGTGCAAGGGGTCAGCCAATTTAATGGAGAATTTGGATGCCCGTGGTGTCTTATTCGGGGGAAAGGCATTGGTTGGATAATGAATACAGATGCAGAAAGTGCATATTTAAGTATCAGGATTGTGGTAATCGAACGCAGCAACAGTTTTTAGATGACTTGAAAATTCTTTCAGAAAAACTAGAAACAAATGACTTTAAAGAAGATTGATAGTTACAATGGGATTACAAATGTCTCCCAGTTACTGCTGCTATATAGTTTATATATATGTTTATAATATAATTTTGGGCTTTACATACGATGTTATGAATTCGTCTTACTTTGGTGTAATGAAAATGTTGACGGGATTTTGGTTCGATAGTTGTCATCTCGACAAAATATTTTATATTGGCAGACATACCAAACAAGTGGACACAAAAATTCTTCAATTTCGTGTCCCTTGTGATTATGATCGCACAATATGGTCAATTTTGCAGCGGAAATTTTGGAAAGCTACCGAATGGAGAACTTTGATGTTTGTATCCACAACAATTCTAAAAGAAATTCGGTCCGCAGTTTATCGCTTGCTTCTTCTTAGGCTTGCGAATTCCCTTATGCTTGTGTGTGATGAAAAGATTACCCCTGAGGATTTGTTATACTGCAAAGAAACTTTGTCATCGTTTGCTCAGCAAACGGACGTTCTTTACGGTTTGGAGTCTTGCACGTTCAATTTACTTATATTTACAGATGCGGCAATTTGTGTAACGAATTGGGGACCATTGTGGAGCTATTCTGCATTTCAATATGATAATTTTGATGGTCGTTTAGGTAACCGCTTTCACGGAAGCAAGCAGATTACTACTCAAATTAAAGTGCGTACGCGTGAAGTAATTTCACTTCGAAGCAGCTGCTAAAACGACTTTCGCAATGAATTTGCTTTAGGATTTTTAAATCATTAATGCAATCCAGACATTTTCCTAAGCAATTTAAAAATCCACACGACCAACGCAAACTCAAGGATTATGGAATTTACGCTTCTTATGGAGTTTTAGAAAGTGTATTGTTAAGGGAAAGGTTTACAGCCGGAATGACCAAATTACTGAAAAAAGGAACAACTCTATCATTGCTACATTTGACAACAAATTATGGTTAATTCATAACCTTGTCTACATTAATTTTTCCGGAGGAGCCGGGGTAGCAGTTGTTCAACGCATTCGTGGAGTTCCAAGTTTAGATAACTCTTTTCTAACAACAGTTACAAATATTGAAAATAGTTGGTAAATTGTTCTGTTATCCAGATTTCTAGACAAAAGTGTATAACTTTGAGTACATCTGGGGATCGTTTCAAATATTTGATTAGACTTCCTAATACTGTTGAACTCGAAAACATGTAAATACGAGTATTGTTACCTTGAACTTAGTTTGTGTACAATCTCAAATTGTTCGCCATTGAAAATTTGTAGTTTCAGGCAATAAATTAGAAATGGGCAAATCTTACATGAAGTACGCAAATCCATTTTATTAATGTTCGTTCACCAACCTAATCTTATGCATACGTAACCATTGTAAGTATTGCTGCGACTTTATGCACAATTTGGATTGTCCGAAAATTGTATACACAGTTGTGGACGGAATTGTTCAGAAAACCGCTTTTACCGTGCGAAATTTTGACCCTCAGTCCTCCTGCATCATTCTGGTGAAAACATACTATTCATTCTCAGCTCGATTCCTTTTTCTATAAAAAATCACAATTACTGATAAACTGGTTCTGCATTTTCAACCACGTGTTGCTGAACTCATTACTGAATGTTATTACGTATGTATTACATACGTAAAGTCCAGTGTCTCTGTAGGAGTTTTTATTAGTTTTTCAGGTCAGACAATCAATCTACTGATTTTTCACTGATTCAAAAACAATCTGACGAAAGGGTAAGTGAATATAGATGAAAACACTGAATATCAGTCAAAACTGATTAATTTTTGGAATAAAAGTCTCGAATACTTGTTTCAAGCATAAGGGTAAATAGCTCGAACTTGACAGAAAATTATTGTCACTTACGAAACTCCCTGCGTTCGACTGTTTTCCGTGCAATGAATACCTGGATTAAGGACTGTTGACTAAAAGCAGGATTCAAATCCTCTTGTAACATTGTGACATGTAGTATAAGGATATAATAATAATAAAGGATTCCTCCCGGATAAGACCATCAGCCGTGCTAGAAATTCATTGTCCTTCTGTGTAATTTTTTCTGATAGTGCAAGAATGTCCATTTAATTCAAATAAAAGATAAAACTATTCAAGTACAGAATTTGTTTTATTAAGTTCCTTTTATTAAGCGTTCCTTCGGAAAAACAACAAAAATGAATATTTTCACTATGTATACATTTGCTTTCTTCATTTCTCATGACTGTGGAAACGTTTTACTTGATGATGACATTCAGAATCAGGCTCATTTTGTACGTAATATGCGACTTTCAAGATTAAAATGTTTACTTTCCATTTTTCTGCTTGTTTGAAGTATTATGTCCAAAAATAATTTATGCTTTGGCGTTCACATCATATGAGCTGACAATGAGTAGGTTTAAATAGCAAAATTACACATGTAGTAATATTATCGGACAGGAGTAGTACCGCACTGAATGTACTCAACTACCGTCGTTGAGGAGTGGAGCTAAGGTTTTACTCCGTCAGTTCGTTGTGGGATATAATCGCCTGCTATGTTACCTTTTGAATCAAGATTTAATTTAAAAAAAATACTTATATTTTATGGATCGGATTGCAAGGGCAAAATCATTAATAACTATGTATGTGCAATCTATCTAATCGAGAACCAATGACAGGAGCAGGATGTGATTTTTTAAATGACGGCCTTTTGGGAAGAAAGAACTCGATGAGAAATACTGGTACTCAGAACGTCAGATTGATGTTAAGATTTGACGTAACGAGGTCAGTGAGACGATAGAATTTTTCGTTTCACCGACGTAAAAATGCACGCGCCAGAGACGTCACCTGGTCCATTCTAGATACGTTAATATAACGTTGGTCTTCGACCTCCTCGTAACGTCCACAGTCCACATACCGTACTGTTTAGATCAGGCTATGAATTCTTGAATATAACTAATATAACTAAATTAAGCACTAGTATATTAGCAGGGTATTTACAATCAATAGTTCAATATGGTTTTATTCAAGAACGATAAGTAACTACTTATAGATACAGTCCTAAAAACGTTACAGCATTAATAAAATATTAATCAGCGGTGCGTTGATCACCAGTATCCCCCAAAGCTGGTGTTGGACCAGTCCTTATTCTTCCGTTAGCGTGCTTAAGCCAATACGTTATGGAATTTTCGATTTTCTGATCGGAACCTGCTCCAGAATTAATCATACGGACTGACCCTGAATATAATACGAGGCATGACGATTACTGCTTTAAATGTGGAACAAACATTCTTGCAATAATTACGACCTCTTTTAATTAGCCAATAATGTAAGAAAAAATTTACTTGAAATGAGTTTGAACACATTTTTGAACTGCATAAATGCCAACTTGGATGGCCGATCTTTGTATTGAGTTCCTCGCCAGTTGTACAGTACCGCAATACGTTCAGTCAGTAATCTGGTCATAATTCTTTCCGTAGAATCCTTAATTCCATTCCCTCCAACTTTGGATATGACAGAAGCCTGAAAAAGAAATTTGGTAGTTTTTGCTTCAATTGACTACATAATCAATTACAATATAAAGGATAAATTACTTGTCTGTAGTGTAAAATTACCACTCTTTTCAAATCTTCATCACAATTCAATAACGACTCAAATTCAAGCAATGCTTTCTCCGAATTTACAGGCAAATGTTGATCATCCCGAAAGTCATCTTCCATATCGCCAAAAGCGTCGAAACACTGGCTGAAGGAAGAGGTTCCACAGCCGGAGCAGGTGGAAGATTCGATTGTTTCATTCATATCTAATTGGTAGGACTGGAACCAGGACTGCTGGATTTTGATTCTCGTGATTTGGCAGCGGGAATGGGATTCTTTTATCTTAACTTTCTATTGGTTTCGTCCATCGCAGAATCCAATTCAGAATCATGGATGAATTTGTCTCGCCTTTTGCGTAATTGGTTCAAATTATTTGCAAAAAGTAAATTATTAAGTATTAGCTTTGGTATGCATGACGTCATTATAAATTTAATAAAACTAATAATATGAAAATATAGGAATATTAATAATGTCCGAAGATCGAATTTGAGGACAGTAACCTGATACGAATTTCACATTGATAGGACAGGACTTCCATTTTGCTCCGGGTGGGGTTGAATTTTTGAAAGCATCAAAATATCTAGCATTCCCTGGCCAATAGCAGGAAGTTTGATCCGTGCTTAGCCAATAAAAATGAACTATCTCACAAGCTGTAGTCCCCTCATTTGATACATCTTTCACAAATTCTACCAGCATCTAAAATAACAGTAACTAATTATTGGGTATGACAAAAAGGGAACACCACTAAATTTGCACCGTTTACAGGAAAACGTTTTTGGATGTTGTTATTATAGGGCAAACATTGCAAAACGGAACTTGATTTCTCAATTTCTTTTATTCCAAGCGTGGATGACACTATGGGGTAGGTAAATAAATCCAATGTACGTTGAACTTTTACTACCACAAGAATGACACTTTCATCTTTTTTAATTATATTTTTTAATTTGGACACATTGTTGTAAGCGATGAAGCAGTTGTTTCGGTTTAGAGAAAATAGTTGTCCTTTTATGTGCACACGTCGATATTGTTTGAAAGTTTGGAATTCCACCGGACAGGATTCCAATGTGTTCGATTTTAACAACAATTTGATCTGCACGAGGACTGAAATACTGTACGGATTCCCTCTCTTCGATTCAACGATGTAACTTCTGAAGAGGGTGATGATTCGCTCGTAATGTTCTTTTTACCCAAAAATGATTCAAGTGGAAATGAGCTGAAGCTTTCCAAAGGTCCATGTCTCTCACAATCCTTGGCTAAGTGAATCATTGCATGAATGTTAAAAACCACCTCATTTTGACCGTAAAGTTGGCTAAAATGGCACGCCTATGTGTGTAGTAGAGAATCGGCATATCCTTATTTAGTGCGATCAGAACCTGCCAATATTCGTACATCAACACTTACTAACATGAATTTATGGTAAACCGCCTTTTCCAAAACTCCAGAAAGAACTACAGGGCCGGTGTATAAAAGAAACTGTCTGCATTCTGAAGCTTTCCATTTGCTAAAAATTTTGATGTCACGAGGTTTTCGCTGAAATTCAGTTGGTACTAACGGTAGACATTTTTTGAGGCGCTGGGATATTAAGGCAGATTGAGTTGACGGAATTCTTGTTTTCAAGGGGCCTTTCATCCATAAACTAATTAAACGCTTCGTGACTCCTATGTAAACCAAATGCATTGGATCCACTGGAATTTGTGTAATAATTCCCACTCCAATTTTTTCCAGCGGTGATTGCTCAGTTTTGTAGGGTACTGAATGATGTTCTTCATACACTCGCCCCAAAAAATTTTGGTCACTTCTCAACATTGCCGTAAACTCAGGTAATATCATTTTATTGTGCCAAATTCCTTTTGTTATGCAACTTTCACAAGAGTAATACCCCGCGTGTCATACAACTGAATTAATGAAGGATCTTGCCGGGGAATCCGCGATGAAAACTCACTTATGAAGCATTATTTTAAATACTTCACCAAAATATTCGAAACCGTTCTGCATAAATTCTTTCAAATCTGCTGTTAAGTGTTGAAGATTTTCTGAAATATATTCTGGTTTAGATTTTCCTACAAATGCCCCAACAACAAATGGGCGACGATCACTTGACTCCAGCAATATTACAAGAATAGGCCAATACGATGTGCTCGAACTGTTATACAGGGGTAGACCGTCTATAATAAATTGCATTGATATGTTTCTATTTTCCAAATTCCGTAGGCCAGGCGACATTCGATTTATAATTCCTTTGGCAATGCCACGGTAGTATAGACTTCCCCCTTGAATGTTTTCGATTGGTGTAATGTTTTTGCTGACTTCGAAATCTCAGGAAAGTGTTCTTGGAGGATTGACAGTAACTTTCCGAGTGCGTTGTGGGTAATATTCTCGGTGAGACTCCACTGACGAAGCTGCGATTTTAATTTTTCAGTCTTTGCGTTTTTCGGAGAACCCTAAGCAGCGAATGAATTTTCGTCCGATGAATCCAACGAATATGTGCACACATTTGAGCCGTGCCCTGCAGGGTTATTGAATGCTTCACTGTGTCCCATTACACTATCATCATTATTTTCACATTGTACATTCCTATTACCTCCTTCAGAATCACGGCTTCTGCGATATTCGTCATCATAATTTGGCACAAAATTTATTTCCGTGGGACGTTTTGGATTCTCATAATCAGAACGCCGTTTTTTATTTTTCAATGAATCAATAAATGTGTCAATTTCCTTATTAACTCTTCTTCGAATCTGCCCTCCAGTTACATGTTTCCTCGACATTTTTGTCACACTGTCTCCCTAAAAAACGTATTTCACTTAGAAAATATTTAAATATTTACTCACCTTTTATTACGTCACTTCAAAATCGCACAAAGTTATTGCAGTTCACCAAATACCATGCAGCGTTTTGGTTGCTAAAACGGCTTTCTTAATCCAAGTCGGGTAGTGCTCCACTGCATAAGTAACCTGCGCATGTCACGACCATTCACATTCGCAAGCCCGAAATTAGTGAGCAACTAACGTTCTCCTGACGTCAGTATGACCGTTAATCCGGCGGTCATATCCTGACGTCAAATTCACTTTTATATGGCGAAACTACTACAATATAAGGTTTGTATGCAAACATGTCCGGTAAGACTTTGACGTCCAGTCAACATTAGTATTACCAGAGACTGTGGACGTCAGTCATCTTCAGTTACCCAACGCCCGTCAAACGTAAAACATTTACCTAGCTTTGAAACATTATGATTTGATGTTGCTTATTATTAAATAGGGTTTCTAAATGGTCCTTAGGATTTTATGCAACATGGGGTGGTTTCACTCACACCTAAACTCAGATATATAAAATACTCGCAAGTAAGGGGGTACTGTCTGGGTGACACGGGTATTTTGGAAGTGTATGTATAATTATGAATTGTGTAATAAATTTTATGTTACTGTGTGTAAGTTATAATGTTTAATATACTTAGGAACTGTATATTTATTCTTGAACTGTCTATCTTTCAAACTTCTAAATCTATTTCACAAGTTAGAACTTTGCTCTCGATCTTCCAATATCCAACTGACTCTCGCCAGTTGTACATTCTCTGATCTTGCTTCTAAATCTCTATTAAATTTACATTCCAATCGTTATCATAAATGTAAATACTATTCCTTAGGAATAGTTCGAACCTTGAATTCATCCTTAAATTCATATTCTAATTTATCATCTTATTTGTATCCGTCACACACCCCCTTCTCTAAAAAGAATTCGGCTCGAATTCAAACAATAACTTCATAAGCTATACAGGAGTGTGTACGCACATAAATCGTTAACCAAAACACAAAAAAAAATTTCAGACTTATCAATCAGTCTGATGAAACAAAAAAAAATTGAAATATAATATTGATATTATATTAATTGATTCATGTATAATTCCTTAGGATATAACATACATGTAATTAATAATGAACTTTGTATTGATAAAATGGACAGGACTTATACTTGTGGCCTGTTTTCAAACACAATTTGCAAAGATGTTCATAATTTGGACAAACAAACATGACATGAGAATTTTGTCAACGATGAGAACAGAGTGGAGATAATAACCTCAGTTCGACAGGGTTGAGATGTAAAATTCTCGGAATGCCCTTAGGATAAGTTGTGGGAATAGATTTTGGCAAGAAAACATCCCTGAAACTCAACGCACCTGCTTCGTATAGAGTCATCCAGATACGCATTTGTGCAGCATATAGGTCTACAATAGAACCTTCTATGTACAAAACACGCTCTCGTCTGTTCAATGAATACAAGTCGATTTGAAAGTCTTCGCAAACTCCCTTCAGGAAAATCTTCGTTTTCCCTTGAATTCCTATTAAGAGGCCGATCATTTCGGAAGAAACTAAATAAGTCGTGCTGTAAATAAGTTTATTATTGACAGTCTTAGGAGTACATCGGTAAGTGATGTCCGTTGGTTCTTTGATGATCGGGAAGTTGATGGTCTTGCAGTGCTTATGTAGTTTCATGTGGTGGGTCAATACTGGTAGAATTGGTATTGGTATTTTACAATACGCACAGATAGCGGTAGGACATCTGGCCATTCTACTCATGGGAGCTGGACCAACCTGCGGTACTACCGGCTTGACAAATTCCTCAGGAACCGAGTCTTCAGGAGTTATGTCCCAATCTTGTTCTGTTTTGACCTCTTCCTCTTTCTCGATCTTAATTGTAGGTTCTTCTAACTTCAGAGTCTCATGCTCTTTTGGCATCATAATTAAATTTCTATATTCGGTACATGTTGAAATGACCCAGTCCAGTTGGAATACCTCTTCTTCTTTTCTGACGAAAGCATCAGCAACTGCTTGTATAGCCATAAGAGCTTCATGTCTTGCTTCTGTTCTAGTGACTTGTGACACATCTACTAAGGGAATTAACATATTTCGAAGTCGAAATTCATAGTTATAGTAAATGATCTTAATTACTTTGAACTTTACTTGTAAAATAAGATTACCGAAGTTGTTAACAAATAACTACCGGATGTAAGTAAGGACAAATTAACTACAACACCAGGAATAATTCTCGAACTAAATCTCTTGTTCGTCCTGTAAGATGAAATATACAAGCAAATATTAAGCACATATCACAATGTTTTCATTATAAGCTTATTTACATACCATTGTACGGAATTTCAAGTTCATGTATTATTTAATAATAATATACTTCATGTTTTTAAGTAAATGTGTACTTAAAATAATTATATATAATGAATACTCAATTCAATATTATGTACAATATCGTTACCAGATAAATGATTTCTTATTTTCCCTTAGGAAATAATAGTTTGAATTCAATAATTGTCTAAATTAATTTAACTGCTTAAAATTAGGAAGCACAGCACTATGACTATTGTCAATACACGGTAATGACGGACTAGAATTAAAATGTCGCTCACTGCATGTCTTACTCCTTATAGAAACCAGGAGGCCGTGCGGCGAGTCTTTTCGGTCGGCGCAGAGCGTCTGTAGCATCAAAGCGTACTGCCTGCCGGAGGAGTGCTAAAGACTCACCACTGGCTGACAGACGCCGCTTGGCTCTTGGCTGTCCCAACTGTGCTGAAGACTCAGCCTCAAAAATTTCCTCCTCACCCAAGCTTACGGGCGGACTAGAGAGAGAGGGAGCTATATACGTATATGCATGTGTTCCTGTGGGATCACTTACGATACGTTGACGTTTACTTACACCAGGCATATCCTCAGTACCAACATGTACATGCTTAGTGGCTACTTTCTTAATATTTACATTATCTTTACCGGTAATTCCTAAGTCATGTATATTTACAGTGATAGGTTGTGTTACGGCTTGCTGTGGGTTTTTAATTTTAGCCTTTTTAGGAATACCTTTATAAGTGTAACTTACAGGTATACTCTTAGGGATTTCAGGTATTATTTTCCTAGAAGTTTTAATTTTGGCTTTGGAAATTTTAGAATTCAGGATAGGTTTATGTAAATTAACCTTTGGAGTTTTTAATTTTGGTTTACGGGGTTTGACATTAAACCTTCCTTAAGGATTTTAATTGTAAATCTTTTTGGATTGGATTTTGATGTTCAATTGTAGGATTATTAAAAGGAAGCAACAATGTGTCTGCACTCGTAAGGATTTCCGTCCGTGTGTGTTCGTTTACATTAATATCACTCGTAAGGTCTTTCTCTTGTATGTTTTCATTACGGAGATTACTAATAACTGGAGTAATCTCTATCGTCGTATTGATTCGTGTTAGCTCTCTGGATTTTAATTTTAAGAGTTTAGACAATCTGATTTCCCATTTTGGGTATGTAATTAATGTCTTTATATTCTGAAACTGTTCTAAATAATCCGAACATAAGTCTATTTCCTGTAGGATTTTTAATGTGTTACGATTGTTGATACGAGCTTCTATAGTATCTATAAGTACATGTGAAAAAGCGTCGTATATTTTTGGAATCTCGAAATTGGAACTCGCAGCACTTTCAGGTAAGTCTGTGAAACTAATTAAGTCATTTAATTCATTTTCTTTGTCATTTTGATTTTCCTCTAGGAAAATTGACTGTTCACGTTCAAAAACTTCATTGCTATCTTCAAAAATATTATTGTTAGATAGGTTTAATAATTCTTGACTAATGTTTTGTTCTGAAGTGTCAGTGGAACTTATTTGTGTGCGACTGATTGTAGAAATCATAGATAGACGTGAGGTATTTGTATGAAATAAAAATTCATTAACTGCTTAATTAATTTGTTATTCTTGTACATTTATATTGACTTCTTCCTCATTATCAAATCTAGAAGACTGAGGGTTATTTATTGCAACTATATCACTTAAGAATGAGCTCGCTGCACTTTCCTCTGAGGAATTCGGAGTTGAATTAATTATTTCAGTTCTGTAGTTAGAATTGTTAAAGAAAAGTTCTCCAGGGGTAAATTGTTCAATTTCCCTTATCTCTGGAACTACGGGTTGAAAATTCCCGAACATATCAAATTCTGCTTGTTGCATCTGTTCAGAGTCACTTTCGTTATGTAACTCTTCAATGTCAATACGATTAGGAACTATTTCTGGTTCTTCTAGGATTGTATTTTGAATTATTGTGTTATTATTTGTAATGTTGTGTAACTCTACATTTATGAGTTCACTTTGATTTAAATGTTCACTGAGTCTTGAAGTGCTAGCTACTTCCTCAGGATAATAATTATTTGTATTCATGATTTCATCATTTGTGTTCATGTTAAATTCATTCATGATTTGTGAATTAGGATTGAAATTAAAATTAAAGTTAATTTCTGGTGCTTGAGGGATGGAATTGTCAAAATCTCTAACAACGACAAGTTCTGGTTGGAACAACTGTGGCGGAGCTATTATGATTTCATCCAGTCTCCTTCGTGTAGACCTAGTGACGGGAGGTAATGCTATGACTTCGCGCACTGGTCTTCTGCTTCTGGTATTATGGTATGTTCCTGAATTATCCTCAGGCTTATTATTATTTGAATCATCATTTTCTGCCTTTCTTGTAAAGTTTTCTATACCTGGACTAGGAGTGTGCACTTCTCCGTCTTGGTTCTGTTCATTGTGTTTAAATTGCCATATGCAAATGGGTTATATTAGACTGAATATAACTTTGTCTTGACGAAAAATATGAATTTCTCGCTGGTATGGTACTAAAACGCGAGGAATAATAAGAAGTTGAATTTCTTTCGTTCTGTCGTCCGATTGATGAAGTGTATACGTCTTCTTCAACTGAACGTGGAAAGTTATTGTTTCTTGATGCTAATTCAATAGGCTGAGGAGAAAAGGTGATCAATCTTTCCCTCAGGTCTTCATTATCGTCATGATCTGAATAACTTTCGGATCAACTGGAACTGTGTCCTTGACTGTCTTGTCTATGTGGTACATAAGTTTCTCTGCGGTAGTAATTCTGGTTTTGAATAATTCTTGAGCCAAAGGAGGGAGTCATACTAAAATTATTATCAGTATACTTTCCTCCAGGAATTACATATGGATATTCTTCTTCCCATTGCATACATCATACATATGGTGCGATGTTATGTATATGTACATTACGCAAATTGGTTCCCATATGAAGTAACAGTGGTTTGACTTGGAATGCCTGGTCTGAAATTACCTTGATAATTTCATAAGGTCCAAGCCATTTTGGTCCGAGTTGATGCGGATTTTTTGCCTTTAATTTAACTACGTCTCCTTGCAAATTTACATGTTCTTTCCTCTTCGCATTGAATATGTCATCTCTATGCTTTTGCTGTTGTGTAGTGAGTATGACTGCATTTTCAGTAGCTTTTTCTACTACCTTAGCTTGTTCCTCAGGAGAATTATTCTCATGCGGAGTTAATACAGGTGTCATTAGGTCTAGTCTTGTTAAAGCTTCTCGGCCATGGAATAAAAAGTATGGTGAGTAATTAGTGCCTTCGTTGACATGAAAATTATGTGCGCGAACTGCTAGTGGTAACAAAGAGTCCCATTTATTATAGTCTTTGTCAATATACTTTTTGATAAAAGTTTTGATAGTCTTATTTTGACGTTCAACAATTCCCATACTCTGCCGGCTGTTAGGCATGACTATAATATGTTTTATCCCTTTGGATTTTAACCAAAGTGGAAATTCGCCATGGGCAAAATGAGATCCACCGTCTGTTACAATCTCGCGTGGAAAATGATGTTCTTGAATAATTGTATTTTCATGTAGTCTCTGGGAATCTTTTGAAGTATGTGTTTTCGACGTAGCTGCAAATTCATATCTGGTTGTATAATCAATCATAATTAATGCATATTGATGTCCCTTAGGTGACTTTGGTAATGGTCCTATCCAATCCAACGCTATTCTTTGAAGAGCTTTAGCTGGCGGTGGAATTGTATGTCGATGACCTGCTACGGCTGTATTTCTTGGATTATGGAGTTGACATACTTCACATGACTGTAAAAATTTCTGGACATCTCTAAACATATTTTGCCAGTAATATCTAATATACAAAGATGAAAAAGTTTTGTATATGCCTGCATGTCCTCCTTCAGGGTCTGAGTGAAATAATTGCATAATTTCATGTTGGAGTGATTTTGGGATGACCAATCTCCATGGATTTGCTGTAAGTCCATTATCAATTCCGTATAGTATTCCTTGGATTAATGCATAATTTTTACCAAAAATGTTAGGCGGATCGCTGACATGGTCCCCTTCTTTGACTAATTTCAATATGATATCGGATAATTTTACATCTTCTGCCTGTTTCCTTAGGAAAAGTTCTGAGTTTCCTCCAACTGTTGCTGCTATTGCCTTATCTTCATTACCAATTTCAATTAGGTTGAAATTTATTAATGTTGTAGATATTATTCTTATCACTTCTCTAGAAAGGCAATCTACATGTGCCATTTTCTTTCCAGGAACGTGTTCAATGGTATGAGGTTGGGCTGCCAACACCATGGTCCAACGAGCTATCCGATTGTGGGGATCTTTTAAGGTCATGATGTGTTGAAGGCTGTGATGGTCCGTACGTATATGGACCATCTTCCCATATACATATTGTCGGAATTTCTGGAATCCCCACACAATGGCGAGGCACTCCCTATCGCTAGCGTCCCATTTCCTCTCGGCTTCTGTGCGAGACCTTGAGGCATAGTGTATAGGATGCATGGTTTTATCGTCAATGCTTTGATGTAAAATAGCACCTATAGCATAAGCACTAGCATCTGTGTATACATATAGTTCGGCATCAGGATTATAAAATTGTAAAACAGGAGCTGATACCAATGCATGTTTCAATTGCCTGACTGCGTGGTCACATTCTTCGGTCCATGTAAATTTGACTGCGGCTTTCTTCAATTCATTTAGAGGTTTTGCGATGTTTGCATAATCTTGAATAAATTGTCGATACCATTCAGTCATTCCAAGAAATCTCCTTAGGGCTGCTATAGATGTAGATGGGTCCATATTCATAATTGGTTCAATTTTCGTATCTATGGGTCGTTTTCCTTCTCCACTAATCATTAAGCCTAGGAATTCTGTTTCTTGAAAACCAAATCGACATTTCTTTAATTTAAACATGCGTCCAAAAATCTGTGCTCTTCGGAGTACTAATTCAAATCTGATAAGAAGGTCTTCAAATGTTCCTGCATAAATTAGGACATCGTCTATGTATACCAATACAATGGAAAACCTCAGTGTGCCCAAGATATCATCCATCATATTCTGAAACTCTCCTGGGGAATTCCGGAATCCAAAAGGAAGCCTGTTCATGCAAAATTTTCCATCAGGAGTGGTGAATGCCATTTTGAGTCTTGATTTTGCATCCAACATCCTCTGCAAAAAACCTTGGACTGCATCTTAGGAGATGAACCATCTTGCCCCATGCAAGCGGTCAAATTGGTCTTGAGGAATTGGCAATGGATATGTATTCTTTATGACATTAGGGTTGAATCTTCTTAAATCCAAAACATATCTCATGGTTCCATCTGCTTTCTTCACCAACAATACTGGATTGTTCCACGGTGAGTCACATGGTGAAACAATACCTTGGTCTTTATGCTGATTAACCAATTTCCTTAGTTCTTCCTGTTCTGTAAAAGAAAGCCTATATTGTGGCGTATAAACTGGTTTTGCATCACCAGTGTCAATAGTTACGTATTTAAAATTAATTAATCTTTATTGTCTTTCAGCCTTATGACTATAACAATTTTTAGTATCTGCATTTCATGTTAATTGGTTGGGACGCAGCCCCTTAACCTAATTTGCTTAATCTATGGAGGAGAGAGCGCAAGGTAACATAGAAGGAGATAATATCCCACGACGAACTGAGGGTGCACTGTCTAGCTATGACGGAGGCACACCTATCCCGAAGCATCAGTAAATCCACTCACATTGAAGTGAGCGTTGGGTGCATGCTAACTAGCAGTACATCCCACAGAACCCAACATCTATCTCTCTCTTTCTCTCACCTCCGCGACACAGGGGCACTGGGCTTTGAAGCCATTCCTCAACGATGGTAGTTGAGTACATTCAGTGCTGGACTACTCCTGTGTCCATAGTTACGTATTTATAGTTAACGCATCCAAATTCTGTCTCATCCTTTGCAAAGCTATTACGGTACTTATTGATGACTGTTAATAATTGTTGTTGATTTTGATTTAATGTAGGTCCAAACTTGCATTCATCAGGTGAAAGTGGTGAAAGAATCTTCGTATTTCCTTTAGGAATATGTTCATTTTCATTCTTGAGTTCTACTCCATTAAATTCATCATAGTTAGCAAATCTTCGTAAAGTCTGTAATGTTGTAGGCCTTTTTGAGGGATTCCACATCATTGTGTAAGTATTGCCATCTTCCATTGGGCAGACTGTATCCCCAAAAAATAAATCTCGTCTATGCTTACGGATGGGGGAAATTAAGACATTCCCCGTAAAGTTGTCTTGAGTCTTGAGGTCTACTCGAGTCCAAGAGCGGGGAAGCAGCTCATAAGGCCGAGTAGACCGGACAATGCACATTCTCCGGATTGTTGGTGACGAGGATAGGCTGCAATCGGCCGTAGAATCCTCCGACGCAGAGTACTGGGAAGGCAGGCACCGAGACCGGGTAGTAACGGTGCCCCCCGACTTTTCCTCCAATAGTGCCACCGACTTGGGGTTGCACGTGATTGTCGCCCGATGTTTGTAAAGAAAGTCCCCACCAAGTAGTAATAGGGAATTTACATTTGGTATTACTGCAAATTTATGCGATGATAATATGCCATTTATGTAGTAATGAATGATGGCTGTCTTGTTATAGTTGATTGTAGAATTTGTAGTGACTTGTGTAATAGACTTGTTGTTGTGGGACTGAAGCTTTATTCCTTCAGGGCTGTGACGCTGTATTGCGTAGGCACAAGCCGGAGAAATTATTGATAATCCTCCTCCGTTTTCAATCAATGCTTGTATGAAGTATTGACTTCTGCCAAAAATCTGTAATTTGTAGGAAATGTCCGTAGGACTAAATTGATGTTGAATTAAATACTCAAATTCATCTTGTAAATTTGTAGAGGATTCAGATAATTGAACTGAATCCGGGGTGACTTGAGACATCTGATATTCACCCATATCTGGTTTCATTTTCTTAATTAAAGGTTGGAATTCTTCCTTAGGAGAAGTTCCTAAATCTTGTCTTAAATTATGTTTCTTAATAATAGGCTGGCTTCTATTCTGTACAATATTTACATTGTTGCTATTAGTCAGTTTGTCCCGTAAAAACTGACCTAATAGTTTAAATTGTCATTGTTGTGGGATGCTTCTCCCTGCGGAGGCTGCTTTCGTTGAGCTGTACCTGCCACAAGTTGAAGGACTGATTATAGGTTTTGACGATCACGGGTTCCTCTGGAATTATTTTGCTGTTGAGACTGCTGTTGGTAATTGTTGTTACGTCCCGTAGCATTGTAGTTGTAATTATTGGGATTGTTGTAATAACCCTGTTGGTTATTATTGCCAGTGTTGTTGTATCCTTGTTGAAAATTTCCTCGGCCACGGCCTCTTCCACGGAAATTATTGTTGTAATTATTCCCTCTGGAATAATTAGAGTTGTAAAAGGTGCGGTTGTTGTCTTGCTGTTGTTGCTGACTATTATTATTGTATTGGGCGTCCACGACCTCTGCTAAAGTTACCTCTAGGATTGTTGTTGGTTATTTCGGATTTTGTAGCATGTAGTCGCATTATGCCCCTTTTTGGAACAAAATTGACATACTTCTGTGAAATTGCGGACTTGAGAATCATCCTTCTTTTCATTATTCTTTTTCTCAGCTTTGGGTGCTTTCTTAGGAAGGGTGGCTACTGTAAGAGTAGTGACTGGAGTTGGTGTCGAATTTTTCTGAGATAATTCTTGTTCTCCGTCCACAATAATTTGTAACCGAGCCGAAAAGACAGATAAATTCTCTCTGTCTGGTTCGAAAATAAATCTCTCAAATTCATATGGAATCTTGCGTAGCATTTGACTTATTTTCTTTCTTTCTGTGAATGTACCACCAACTTGAGAAAGTAGATCACAGGCTTCAATGATGAACGTAGTTATGGGCTTTTTAGGATCAAAAATGTATTTGTCCCATGCTATCTGCGCTACCTCAGATCTTTTGTCATTTTTGAAATGCTTTATGAAGTGGTCACAGAATCTGTTGAGAACTTCATGAGAACTTAACTCTGCTCTCCATGATTGTAGTGTACTATCAATGCTTTCGTACCAGGCTACGACTAATTTTGATTTCGAATTTTTGAAAAAGTGGAGTAAAATAGGTACCAAAAATTCTGTATCTATTTCTAAGTTTTGGCTTTCATCAAGTAAATTATTATGCCAAAGTGATGCATCTAATTTGATGTCATAAGGTAATATACGTTCTTTCAATACCTTAAATAATTTCTGATTTCGCTGAATCCTGGTTAAAGTGTCATCAGTAGACGAACCTCTGTCTTGATTTTGAGATTGAAAGAAAGTTCTGCCAGACCTGAATTTAGATCCCCAATTGAAAGAAGAATTTCCCATACGATGTACAAAAGGAACCTTCTGTTTAGGTAATTCGGTTGTCTTGGGAGCCTCAGGAACCTTTCCGGACTTCTTCTGCAAAACATCCTTCTTGGCCTGTATTCGGTCCATTTCGCTTTTTAGAGAAATTAATTCTAAATCATATTGTAGAATTTCTTCAACTTCATCTTTGTCATCAAGCTTGTTGGTCTCTCCAAGATTTTCTACTTCACCGTTGTTGGACATCATAAAGTTTTATGTATAGTCAATAGGTTTAAATGAAATGAACGGTTCAGAGTGTAAACTCAAATGGTGCACTGAAATTATCACCAAAGTTATTTTCATATACTGTTCAATGTAAAAATTTCCTCTCACTCCTCAGGTGCACTTTCTATAGTTTAACACAACACTGAGAGAAATTGAGAAAAGGTAGGCGTTGCCTATGGGTGTCTTAACACTGATTGGCTGTTCATATGTCCAGATGTTAAACACTGAAAAATGTTTTTAACGTGGTTGATACGGCACTGCGGCGTGTTCAAGACGTCTACCACGGAGTTGGATTATTATTTAATACACTATTTTTCTAAATTTTAGCGTTTTTTGGAGATCACTTCATAAAAACACCCGGGAATCGACTTGCATCCTCCACCAGTGAAACATTATGATTTGATGTTGCTTATTATTAAATAGGGTTTCTAAATGGTCCTTAGGATTTTATGCAACAAGGAGTGGTTTCACTCACACCTAAACTCAGATATATAGAATACTCGCAAGTAAGGGGGTACTGTCTGGGTGACACGGGTATTTTGGAAGTGTATGTGTAATTATGAATTGTGTAATAAATGTTGTAACTGTGTGTAAGTTATAATGTTTAATATACTTAGGAACTGTATATTTATTCTTGAACTGTCTATCTTTCAAACTTCTAAATCTATTTCACAAGTTAGAACTTTGCTCTCGATCTTCCAATATCCAACTGACTCTCGCCAGTTGTACATTCTCTGATCTTGCTTCTAAATCTCTATTGAATTTACATTCCAATCGTTATCATAAATGTAAATACTATTCCTTAGGAATAGTTCGAACCTTGAATTCATCCTTAAATTCATATTCTAATTTATCATCTTATTTGTATCCGTCACAGCTTCTCGTTCCGACGTCTTATTGTCCATATTTGACGTTTCTTTGACCAATATTTTCTCATCGGGAAGTAATTGTTGTAACCGGGAAGGTAACAAAATAAATATATCCAAACGACAGTTAAAAATACAGGCTGTACATACATACACGTAAAAGTATGCATTTATATTACAATATATTTTTATTGCATTGAAAATGAACGGGTGGGTTAAATTGCCAACATGATTGCATGTGCCGTACAAATTAAATGTTCCGAAAATATATTCAGATTTAAGTTTAATAATAACATAATAACAGTATAATATTGTAATAGCAGTAGTTGTAATACTGTAGTTTATCCGGAATAGCATAATGCAGAACATGTGGAAGTACATATATCGAATGTTGTAATAATGTACCTATATTTCAGACACAAGATTCTATGGAATTATCAATTGTACTGATTTATTCAAAGGCGGTAACAATTATTTCATTCTGACTACAGCTTATTACAATTACCGCGGATACTTTCTTTACATTTCATTAATATACACCAGGCTGGCAGCCCAGCATTAGCATAAGTTAACAATTTTAATTCATTCGGTTGTACACATGTATATTTCATATGAAATATCACAACTCTCCTGACTTAATCACTCTTTCACTGACTTTCAATGAAAACACTTTTAGTTTTGGAGTCACTCGTTTCATTTCCCAGTAACGAACCATGTATCTGTAATTGATTGTGAGGCCTTTATTTTTGTTCTTTCCCATACATAGCGTGTTGATAGCTGAGCATTTCTGGACCTTCTAAAGACGTAGTAATACAGTTTACTCTAACTGCACCAGCCCCCTTGAGAAGAACGTTTTTCTTATAATGACAAGCTATGAACAGTGGGAAAAAATAGACCAGTGTTAAATCATTAAATTTGTACTGTTTCCAAATGTTTTCATGTTTACTCCTATAGAGAAAGTGCTTTTAGGCGGGAGCCTCTTACAGTGAGAGTACACTGGATTTGTTTGGGTATGTAACTCATTTGAATTCAATGCAGTTGTTTTTCTCGACCCAGATGTTTTGTTTTAAGCAACTGGATGCATTTCAGAGCGACAAACCCCCCAGAATGTACTGCATGTACTTTGTATGAAGGTACATCGTACATATGAAGGTTGCAGGATATGTAGGATTATCTGTAAGTATATCTTCAGCATGTATGTTTGTATATATGAATACGAAGGCGAACCCTTGTTGTAACATATTTATCAAGATTTTCCACCCCATTGCTGTTCACTCGGTTTCACACGAAAATTGCTCTAATTACACTCTTGCACGTACGTACCTTCGTGACAAGTATTCTTATGTAATTTCAGGGGTTATGTACATAAGTGTCATCACAGTTGAGAACTATTCTCGGAAATGGAACCAAAGGTAATAGTAGAGTATAGGTACATGCTGGAGATATGGTGAATTGACCCAATGGTTTGGCATAGGCCTGAAATGGTCATTTCATCAATGCATTAAAAATAGTGATAATCCCCTTCACATTGACTACACCCTTTTAAATGGATATAATCCCCTTCACTATATGTATATTTTTAACAATGCTTGAAATGACCCTTTCACTATTGATTATAATCCGAAGTAATATCGTTCACGGTGCCATACACTTCATTGAGAGTGTATTTTTAATCCTGTTTTTATTTTGGATGGACTTTCACAATCCCTTTTTTGAGTATGTGCATTCATAAAACTTTGCAGTACCAAAAGCAAAAAAATATTATTCCTGGAAAAAGTGAAAGGGTCTGATGCCCACATTGGGTATTTTTACACATGCACGATGTATATAAAGGGATGGCCCTTTCTAATTTGTGTCATTTGATCTTAAACAAGCTCTTGCTAATGCTTTTACCCTCGAGTATTTCCACCTGAAATTCTGAAATCCTTTTGTGATTTATTACAAATTTTTTGTTGAAATTATTCTCAACTTATCCTCGAAATGGCCGCTTCATTCAAATGTAAATGTGACACACCTTTCTCAACACCCCAAGAACTGTCTATTCATTATGAATCTCTTTGCGTGCTGAATCCAAACATCCCATCCGGATCCACTGGACGTAAGCGTCCAGCACCGTCATCGCTTGTCTCCACAACTAAAAAAGCAAGAGGTATGTATTCCTAGCCTGTGGAATAAAATAATCAAGCCAATAATTTTTTAATTAATGATATAAATTTTTTATTTTGATTTCAGTTTCCTGGGATCCGGAATTGGTGGATTTATCGGTGCACTCTCAGCCCTTACCACTACCTCCATCTGGTCCTTTTGCTGTTGACTTCCCTGATGATTCCGACGATGAAATCTTTGCCAGCATGCCATTGGAAGATTACACCCAAGACCGCATACACTTACCAGTGGTAAAGGGGTCTGAATTGACCAGGACTATTTACCATTGCAGTAAAAATAGAGATAATCCCTTTCACTTTGACTAATCCTTTAGAAATAGAGGTAATCCCTTTCACTTTGGTTATTCCTTTAGGAATAGAGATAATCCCTTTCACTTTGGTTATTCCTTTAAAAACAGAAATAATCCCCTTTACGTTTGTCGATCCTTAAAAATAGAGATACTCAACTTCACTTTGACTAATCCTTTAAGAGTAGGGGTAATTCCTTTCACTTTGGTTATTCCCTTAAAAACAAAAGGAATTCCTTTTACTTTTGTTAATCTAAAAAAAGTGGTAATCAATTTCACCTTCTGTCCAATATCTGTTAGCACGCAATCACGTTTAGTATATATTCACTTGGCAGGTTCTTTTAACTTTACACAATTACCAGTATTTATTTTGTTATTCATATATTTTGGATTTAAGTTTAAATTTGTTATTTTTGTAGACATTTTATATTCATGCTACTTCTTAAATTTAATTTTTTGAAGACTAATTTATATTGCTTCACATTTTCTCCATTCTAAATAATATATAACTAATTATAAAAAAGAAATAAAGCATAAGTACAAAATAAATAATGAACAATAAATAAACACAGAATAAAATAAATAAAGCATAACTAAAAAATAAATAACGAACAAGTACACACCAGATAAAAGAAATAAAAAGTAGTCACAGAATAAAATACAAGCAGATTAAAATAAATAAATAAAAGAATGAAAGAAATATAAAATAGTTAAAAAATAAAACAAACACAGAATGAAAGAAACAAAAAATAGTTAAAGAATAAAGCAAACACAGAATGAAAAAATATAAAATAGTTAAAAAATAAAACGTAAACACAGGATAAAAGAAATAAAAAATAGTTACAGAATAAAATACAGACACAATAAAATAAATAAAGAATAGTTAAAGAATAAAACAGAATAAACGAAATAAAAATAGTTAAAGAATAAAACATAAACACAGAATAAAGGAAATAAAAAATAGTTAAAGAATAAAACATAAACACAGAATAAAAGAAATAAAAAACAGTTAAAGAATAAAACATAAACACAATAAAATAAATAAACAATAGTTAAAGAATAAAACATAGACGCAGAATAAAATAAATAACAAACAACTAAAGAATAAAACATATACACAGAATAAAAATAAGTAAAAGCAAGTTACCGAATTAAAAAAAACGATAAAATAAATAAAATATAGTTAAACAATAATACATAAACGTAAAATAAAAAAAATAAAAAATAGTTAAAGAATAAAACATAAACACAGAATAAAAGAAATTAAATATAGTTAAAGAATAATACATAAACGCAAAATAAAAGAAATAAAAAATAGTAACAGAATAAAACATAAATAAAATAAAAGAAATAAAAAATAGTAACAGAATAAAACATAAACAAAATAAAAGAAATAAAAAATAGTTACAGAATAAAACATAAACAAAAGAAAAGAAATAAAAAATAGTTACAGAATAAAACAAACAAAATAAAAGAAATAAAAAACAGTTACAGAATAAAATATACATACGAAATTAAAATTAGTTAAACTGAAGTCTGGAAATAAAATAAAAATACAGAATAAAAAGTTCTTCAAAACCAAATAAAAGTACAGAATGAAAAGTAAGTGAAAATAAAATATAAATACAGAATAAAAACTAAGTGCAAATCAAAAACTGTAAGTACATTAAACAAATAAAAACAATAATTATGAAATAACAAAATAAATTAGAAATTAGAGTAGAATTCAAATGTTTCATTCTATTTAAATTGTATTTTTGTATTAGTTTATTTTAATACATTTTCTACTGTTTTTAAATCTTATTGTGTTTTTTATTTATATATTTTCTTAATTGTTTTTAATTCGGCATTATTGTTTTTATCGTTACCTATTTTTATTTCTTTGTTATTCTATATTAATGTTTTATTTCATTCTGTTCTATGCTAATGTTTTGTTCACTATATTTTTTTTTATTTATTTCAGTGGTGCTTATTTGCTACTCATTATTCCCTTTTATTCTGCTTATTTTTAATTCGGTATTCCCTTTTATTCTGCTTATTTGTTATTCGGTATTCAGTTTTAGTCTGCTTATTTATTTGTCGTTATTTCTTTTCATTCTGTTTTTAACAACCTTGAATTCAAACTTTGGTTTGAAACGACACTTCACATTTGGAATTCTATATTGGGTTTAAAAAGAAAGGATTTGATTTCAACTGACTCCCAAAGCTAAACTCCAAACATCTATTTCGATGGAATCTGAAACCCGTGAAACTTCTAAGCAGCTAACAAACATTGCAGATTCGCCAGTGAATTCTTCTCTAAGACATGTCAAATATATGTATGCAAAAACATTTAAAGAAAATCAAAGTTGAGAAAACTGACACGACCCTTTCAGAATATCCTATATTTACTGAAGATCAAAACGGGGTATCTATAAGTTTATAATCAAAGTAACCAAAGCAATGGTTAAACACCGCTGCAGCACTATAAAATTCCTCAGTGAAAACAATATGGTTCAATACAACAGCATTGATGCATATTTTGTAGCTTATAAACAAATGGCTTAACATTGTGAATATTGCGGGGCAGCTTGGGGAATGCTTTGCCAAATCTGAAGACCTGGTTCAGTGCATGTGGTAATAAAAACCTTTGCCTATCAAGCCAACAATAGAGGAGAACGATCAACACTGACCATCGAAAAGGAAACTAACTGCATAATTTTTCCCAGCTTAAATGATAAGAAGGTACAAATGATGATAATAATTACTAGTAGTAGTAATATTATGAATGCGGAAAATTTACTAAGCTTGTATTTTTGACATGTAGCTCTTCATAGATTCTTCGACATGCTCAAAACTAATTTATTCGTACTTTAACAAAGTTCCGGCAAACTCTGCAGTTGCATTTTAAAATGGTTACTGCTATTTTTTAAAATTTACCATGTATTCCAAAAAATAGTCCCTTAAATTTCTGCAGTGCTTGCAAGAAGAGATTTATTCAATCCCATAATTCGCATTATCAAGCAAACTGTTGTTTAAATCCTAACCGCCCTGCAACACCCAATGGGCGTAAGCGATCATTAAAGTAATTTTTGACTCCAGTTACTACAAAGGCAAGGGAAAGATATTAGTTATTCACTGTTTGATTTTTTGTGAATGCAATTTAAGTATTCGTTTAAATATTGTGAGTAAACTTCTTGGATTGACGTTCTGGACCTTGCAGCTACTTTGTAAGTTTCCATGCTCCATCAGTTCTGAGTATTGACATTGTTTATGATTTGAATGATGAACTCTATGCCAACATACCACTTGACGATTTCACTCCCATTAATACAAAGGTCTCGGAAACTGTCCTAAAGATGGATGACAGCAATAATGGTATGTTTTTTCACTGTGGATATGAACTTCTTTGTGATAATGGAGTCTGTTCGCGCCCACCAGCCCGTCGTTTAGCATGTCCCTGTAAACACCCTATTATGAGAACCCCGAGTTATTTAGCAGGAACTTGTGTGACAATTGTACAGTGCCTTCACCAATGCGTGAGTGTGTGAGCGGTAGCTATCGAGTCCCTGTTATTAACTCTGAGTGTGATAATACCTTTAACGATGACTGTATGCAAGACGAGATTTACTAACATCAAGATATGCGATCTGTAGTACGTGAAAATAATAGTAATGAAATGGTGAGCCAAAGTCGTCAAATGGGTCATGATAGAGGGTACGTACAAATTCATTAATGATTTTTACCTATTCAGCAGGTGTAATTTGCGTAATTTAGAGTTTGCAAATATGGAAGGAAATAATGTGCACATGTCTGAAAGCCACGGAGAAGTCATATATAATGATGGTTTATTTTTGTAAATAATGTAATATGAGGACTATAATACATGCGAATTTAAAAAATCATAAAACTACTTGTTCATATTGTTCAAATTGCAAATTGGGATAAAGCACATACGAATAATATGTTTTACACTGTACCCTTGTAACGGTTATATGGTAGACAGTGTACATTGTACAAACTAGAGACCCGATGTATTTTATTAACTGCATAAAATCACAATTAAATCAATAAATTAATTCCGATACGGATTATTTCCGAGATAAAAATAATTATTCATTTGCAGTGCATATTTAAAATATTCGATCCAGAGTGCGTAAAAAGTTGTAACAAAAGGTTATCATCATTTCCACTCATTGCACTACATAGAGATTCCATTAAATATACTCTTAATATCGGAGTAGAAAACTTAGTCAATATGAATGATGAGTACTACCAACACGACTTGTATTGTGTTTCATTCCAATTTTAGATACCGAAATAATTAAATTTCATCCACTTCATTAGTGTTTATATTTACCATTACCATACTTACTAGTTTGGAATGAAAAGGGTATATTTATTAATGTTAACAATATTCGTGAAGCTAATAACACGGAGATACTTATTGAAATACAGGTATTATTTATAAACGAAAGGGACTTAAACGCATGCTGTCTATTTGTGGTGGTGGCTGGCGTAAACTATTCTCAATACAAAGCGTAAAAATAAAACTAGGTGGTAAACTAGTGGGAAAACACCATGAACATTGAACACATACCAAAAGTTTGAAAAGCTTATTCACAATATTTCATAAAATTTCTTTCGATTTATTGGTACAGGAATTTACAGGTGAATATTCTTTACTGGAGAAATTAAAATAAAACAAGTTATCTAAAAAACAGAGAATTTTGGTAAAAGAACATGATTTACATCGTAAAATAATAAAACCGTGACTCAGGTAGTCAGAACTCTAAAAATAAGTACAATGTGAAAACAATCAGACAGTGCTTTAAAAAGGATGTACGCTTGCACTATTTTTTATTCTTATAATTAAACAGAATACGGATGAAAATATAGTTGACCCAAATTCGTTTGTATTACCTAGTCAATTATACTTCACTCGAACTATTATGTGCACCAAAATTCAATAGTTGATTAATAATCCTGGCCAAAAAATAAACATGCAACACTTATGTAAAAACAGTTTTAAGTGTTTGCCTCCAATGAAACTTTATAAATGCTTTTAGAAAGATGTGATGAAATATGTGCACTGGAAACGAGTTTCACGTATGACCAAAAACGCCTTCATTTCATTTATTTCTTTTAACTGTATTGTCCCAGCTCATTTTATATATTTACTTGGGTTATGAGCCCAAAATAGTTCCTTAAGTCCAACGTAGATGGGCATCACTAATCGGCAGATTTTTGAATGCGTGTGATCAACATGAATTTCAATTATATTACTTTCAATGTTAGATGGTGATAAGTAATACTCGCACATACATACACCATATAGTTATCTATACATTTGTATAGATCCTTATGGTAAAGTTGAGCATAACATCACACTCAATCTGATGCTTAAAATATAATGGTTTCTTTCTTTATAGATTTATTACCATTCTCAAACTCTTAGTGACAAAACCAAGATATGGAATCTTAAATATCCATTTTATGAGAAAATTGTTGAAATAGGACGATTGATCTGTTTTTCTATGATGATGAAATTGATCCAGGGGGAAAGATGGTTGGGTTTGTATAGACCATCACAACCATATTACATTCTTGTGTATTGTGTATGTACGTAGCTCATAGGTCATTCGGGCTAGATGGTGTTCGAATATACTAGTAGTTGTACAGAATTTTAGCGAACATGACAATCATCCTATGGTTTATAATTTAAACCATGAATTGATTGAGAATATTTTTGTAGTACCCTTTGTCAGTTAAATGTTTATATCAGTTGTGATTAACAATATATTCGCAGTCATTGACAGTCTGTGACTTTAAACATCATCACCAGGTAAGTTTCGGATATGCTAGTAGTTGACGGGGCTGACTTTATGGCTACCAATATAGAATTTAGATCTGATTTCACAGCATGTCCTTTTGCCCAGGAAGAGAGTTTTCCTTTTCTGAACATCTGAAGCTTTTATAAAACCATCAAATCGTAGAGATTTAGACAAATGTGAAATACCACCTATTGATTCATTTTAATTCAAACTAAATGTTAAGCATATTATACCGGATGATTATGAACCCGCAAAAGTTGGTTGGGGAAAATTAGCAATTCAAAAAATGTGCGAGTATTGCAACTTTTACGGACAGCTGGATATTTCGTTACTAGGTGATGTCTTTCAGAATTTTCACAATTTTTTTTTGGAAAAATTGTAAATGGATCCTATGTAATTTCAAAGTTTGCCCTTGAGAACTTGACAAGCTGGATTAACATTTTGTAAAGTTAAACTATAATACATAAAGTGCAATAATACACATGTGTTTTTCGAAGCTTTGGTTATTGGCTGATATGCGGGTACAGGGTCAGTGTGATGTTCCAATGCTAATAATAAATACAGGAGGGGTCGTTATGACACATCTCAAAAATGTGCATACGTAATATACAGTGATCCCACTGTATAATATGCAATCGCAATGGGCTCATTTACGTATGGAGGAATTAAAATGACTGTCAGATGGTGAAGTTGTTAATCTTTGACATGAAAACATATGTGGATTTAACCCATAATAGAGATGAAGGTTATTTTAGGTGGATATTAGTGTAGACAAGGTCTATCACGTTTATTTTATTGATTACCATTCAGCTTCAGTAAAAACGACCTGGTAAAATTAGGGAAACATAGTCACACCAAAGGGAGATGAAAAATGAATAAATATTTCGGAAGGGGTCATTAAAAAAATTAAATTAGTCACAGAT
Source organism: Allacma fusca (assembly GCA_947179485.1). NCBI lineage: Eukaryota > Metazoa > Arthropoda > Collembola > Symphypleona > Sminthuridae > Allacma > Allacma fusca. The sequence continues at coordinate 13,769,438 of OX359246.1, read as the reverse complement.
CCCAATAAGCAATGAAAGCATTATAGAGATCTGTCTATAGATGTAGACCCTGAATTTATTTGATAACACAGAAACTAAAAGCCAATACCAGGTTTTCTGACCACACAATCAATGTTACCCAAAAGCCAACATTTAAGGGTATTGTAATGGTAACCACGGATATAGTATTAATCATTATGAGAAAACAAAAGCATATTTGAATAAACAAGTTTATACCGGAGTGTCCTGTCTTGATTTTAGTAAGAATGTAACGCATGATTTCTCTTATCAATACCTTAAGTACAGGAATAATTGTGACTCGGGTTGTGAGCTCAAACTAGACTGCTACGGATATGCTTTTAGTGCATATTGATCCGTTATAATAGGTGTATACAGGAATATCCTGGAAAATCATAAACCACTTGTCGTATAATTTTAAACCCTCTAACTTGGCTCCTGGAGCAGACAGAATACGAACCATACATTAAAGAATTTAAATTCTTTAA